>WAAD01036269.1:421423-528545 GCA_013389945.1 Fregata magnificens | reverse complement strand
GGCCCCCGGGCCACTGACACGGAGCACCCTGGATGGCCCTGGGGCTGTGTCACCCCTGCTGCCACCCCTCGTGCCTCTAACAGCCTTTAATGCCACAGTCACATGCGATACTTTTCCCGCAGTCCCATTCATTGTCCAAGGGGAAGGGCTAAGGTTACCCAAGCAACTATGAAGCTGACGATTCCGGCCTTGAAGTGCTTGGCCTGACAGCTCTAATAATATAATAAAGTATAATATAATCTAATAAATATAATATAATACAATAAATATAATGCAATATACAGGAGGGACTTGACAAGCGCTCTGTTTCGCACAACTTGCAAGCGGTAGCGGTGGCTGCAGATGCCCCAGCCGTCCCTGGAGGCACATCCCAGCTAGCCGGGGGCTGAGGTGTTGCGTTCCCCGACCCCCCTCCCCGCAGACGGGGACCTGCTGGCCAAGCCCCACATCTGCTGGTTCAGCTGGTCCAGACGGGCTGAGCCAGGCTGGCACCAGATGTGCCCTGGCCAGTCCGGCTTGTGGCCGCACGGGGTGTGCGGTGCCGGAGCGCCCTCGGGCTAGACCTGACCCCAAACCCTCCCGACCCTACAGACCCCAGGGTGGAGCCAGCCTCCACATCTCCCTGTGCCTCCCTCCTCCCCAGAGCATTTCTCCTCGGACCTATCCCAAATTTCCCGTGCTACAATTTACACCCACGGTCTCCTTCCCCTACCCTGGGGGCCTGGAGGCAGGATCGCTCCCCCCTCTCTCAGCAGCCTTTTGCCCACTTGGAGCCCGGTGGTGTTTCTTCCCTCCGTCTTGCCTTTATTAGTCAAAACCCTCCCACATTTCTCACCCGCTCTTCCAGCCTTGGTTTTCCAGCCCAGGCTCAGCTCCCCGGTGCTGAACTGAGCAGGAGGGTCCCAGCCTGCACAACCCTTCCTGTGCTGCTCCCGTGGGTGCCTCTCCCTCCGTGGTGCCGCTCGGTTTCTCCAGCACCATTTCTCCTCCTCCACTGCAGCGGGTGCATCTCCCTGGGATCGCCCTGAGCGACTTCACCCCTTGGGCGACGACCTCCCTGCCCGCGCTGCCAGATCACCGCAGTGCTTTATCAATACCTAATGCTGCAGAAACATGCTGGTCTTGCTCGCCTGGTGCCTCAGTTTCCCCACCTGTAAAGCAGTATTTACCCTTGCAGACAAGGATGGCTGCTCATGGTGAAGGTGACAGGCAGGTTTTGGATGGTTTCGTGATTCCTTGCACCTAAAAGCAACCAAAGCTGCCCAGTAGTCCCATCTCTGGCTTACCTGGGGTCTCATCCCTGGCCCCCTCGCTCGGCCCCAAGGGTGCAGAGCAGCACATTTCTGGGTGCATGTGGCCCCAGCCAAGGCACCCATATGTCTGGGGTGCACAGAGATGGATGTTCAGCCCTCTACCCCACAGCAGCAGCGCGGGGCTGGCTTCCAGCATCACCTTCCCGAGCACCTGGTTAATTATCACTTAACCGCCTGGCACCAGGCAGGAGCATCTTTATTAAGCCAGCTGCACGCTGCCACCGTCCCCGTTAAGCAGCAGGCCTTGCTGCTCATCCATCGCTTTATGGTAAGAGGCAGTCTCGGGAGCAGAGCTGGGGGACACCAAGCTGCCTCACCTCTCCCTCACCCCCCCGGGTGCCCCCTGGTCCCGGCTGCCCCATCCCAGATGCCAGGCGCCCACCACGCTGCATGGCCATGCCTGGGGAAGCAGGGGGGGTCTGCAGGGTAAGTGCTGGGATTTCAGTGATTTTTGTTAGTTAAAACCCTCCCACATCTCTCACCTGCTCCTCCAGCCCTGTTTTTCCAGGGGCCGGGGCGAGCGCCACAGCAGCGGGTCTGGGGGGGAAGAGCAGAGCAGAGCCTGGCTGGGCGGCAGCAGCAGCGGGGAAGGGGGTGATGGGGGTGGCTGGGTGTGGGGTCCGGGCACACATCTCTCTCCAACATCCTTCCCACAGCCAGCGCAGCCAGCGGCTGGTGCAACTCCCTGGTCTGTCCTTTTCCCTGCCTGCTTCCAGCAGCGCCTGGGCAAACGCATCCCACGGGGGTGCAGTGCTCCCCTTCCCAGCTGGCCGGGAAACAGGGCTCCTCTGGCCCCCGGGCTCCAGGACAGCAGCCAGTTTGCTCCTGATGATGATGATGCCACTCAACACCTTGGTTTATCATGTGAAGCTCAGGCTTCGGGAGAGGGAGGGAACGGGTGCCTTACACAGATGTGTCCAGCTTCTGTAAGGTGCCCGGCACCTCCAGGGTGGGAAGAATGAGGCTGAAAGGGAAAATGGGAGCTCAGTGGGGATGGAGCAAGCAGGACCAGCTCTGATATATCCTGCCACGCACGTGTGAGCTGCTCCTTGCAAGTGAGGGTGGCAGCGAGGGGGGGTGTAGCTGCCCTGACCCAGCACTGCCCCGCAGAAAGCACCAGATCTGTGCCCACCATCAGGGTATGGATGCTCTAGGGCCCGGGGACTGGTGGGTGCCCTAGTGCCTTGGCTGCTGCAAGTCACCTGCAAAATTGGTCTGAATGGTCTCAGAATGATCTGAAGAGGAGGATCTCCAGCGTGCAGCATGCTGGGCCCCACAGCATCTGCTCCCCAGAGCAAACCTTCCTTGGGATGGGGGAATTGGGACAGTGGGGCTTGGGCAGAGGTGGGACAGGGGCAGATCCACTGACAGGAGGTGCGAAGGGTGAGCGGCCAGTTGTGGGATGAGGAGGAGGAGCAAGAGGAGAAGGAGGAGGAGGAGGGCTGCTGCTCCAGGCATCTCCTCACCGACTGGATCCCGGGCAGGGCGGTGCAGCCTGAGCCCCTGCTCCACCATGTCCCCTGCAGCTCTGGGCAGAGCCAAGGCTTGGTGTCCTTGCCCAGTGCTGGCATCACCTCCTGTCCCACCAGGCCAGCAGGACCTCCATCTTTCTTCCACCTGAATGATTCCCACAACATCCCATGCAGACCCCATCTGCCCTCTTTCCCCCACAGATTTACACCTGAGGGCTGTTTTGAAGCCCCCGTCTCCTTCACCATCCCTGCTCTGGGGTGCCCAGGAGCTCCAGGGTCCAGAGCAGAGCCCCACAGATGGTGATGGAGCTGTGGGAGCCAACGTGGGAGCCAAGGAGGGACCACGCTGGGCAGTGCTCCGCTAGAAAGAAGATGGGGATATCTGCCCATGCAAAAAACCCGCCAGCGGGCTCCAAGGACTGCATTTGTGACCGATTTGTCTCGCCGCCAAGGAAAAATCCAGCTTTCAGCATTGCAACAGAGGGTACCCGGCTGCAAGGGCGCTCCCCTGGCACTGTGGTCTGGCCGGGTGAGAGGAGAGCGAGCGGCAGCCGAGGAGAGGGGAGCACCTCCCGGGTACCCGTCTCACCCTGCAGCCCATCACCCTCACCTCAGGCCACTCCACCAGCCCCCCAAGTCCCGATGGGAATCAGCGGACAAGATTTCCCATGGGTGTCCGCAGGGAGCCAGAGGGGAAAGTACCAAGAAAATCTCAGCGGCGTTCAAGGTGTCTGCTCTGCATTGAGAGGGAAAGCCACACGTGCAGCACGTCCTACGAAATGAAAATTCACCCAAATGCTAATTCGGGCCTTTGAAACGCCACGTGCGACGATCCAGCGTCGTCTCCTCGCAGAGCGCCTGGATGTCGCGGCGCAAAAGGATCTCAAGCGGCGCGTATTAAAAAATACTTTCACGGAACATAAAGTGGAAGTTAAGCAAATGAAATGATAAAGTCAAAATGAAATATTTTTACTTTCCTGAAATGAGCTTGGTGTTTTGACATGATCAGAATAAACATTTTGACACTGCTGAAACAAGAAAGTCAAAGTGATTCTGCTAGACTTCTTCCCGGAGAAAATGGCAGCAAAATAGACAAGTTCCCAGGGAAGGATTTGATTTCAATAAAACCCTGTTTTCTGATGGAAAACCATTCCAGACAATGTTTTTCTTCAGACCTGTTCGGAGAGCAGGTTTCCAGCAGAGACCTGGGTCACCTACTTGCCAGGCACCCGAGTCATTTCCCAGAGATGCAGCAGGGAGGGAAAGCTGCCTCCATCCTGCCTGGGAAAGGGAAGGATGAGGAGGAATGGACGCACCCCTGTGCACCTCGGGGTTGGATTCTTCGGTGTCTCATAAGGGCTAATGCTGAAGCCTTAGTCCAGGAAAGGGGCACAGGCAGTCCAACAGCAGCAGGGTTTGTCCCCTCCTTCACATCCGTGTTCATGCTCACGATCATGTCAAACCAAGTGCATCACAGCGGGACTAAATTTTCATACTTTTATTTGGGGAAATTTCAAGAACGAACGTTTTCAGTTGAAAACCAAAATCATTGTATTTTGAAGGGCTGGAGTTTCACTGAAAAGCCAAGAAGTCACTTTAGAAATAGTCTCGTGTAGCTGATAGCTCCATTTTTTATGTGATATGAGTTGAGTGCAAAATTTCTGACCAACCTTTGGTGTACGCTATCGGTATTAAACTTTGCTCCAGAACGGTGCTTAGGGAAAAATCTGCTCTTTAATAATAGTAATGCTTATTAATAGTTTTCAATGCTAATTCCTGGTAGCAGTTCCACGTGCTTAAACAAACCTTTGCTCGATAGAAAACAGTGTATGACATGCAACAAGTTCACGAACCCTCAAATCTCACCTCCTGGCATGGCCAGACGCGAAGGCAGTAAAATCTCTCCAGCCCAGCACGCTATTCCCTGTCTCCACACCAAAACGTTGCATTGGCTCCTCTGGGCTCAGCATCACCCTGACAGCTCAGTCACTTGTCACAGTCCCCGTCTCCCCAGGCAGAGCACCCCATCATCTAAGTGAGAACCATTTTGGTAAGAGAACTTGGCAGGATGTAGTCAGCTCCTAGCTCTGGTGTCCTGCAGGTGAGGGCACGAAACCCTTGCCAGAGCCTCATTTTCTGTGTGGGTGCATCACTATGCTGTTAGCACCCGCAAGGTTGTCAGCGGGGCTGTGCCAGTCCCCATGGGAAGCATTTACTGGCAGCTGCGCTCCTTCGGGGAGCCCCCCCCACCTCCCAAGTCCATACGGGGGAGCGTGCCCCGTGTCCCTAGGCTCTACTTTGCCCCGTGTCCTGCCAGGGCCCTGCTGACCTGGAGGAAATCACCAGCATCGGCCACCCCCCCCTGTGTCTCTCCTTGTGGGTGCTGTCGGTGGCCAGCGTGGAGGTGAGCAAAAGGGCACCCCAGCCCCAGCACCCCTCCAGGCACCGCACCGGGGGGTCCCCAGCATCCCTGTTGGGCTTTGCCCTGCACGATGGCATCCGCCCCAGGGGCTTGCTTACCCCTGAATTTGCAAGATTGATTCCGCAGATGAAGATCAGGCACAGCTTCTTCAATAGCTTCAACCTCTATTTGCATTTAGAGGCGAAAACATTCCTCTCAGAGGTTGCATGCTAATGCAGCATCCAGGAATCCCTGCATGATCGCTTCCTAGTTAGTCTCATCTGCCTGAGTAAACTGAAAACTGTTAAACACATTGAGTGTGTCAGACCAGATATTATCAGAAATAAGACTACCTTTCGCTGGCACCCATGGCTTGCAGATGCACAGCAGAGAGTTATTTAAATCTTTTCCAGCTGTCTCCCATGTTTCCCGAGAGGCTCAGCTCTGACAGGTCTTTTAACCCTTCCCTTCCGCTAGGTCATGTTATTTTGGTTTGCTCTTTCCTCTCCTGGGCTTCGGGAGCCACCGTTGGCCTTGCCCAGCTCCCCGCAGTCGGATCACCCCTTGCAGGCTCCTCTATACCAGCATCAGAGACGTCTCCCACCGCCCTCCACCTTACTCACATACCCAGCAGCCGCCCCAGCTGGAGACAGCGCTGGCAGCCCCGGACGCCCGCACCCAGCCCTGTCCCCTCCAGTTTTGGACCCCCCAAACTTAACTCTGTGCTTCACATTTCAATTACAAACCCCAAAGCCTCTCGGCCGCCAGCCCGCGGCTGCGTCGTCCCTCCCCACCCCAGCTTGGCGCTCTCCCTACCGCCTCCTCCTCGGAGCAGGGCTGCGTGGCTGCCTTCCCAGAGCACATACTGAATACGCTGTTTCACGAGCCTGCCTTGGAGCAGGAGCAGGAATCAAGAGTAAAACCCCAGTTTGCACAGCCAGCGTGTTTGAGAAGGGCCATCTGGCTGGGCTTGTGGTCCAAGCTGAATTTGCTGGATGGTTTTGAAGGTCACTGAGCAGGGACTGAACACGCTTCCATATTTTCGCATATAAATACCTGCATTTCCAAGGGAGAGAGCAGGAGCACATGCCTGTAGGCAGGGTCTGGGGGCTATGCACGCCCTGCCTGTCAAAAGGGGAGGTGGGCAGGACCCTGGAGCAAAGAAACAGGGCTGTAGGAGCACGGGCACATACACACATACATGCATGCACACACATGCGCATACAGACACTTGCTGACACACCTGTGCGTGCAATCTCATGTGCACACACATGCGTGCCACATGCACACATCCATACATGCACTCATGCACATGTGCCCACACACACGTACATGTCCATGCATGTGCAGACACACACACACGTGCGTGCACGTGCACCATGCAAACACACATACACACACACATGCGTGCACGTGCACCATGCAAACACACACATGTGCATGCACGTGCACCATGCAAACACACACATGCACCTGCCCAGAGGCCCTGGTTCTTCCAGCTGGGACAGGCTCCATCCCCGAGCCGGGTTGCTTTGGCTGCCCTGAGCCACACTGCTCTGGCAGCAGAGCTGTGCCCCCTTTTGAAGCAGAGCCCTTGTGTCCATGGGCTCCAGAGAGCTCCTTGTGTCCCCACAGCAGCCAGGAGGAGGACAGGAATGACCCAAAATCCCCAAGACCCTTGAAGACCCCTTGCTCCAGGTCTTCCCATGCCCTTCCACAGCCACCCAGCCTTGTCCTACACCTCACAGACTGGGATCCAGCACCCAGGATCCAGCACCCGGCATCCAGCACCCAGCTGCAGTGCTCAGAACATTCTCCCAGCCATGCTGACCACTGCCTGGGGACAGCCATCCCCGTGCCACTCAGACAGGACCAAGGCTCTCTGTTGCTTTCCTGGAGAGCTCTGGAGGAGAGCTCTGGGCTCCAGCTGCTCCTCAGTGCCGGCCGCGTGCCCGCACCAGGCCAACCTCACAGCCCAGCCCTTTGCCCCTCGGAGAGCAAATGCTCCGGGCAAGCGGCTCGGTCATCAGCCAGGAATGAAGCATCCCTTGCGTACGTGGGGCAGGGAGCCAGTGACCGGGGGGGTGGGGGCGGAGGAGGCAGCGCTGCCGGTCACCGTGGCGGGGGAATGTGTTTTTCATCAGCATGTGCCACGAGGTGTGGGGGGGACGGCGTGGGGACGGAGTGGGTCAGCATCCGGCCCACTCGGAGCATTTCTCCTTACGGCCAGCTGACGCTTTGGTGGGGTTTGCTGCCAGCGCCACCCTGCAAGAGGAAGGTTACCTCCACCAAAGGCACAAACCTGGCTCTTACAGTGATCGTGAGAGTCTCACGCCATCACAGCACCAGACCCAGGTGGATCCTGCATCCCTGAGGTCGCAGGGAGCTGAAAGCAGCGCTGTACCAGCACTGCACTGATCTTGGGAAGCCAGACGGGAGATTTGCCAGGGCCATTGCACTCCTGTGTCTTTGCAATGGGCTTATGCTTGTGCCCATGCCCACTCCCACACCCCCCCCCAGCCGGTGCTGAGGAGCCTGCCTCCCCTGAGCAGCCATGCTTCTGGTGCAGGAGGTCCTAGCAGGACGGATGGGAGAGCCCCTCCAGAGGCAAAGATGCAACCGGTGATGCCACAGCCCCGGGCAAGCCTGCAGAGGAGACGGGGCTGAGCTGGGGAGGCACAAGAGGGCCAGATGCTGGAGGGCTGGGTGTCTCCCAGTACCCCGGGACTCTCTGCCGTGCCTGGGTGAGGTGGAGGGCCGTGCTCCATGGCAGGGACAGGCACAACCTCCCCGGGCAGCCCTGTGGCTCTTCCCCTCGAGCCGGTGGGGGCTGGCTGCCTGGTGAACGTCCGCAAAGCAGGGTTGTCCCCAGGGCTGCCTCCGGCTCACCAAACGGGGCTGAGTCCTGCACCCAGAGCCGGGGCACCCCAGCCTCGTCCCAGTCCATCTGCACCCCGTGGGTGGTCCCCACGGGGCTTTTCCCTGGGGCTGCACTCTGCCCTTGTGCTGGGCCGCTGCTTCCCCTCCTTTTCCCAGTTGGATGGGCAGCCCGTTCATGCTTTGGGAGTTTCTCACCCATAGCCCCCAGTGCCATGAAACCCAGCCAGAGCTTTAGTAGGCAGAAGCGCTGCTGAGAGGCGTGTCTCACCTCCAAACCACGCACCTGGACTAGAGGCTCATGCCAGGGAATATCACTCATCTGCCAAAGCCCCAACCGGGGTCACGCACCCCCCTCCCGCCGGGAGCCCATCGAAGCCCTTTCCCACGGGAGTGCGGCTGCCAGCCGGGCGGTACCTGCACCCGCGTGGGAGGGAGGCGAGATGCCGAGCGCCGGCGCAGGCATTGCCAGCCTGGCTGGAGCATGGGGAGCAACCCCGAGTGGAAAACAGCCGGTGCAAGGCGGGGAGGAGGGTGCGGCCGAGCGGGTCAGCGCAGGACCCGCTCCCTGCTCTGCCGTGCCAGAGGCTTGCCGGGAAGTCTTAGGCGGGTGCTCGCATCTCTGCGAGCCTCACCCCGCGGGGCCACGCTGGGTAGGCAACGCTCCCTCCCACTCCAGCCTCCCAGCTCAGCCCCGCTTGCAAAGGCACCGGCGGAGGGGCCCCGCTGGCTGCAAACCCCACGGCGCTGCGCAAGGGACTCGGAGCAGCCCCAGGGCAGGGAGGCCAAATAATATGCCTCCGTCCTGTGGAAAATTACAGATGCCTTTTTTTTAAAGGGTTAGGTGGGGGGGGGTCCCCTGTTTGCGCAGGTATTTGTCAGAGGATATTTTTAAACATGCGCAGCACTCAGGCTGAAGTTAACCAACGCGGCATCCGAACGGCCTGTGCTCCAGCATTCCTGTGGCTCGGGCCAGCGGGGACCTGCTGACCCAGCAGGAGAGGTCGGCCGGGAGAGGACATGCAGTTCCCTGCCCCTGCCCGCGGGGAGGAAGAAACGCCAGGCTTTCCAAGAGCGCCGGAGGAGAGCTCAGCTCCCAGGACGCCCCAAAGCAAGGCGCGTCTCCTGCTCCAGTTGCTCAGTTGTGCACAAGACACCCGTCCCAAGACATCCCAAAAGGCGAACCCGTCCGGCAGCAAGCCTGGCCCCCCCCGGCCCCGGCTGACACGTGGCCCGAATCCCAGGGCCGTGCTCACCCGCCAGCTCTTCTCCAGCAGCTTTGCAAATAAACAGCACGGCCTTAGCCCTCGGGTCCCAGCGCAGGAGGTCCCACCCTGCACAGATGAGCCTGATGGATGCAGTCACCTGCTCCCTGATTGCCTTGGGGACAGCCGGGTCAATTCGTGCCACTTGCTTTTTGCTTCCAGCCTGCAGCAATGCAGACCTTCTGCCTTCCCCAGCCCCCTCCTTTCCTGCCTGCCTCAGTTTCCCCTAACCCTGGTGTAGCATGCAAGAGATGTGCTGTGCAAGGGGCAGTGCATGAGATGGGCAACTGCTGCAGCACAAAGGGGTGACAGGCGAGGTCCTGGACAAGGGCAGGAAGGGACCTCTGAGATCCTCGCTCCACACATGCACCAGCACATGTTAACTCTGACCCATGCAATCCCCCTGCAAAACCTGGCATGTCCTCGGCACCCAGGCACACGGAGATGTACCGCAGCAGCAGCCTGGGAGAGGTGCAGCGTGGCGGGGGTCAAGCACCTCATAGCCCAGTGAAGGGCCAGGATGGCCCAGGCTTCCTGACCCAACCTTTGGGAAGCGCCACCTCCAGCCAGCCTTGGATGGGAGTCCTTCATGTTGGATTTGAGCCCATGTTCTGCTCTCCACCCATCCTTCTCCCACGCAGAGGGCTGCTGGCCAGTTCCTTCTGGGGTTATGGGCTGCAGCCAAGGACCAGGAAAAGTGGGTGATGTGGGCACCGTGCCCTGCCCGGTCTGGGGCTCTTTGCTGGGGGTGCAACTATGGAGAAACCCTTGCTGGTGGTGGTGGAGTAACTGCCCTGGTTAGGTGGTCATGACGTGCCTAGCACAGGCCCTGGTGAACCAGGACATTTGCCATCAGCTCTGGCCAGACCAGCACCACAGAAGATATCTTCTTCTTCCACTTGCCATGGGCGTTTGACAGCATGAAGGAGGTAAATTAGGATCCAGGAGCCCATTTCTCCCCCAGCCAACTGTGGATGTCTCCCTGGGGGTTGGCACTTTGGACATGTGTTGTGGGTCAGAGGAGCTCAGTTACTTCTGCTGGGTGGTGAATGAATTTAAAGGGAGTGGTTTTGTGCCTCTTTTTCCCCAAACAGTGGTGGAAACCCAAAATTCCTTGATGGCTGACTTTACATGCTGTGTTCCTGGGGCTTTGCCTCTCCCCAGGGCTCAGTACAAAGGCTGCACTTCCCTAAAAACGCTCCTCCTGCCTATCAGGGGCTCGGCTGGCTTTGGCAATGAGCTTGGGAGTCTGTGTCAAAGTCTGTTCTTGTCAGTGAATCTGGATGAATTATCTAATCTTCTGCAGGCCTACAACAAAATGTATGTCTCGAGCCTCCGATGCACTGCAGACATGCCAATAGCCCTGCAATTAGCTGCTTAAAAGCTGGACAATGTACAGAACTCTTTAAGCACCAGCGAGTATGAGATGAAGTGTTTTGGTGCCAGGTAATCTGCATTTAAATACTGCATGCATCACTACCCGGGGATGAAAAGGTAGGAACTGGACTGCTGTAGACAAACTGGTTAAGCAACGCATATGAGATGGGAAGCTGGCAGTTAAGGCATATGCCAAAACTCTTGCCCCAGCACTGAGCATCCACCTCAGCCTTTCCTGCCACCCCCTGCACTCTCCAGCATCCTCCTCGGGGCCGTGGTCCAGCAGCACTCAGCCCCTGCTCAGCAGAAGATCTTACCTGGAGTAAGCGGGGCAACATCCCCGCTGCTCCTCTTGACAGCGCACGGGCTGAACTACTCCTCCACCTCGTGTGCCTCCACCCCGACACCCACCTGGTCCCTTGTTTGTGTCAGAAGACCTCAGGGTGGGAATCCACAGGAAAATCCCTGCCCGTGAGCAGGGTTGATGTGAACTCTGTCCTCCCCCAGGGGAAACAGCCATGAGCTCAGGCATGGGCAGCTCCCAGTTGATGGCACATCCCAAGAGGTCAGCCAGTCCATCGCTGGAGAACTGACATGTTTCTCTTATAAAAGGCAAAGCAAAATACCGCCCATTTCCCTATTTATTGTAACAGAACATATCTGACAGTGCCAATGCAACCTTATTTATGGTTAGCTAACGCAGCCAAGGAGGAACTCAACCCCATGCAATTACTATCCCTTTCCCCTTGCAAGCCACATCACACCTATGTGATGTCCAAACACAGCAGGACCTGCCCCACTCCCAGGAGATCCCAGCACATGGCAAGATCCAGCTGATAGGTCCAAACAGAAATGGGGAGCTCTGGGAGCAAGGGGTCCTCCAGATCATCTGCTTCATCGTGCTGAGGGTTACAGACAGCACAGAGACAGAGAGGGGTCTGAAGGAGAGCAATGGGAACGCTCAGCAGATAGTTACAGGCCTTCAGCAAGTGTGGAGGACACCAGAGAGGAAGACACCAACGAGTTATATCTGCTGAAGGTGACATGTAAACCCCTAGGCAGGGATAATAGTAATGCACTGTATTTCATCCTGCAGACACGGGGAGAGCTCTGCACAGACCCCCCCCGCCATCTGCAGCACAGCTACCATCAGCCTCCCAGATGTTTCCACACACATTAAGCGGAGTTACAGGAACTCCAGTTTGTACTGGTTTAGGGGGACATTGCCACTGTTGCTCCCATAAGAAAGATGGATGTGGTGCATTGGGGTGGGAGTTAAGCACTTCATCCCTCTAAGCCACCTCTGAAATCTCAGCATTAGTTACAAATGCATGCCAAAGGCCATTCATTGACACCCTGGATCATCCCATTACAGCTGGTGCAAGCAGAGCCACGTGAGTACCTGAGGAATCATGTAGCACATGCTGCTCAGAGCATATTTATTTGGAGTTTGAGTCCATGGCCATCACGGAGGGCAAGGTCCCTTTGGTGTAACAGAGCATACATCCACGCAAGCAGACGCCTCCAAGGAGGCACGAAAGGGCTGAGAAGCTCTTCAAATGCTCTTGACAGTGTCCCTCCAGTAAACACCGTCTGCCTCGTGCGCGGGACGCTCTGCCTGTTCGTGCAGAGACGCGTGGGCCCCGTGCCAGGGGAGGGTGGTGCTGCACTTTCTCTCTTCCACGGAGCAGCCGCAGCCATGCTGATTTCCCCACACCAAGAATCTCCACCGTGGCTGGTGTGGTCTCCTTTCGGGGGGGTGGCAGGTGCTGTGGTCTTGGTGCTGTCCCAGAGGGGACAAATTGTCTCCCTGGACTGTGACCTTCTTTGGAAATGACGTTGACATCTTTGGTTGCTGGTCTGTCCATCCAGCCTCCAGAATGGTGCTTTTAGCCCTCTCCTACCAGGGTTTTCACCAGTTGTCCTCAGGATCTCCCATGCGGCCCTCTGTGGCCACCTCCTCATGCGCACACCTCTGTCTTGATGGGAGAGGACATGCCTGGGGATGCAGACCACACGGTTGGAGGTGCTTACGAAGGAGCTGAGGTGTTTGGACCTCCTTCTACTCAACACTCATGAGGCTGCAGCTAGATACCTCATCTGGTTCTGGGTCTACCAGTGGGCATCAGTAAAGCAGAGTGAGTTCAGAGGAGGCCACCAAAATGGTCCAGGGGCTGGACCATGTGCCATTGTGGTGAGAGGCTGAGGGAACAAGGTTTGTTCAGCATGAGGATGAGAAAACTTCAAGGGCGGATCTTCAAGGCCATCTACAAGGAGGTCATTGAGAAGGCAGACCCGGGCTCTTCACAACTGTCCACAGTAGGAGGACGAAAGACAACAGACATGAATCAAAACAAGTTTGGACTGGATGTAGGGGAAATTCTTTTCACCACGGGGAAAGTCAAACATCGTAGCAGGTTGCCTAGAGAGGCTGTGCAGTCCCTGTCCTTGGAGGCCTTCAGGAGGTGACTGGTCTTGAAAAAAATCCCTGAGCAACCTGGTCTGATGCTGCTTGGAGCAGAAAGTTGAACGACAGACCTCCAGAGCCCCTTCCACCCTGAATTTCCCCATCATACTGTGTTGCTGCAGGTGGTGGGGTCTTCTTTTTCTGTACAGCTTTTCCCTTATTACATCTTCTGTCTGGATGCCTTAAAAAGCCATTTCGCTGTTGAAGGAATGTCTTGGGAATGGCTTTCTGCTTTCACTTCAGGAGCATTCAAGATTGTTTCCATTTTCTGGTGGCTTGGGGGATTTTTCACACCCATGATTGATAGTGTGCCACATACAGCAAGCCCTACCTGAGCACTTAAGTTGCAAAGCAAAGCAACTCCAACCCACAGAAATGCCACAAGTGAGATAGTCCACAAAACCGTAACTGTGCCTTCTTATACATATTCAGGCTGCAGGGTATTTAATTACAAGATACCAGATTATTAGCACACGCTCCTGCCTTGTTCAGTGAAGGAGGAATGATGCGCCTTGAATGACAAAGCTGCTCAATACTTTCTTTTCCTAGGTGCTCGTTCAGTGAATCACAGGCTCGTTCACGTCTAAACCTTGCGCTGATCAAGGTAGAAGGGGCCTGTGTCACTCCTGGTGTGAGCAAGACAAGAACCACCAGCAATGCATTAACAAGGGAAACCGTCAAATGTAGCAGAGTTATTTCTGCCTTCCGCCATCCAACCACCTCTGATCATCTCACCTCTACTCCACCCACCCATCTCCCTCTGGAAAAATTATTCTTTAATCCCAGGGGTATGTCCTAGGAAGCTCCTTTGGAAGCATTTATAGAGGGGCAGGACTGCAGGGCAGTCCCACGCAGAGGGTCTGGCTGCGTGGGTGGGAGGGATGCAGCCCCTCCAGGCAGCCTGCACCAGGACATCACCGGAGAGGATGGAGGTCGTCAGCACCTGTGCAACCTGGCGCTGGCATCTCGTTGAAGGCGCCCCCGCCTTGGGCAGAGCCTGGGCTCTGGGCTCGCAGGAGGGGATCCCCCAGGGCGAGTTGCAGCCGGGGGTCTGAGCCAGACCCTGCTCCTTCTTCTGCGGGTGCAGCAGTGCCTTTCCTGGGCTGGGATTTCCAGCGCAGTCCCACTCCCGCTCTGGAGGCCAGGCTGGAGCAGGCAGCCGTGCCAGCCCTCTGCAGCTGCATGGGCACCCTGCTTGCCGTGAGAGCATGCGTGAGAGTGTGGGACCCGCGTCTTGCCTGCTTGGCACTCAGCCTGGGAGGCCAGCTCAGGGCAGGAGCCAGCTGTCTGCTCCGAGCAAGGAGCAGGCAGGGAGCTGGCCTCACTCCGCTCAGCGGAGAGCAATTTAAAAATTGCTGGAAGGCTTCCATTGAAGAAAAAAAAAAACGGTGTCAGTGAAAACTTGTTTAGCCAAGCGGGCTTCCCTGGCACAGGAACTGGGCTGGGCAGCTCCCCTCTCTGCCATGGTCCTTACCCCATGCCAGGAGGGCAGGCACAGGCAGGGAGCAGAGCGGAGCCGGCAGCAGGCAGAGCCGTGGGATCAGCGTTCAAGGCTGTGCAGCTCCCTACAGGAGGATGGGGAACGGGGGACCCGCAGGCCAGCCTGGCTTTGCCACAGGTTGCAAACACTTTCTAGACCTCAGCATCCTCCCAGCAGCGAAGGAGCAAGGCCCTTTCAAAGAGCTTGCATCCCTGGAGCTTCTGTCCATCCTGCCCGCACACTGCCTATCCTGCCTGCACCGCCCCACGTGGAGCCATCCCACCTGCCTGACGCAGCCGAGGGGGCTCCCAGCACACGAGGATAGCTCCAGCTCCCTCTCTGTCCTGCTCCGTGTGGCTCAGAGCCAGCCCAGCCCTTTAGGCTGCTCAGGCCTGGATTGAAATCCTTCCCTCGGTCATCAGTGGGATGGTAACAACAGCAACTGAGGTGTTTTCTTCCATGCAGGACCCACCGGGATTTTTCTTTGCAGGTGGGGGACCTCCTACCTGTTTCCACAGCCTATGTAAGGGCACCATGTCCTAGTGATGCTCCCACGCAAGGTGCTCAGGTGCCTTCTGAGGTCTGGAAAAGCACCAGTGCTTTTGTAGCCCAATACATCCCTCCTAGCCCAGGTTTTGTTCCGATAACTTCAGGTCACGCTTCATCCTCCTTCCCAAATCTGCAGATGTTTCACCAGGGAGGGCCTCCTTGCTAAAAAATGCCAGCTGCTTTGCTGGTAAAAGCACGAGCTGCTCCGCTGGAGCCCTCGCCTCCCGGCACCCCCTGCTCCAAGGAGGTCTCCCACTTTGCTCCATGACCCCCATCGGTATGCAATGCTATCAGTGCGGAGAGCTTTCCTGCAGACAGAGAAACTTAGAGCATCCCCTGCCTGCCTGCCTGCACCAGCCTGGCTGGCACCCCCACCAAGGGCAGCAGTCTAAGCAGCCCGGGAGGACGGGAAGACCCCAAATCAGCAGAACAGATGGGCTTGGATGCAAGCAGCCAAGAGGCCATGTAAATACATGCCATGTTTGGAGGACAGGGTTCCCATCAGCGAATATCTTGCTGGTCGGCTGTGCATGTTTGGTAGGCAGGGGAATGCTCGGCTGCTAATCCACGTAATCCTGCTCTAGGCTGGATTCATTTTAAAAAATAAATAAGTGGCTGAGAGCAGTTTTTGGTCCATCTGACTCAAGTGCTGGGCTCTGATGGGGAGAGGCAGAACCACAGGAGCCTTATTTACATTGATTTTCACTAAATATGCTGCTTGGATCAAGGAATTAAAGGACTACAAGGAAAGAGTAACCTGCAAATCAGGCGAGGGCACACAGGATGTAAAGATCTGATTAGCCACTTGCCTGTACTTTAACCCTGTTTAGCACACCATTTTCATATTCAAATCCAGTGCCCAGACGTGCATACAAATGAAACAGGCTGCTATGCCTAATTTTTGAAATTTTGGTCAAAGAGTGGAGCACCACTGGAATAAAACACCCAAACCATATCCTAGCGCAGGACAGAGAGCAGAAGGAAGACGCTCCCTCGGGTTGTTTTCCCCATGGTTACAGTGGTGCAGCCCTGGGGGCTCAGTGCTCGGTGCTGGAGCATCCCACAGGGACAGCAGGATCCTCACGAGCATGCGGAGAGCAGCCATCAGGCGGGTGCCAGGGAAAGTCTTTCTCACCCCGGCAGCTGGAGAGTGTCGAACGGGCACTGCAGCGACCTGGGTGGCAGCCTGCAGAGACGTCTGCTCTGCTCAGCTGGGGCAGCACCTGCTTTTGTATCTCATGGACCACAGTCTGGTTGGTGACACAGCTTTGGTCAACCTCTCCCCCACCCCAGGAAAACCTCGCGAAGAGCAGCAGCTAGTCTAGCTGACCTGTCTTGCATTAAAGAAAATAATGCATCATCTCCAAAGCAGCTTTTGCTTTGCTCCTAGGAGGGGGGCAACCATGACCTTCAGTGGTGTGCCAGGAGGAGCCAGGGCCTGAAGGGACTTGCTCCCACTGTGCATCAGGCACCTTCAGTTAAGAGCCAAGTTTCTGTGATGATCTCAGGGCCAGATTCACAACTGCGGCTGCTCTCAGCCAGCGGAGACACACACCCCGGCCTGCTGAAACTGGCAGGAGGCAGAAGCCAAAGGGCCCTTTGCAAAAATTCACCTGTGGTTGTCGCAGCCAGAGACAATCTGGCTGCTCTGCCTCGTGTCTCCAGGTTCCCTGGTAGGGTGCCGATGCCCGTGTCCACCCATCCCCAGTGTGGGAAATGCCTGACCCAGATTCAGGGCTCATTAGCAAGTCAAGTTCCTCATGAAAAGCAGGTTCTTGATGCTACATCTGACCATGAGTAACCCCACATGGTTGCACAACACCTGCTTGTGCCATCTCGCTTCCCTTTCCATCCTGACGAAACCTGAAGCTCAGGCATCACCCTCGGTTGGTGCTGGCAGGTCCCCGTGGCACGTGGGTAATGTCGTACTCAAGACACCTGCAGGACAGTGGCCACCAGGTTTCCCAGGCCAGGAAAACCTGTTTCCCAGGTGAAACATCCTTAGCTTGGAAAGGAAGAGGACCTGACTCTAAATACTTTTAGACTCCAGCTAGAGACAAAATTGGCAGCCCTTGCTTGGTCTTTGTTCGCAGGCTAACTTCTCACCAAAGTCTGCAGATGAGCCTCAGAGCCGTTCTGCTGCAGGTTGGTCACTGGGCTGGGGCTGTCCTGCACCGCGCTGGTCCGGGGGTAGAAGACACCGGAGAAGGACAAGGTGGTGTCGGGATGCACATTGGTGTCTGGCACACGGAAAAAGGCAAGGGCTGGGGGGGGTGAAGGAGGATGGAGAACCTGCCCCTTTGGGAGTTTCCCCTGAATCCTGGCCAAATAAAACCCCACAGGAATTAGCCACGTCCGTGCCAGAGGTGAGAACATCTGTGCTTGCTTTGGGCAGCTGTGGCTGTCCTGCAAAGCAAAGACCCAGCAGGAGCAAGCTGTCCCGAGTCTGACGGGCAGTAGGCACCGCCTGGGTGAGGCTGGCAGGACGGGCAGCAGGGAGAGGCAGCCCCAAGGATGTGCTGAGGGACACAGCGTGGTAAACACTCCCCTCCTCCCTGCCCGTGTGTGGGGACATCTGCAAGTCCGAGGTTGTCGGTCTGATGCCTCCTGTTTGTTAGACTGGCACGGACTGCCAGGTCTACATCCCCTCACTAATGAAGCATTCACTGCATTGCCACCAGGTTCAACAATTTGCATCAATTACCCCCAGCAAATCTAACGACCGCAGGAAACCTGTGCACTGAGCCAGCAACGTGCAGGCATGCACCACACTTACAGTCTTCAGTGCATCGACCAGGGTGACTCCCACACATCAATATCGGGCTCTGAATGCCCCAAGCATGGCCGTGCCCCTTGGAACATCCTCCATATCCCTTTGGACTCCTGTGGTCTAGGTCTTCTGAAGGCAATGGAAGATACCATACGTGGTCACAGAGCCCTGGGTCACCTCTGAATGTATAAGGGACAACCGGGGTAATGGTTGTGCTCGGATGCAGTAGGTGAAGACAGGGTGCGGGAACTACCACGAGCATCCCTCTGAGGCCACCCAAGTCCTCGCCAAACAGTGGCAAGTGAGGAAAGCTTGCAAGATACTCAAGGAAAAAGATTTTTGTTGGTCCCTCTTGTAGGTGAAGCTTGACAGGAGTGTCTTTCTTAGGGTCTTGCAGCAGGTGAGTGGCCACACACAGCATCTTCCTTCACCTTGTCTTTGCTGACCGAGGCCTCGTCATCACTGGCTGGGATCAGACCCCACGCCCATGGGAGCACAGAGCAATACTCCCATCTCATGCAGAACCGCCTCACCACACAAGCATGGGTGTCCTAAGCCAACGGGCCTCAGCAGGCACTTCCCCATAACCTGCCTGTGCCCTGGAAAATACACATCGTCTGCCATGGAAATGCTGGAGCAGATGCTCAGAGCAGTTCTCACTTCAGGGGCCCCAAAAGGCTGCAGGAGCCTTTTCCTCCCCACTCACCACCAGGACCAGAGGAAGGCAATCCCCCTCACATCGCGTGCCGCCCAGCAGACAGGACACCTTGCAAGGGAAATCTATTTCCTTGCACAGCAGCACCTGTCGACTGCAAACCTTTTACTGCCTGGTGATTTAGCTTCCCTTCTGCTTCGAATTAGGGAATAAAAAGCAAAAGTTTTAATGTAATGGAAGTCAGTGCATTGGCCTCACAAGTTGTTAAAATTTAAAAAGGCAACAATAAATCTGCTGAGGTGAGAAGAGCTCTCAAAAAAAAGGGATAGATTTGTTTTCTCTTTATTATCTTCCAGGTGATTTTCAAGGCTCACTGGTATTTTATTTCTTGTTAATTGTTCTCCCTTCTGAATTAAGAGCTCTGTCACCTCCCAGACCCTGAGCCAGGCACGAACGACTGGCAGGGCAATAGCAGCAAGGCTCACCCTGGTGCTGGGTCAGATGCTTTTTCTTACCGTCTTCCTTTCCCCAGATCAAATCGAAATGTTCAAGGTCATGTGTCCTTAAGAAGGGAGATCCACATTTCACAGAAACACAGATTTTCAAGCTGTTATCAGTGACTGGTCTGAACCCCGACCTTTCCTGCTGCTGCAGAGCAGTGGAGGACTGCACAGCTCACCTATTCCTTTCTTTGAGAGTTCATGGAGCACGCCCGGGAAGACCTGAGCACCTCAGACCCTGCAGACCGTGGCTCTTCCTCCTGCCCAAGCCAAGCAGGGCTCAGCCTCGATGAAACCCAGGAAGCAGGGAGCAGGCTGGTGCCCTGCTGTGGATGGGGGTCCCCTAGCAGGACGGTGCTGTCCTATCTCAGACCTCCTCACCCCAACCCCTTCCTCTTCCACTCCGGCACATGGTGGTTCCCCATGAGCCAGAGAAGGGGACAGCTGGTGGGAAGAGGCTCAGGCTCTGTTTGGGATCTCACCCAAAGCTTTTGAGCAGCAGGAGGTAGCAAAGCAAGCTGGGAAGAGAAAGGCGATGCTAAAGGCTGTAGTCATATCCTTCTCCTCCTAGGAATATCCCATTCCTCTGGCACAGCTATTTACTACTCCCTGAGACCTGACAGCAGAAGCTGGATCATAACGTTCGGTAGCAAACCTGTACAGAGCACAGACCACCAGACCCCAGAGAGCAGGTCCAGAACTGGTCACCTCGACCCTGGAAAAAACAGAGACCTGCATTGCAGACAGGGCTGCAAAAGAGGGAGCGGCTTTGGGGGCGTGATGGGGAAGGGCAAAGTGAAGGTGCCTGGGGAGGAGCATGTGTGGGGACTCATCACCTTCTTTAGGACCAGGGGGATAATTAAAAGTTCACCAGAGATTGAAAACCAGGTGACTTCAGAGTCTGCAGGAGTCTGGGGCCAAAATTTGTAGTTTTCTAGAGGAAATTGGCCTAAAAGGCACAAGAAGGAACAATCCCATGTGTGTGTGATTGCTCACATGGCCTCATGTAGATCTGGACTTTAATGTCCCTTATTCCAATTGTCCGGATGGAGAAGTGGTTGCTCGCAGTGCTGCCCAAAACCGGCAGCTCTCGTTGGAGTGCATTGAGATAAAGTCTTCATCTTTCTGGAGTCGTTCATGTGAACCCCTGGCAAGCAGTTAAATAACACCACGAAGAATTAATCACAAGCCCAGGGATTTACAAGTGCAAAACTCACTGCAGCCCTGGGTTTTCAATCTCAGGGAGCCCCAAGCACCAGCACAGCACGAGAGGGTGTTGTTGGAGATGGCACGATTAGGCAGGAGCAAGGAGCTCCAAGCACATGGCCTGTTTCCATCCCAAAATTCCCATATAAAAACACCCTCCATGCAGGAATCACCCAGGGTGAGGTTTGCACACAGTGTGGGAGGGGAAGAGCTGAGCACACCAGAGCCGCTGTGGAAGTGGCAGAGATGCTGCAGAGGAGGGAGGGCTCTGCACAAGCTTCTTCAGAGGATGCTGCCCACAAGCACCTGCATCTCCGGGCATTTCTCTTTGCAGGGTCCAGTCTGCTGCAGACAAAAACCTCCCCTGTCAACGACCTGACCAGCAAGGCCAAGCATCAGGATCAGGATGGAGAGGAGAAGGTGCCACTTGACTGGCAGGTGGCTGCAGGTTGTGAACTCCCCATCAGGCTGAAGAGGGGTCTGGGCTAGAGAAAGAGGCAAAATTAGAGGTGGGCAAGGCAAAAAGGAACAGGACGTAAATCAGAGCTGGGGATGGGGAGCATCACGGAAGTACACCTTCAGCAGTGGACCCCATCCCCTGGCCCAGCTGGCTCTCCTGCCTGGGAGCTCCCTGGTGAGCCAGCCTGTCCGTGTGTCCCTCCTGCTGCTGACGCTGAGTGGTTGGGGAGCAGTTCTTGGGAAAATGATTGAGCAGTGATGAACCAGTGCATGGTGTAAGGCAGTCCAGAAACAGGTCTGGGATGTCCCAAGGGATGGAAAGCAGGGACGGGGTGAGGAGGAGGAGGTGGGAAAGGAAGAGGGACAGACAAGCATGCAAGAGAGAGCAGGATGGCAAGGGAGACAGAGCAGAGCCGAGGTCTTGGTGGACGAGGCAGGTTTGTGATGCACCTTGAGGCTCACACCTGCTCTTTCAGCACTTGCCCTGTGCCCATGAGCAAACCAGGGCTCCCCCAGCTCTGGACACCATTCAGAGAAACAAACCCCACAGCAACTGTACATCCAGGCCCCCTCAGCACATCCCAGCTGGCTGCACAGCACCAACCCCTGCAACGAGCTCAGCCAGCACCCCTTGCTCTTCCCTGGCAAACACATGGCTGGGAGTGGGGCTGGGACCCGCAGCGTGAGAGCAGGGGTAGGTGCCAGGCAGGATGTCCCAGTGCTGGCCATATCAGGGGCTTTCTGCAGAGACCACGCTCCCTTTTCCAGAGCTAGAGCATGTGAGTCTCCAGGAAGGGATCTTGAAGAAGGGACTCGTCCATGAGCAGCTGATCCCAGTGCCATGCCTCCCCACCCAGACCCAGACGGAGCTCACTGTCCCCCACACACAGCTCAGCTGAATAGCTGCTTGGTGTGGGACTGCAGGCACCTCGGCGGAGTCCAGCTATGGCTGGGTGCCGGCAGGGTAAGCAGCAGTTTCTCCTGATAGGATTTCCACTTCTTTTCAGAGAGAGCCTTGTCTACACTCAGCTGAATGGGATGCAGTAGTCATAGCTTCTTTGGGGGTGGAATATTTCATTTTTGTCATGAAACACAGCCTGTCCTGGCTGGAGCCCTTGGCATGAAGTCCAGGCAAGCTCAGGAGAGGTGGAGAAAGCAGCAGTGAGCGATGTGGCTGTTGGCTGCCCAGCTAGAGCTGGCTGGATCCCACCAATGGGTCAGTGCTCTCCCCAAGGTGACCTTCTCACGATCACAGGAGCCATCAGATTCTGGCCAACTCCGGGCACTCCTCTGCGCTGAGCGTCTTTACAAAGCCAGTCAGCAAAAATAGTGCAGAGTACATGGTGCTGCATGTGACCGAGGGCAAGAATGGCCAATTTAGGAGCAGCTAATGCAGGGGACCGAATGAGTATCTTCTGGTGGGCCACTGAGAGCCAGGCAAGCCAAGCAGGACCCATGCATTTAGGGCTTATTTCAGAAATACAAGTCAGGAAGATGTTGCACCCTGCCCCCATGGGACCCGGTTCTCCCCTTGGTGTCCCACATCCCCCCTGCACATGTTGCTCCTAGACCACCTTTCATCTGCCTGTACCCTCTGCCTCCCCCTCTCCAGGCCGGCAGACGGTGAGGCAGCATCTCTGAAGGTTGGGAACTCAAGACGTCCCCAGGTAGCAGCACATGTGCTCACTTCAAAAGACAGCCAGAAATCCTTTCCCTTTGCAAAGAGGTGCTGGCTACCAGCGAGCAATCCCATTTTCATTCAACCTGTGAATCCCCAGAGGGTGATGCCTAGGAATGTATTTACTGGGACAAAAATACATTTTCCGCTCATTTTTTCTCCTTTTTTTTTATTGTGTGTTGGTTACACAGAGTAGTGCCAAACCACAGCATGTAAAATCTACCCCTGCAGACTTTTACTGCCCAAAAACTCTTTCACAAACAGTGGGAGATCACGGCATGCTTTATCCAGAGGGAACTTACATTTTACGTCTGTGGATAATACAAGCACTGCACCAAAATGAACGTGATCGTCACATGGTGATGCCCAGGGTAAAATGCCAAGAAGTGATTCCTTCCCATCTTCTTTACTCAAAATGCAGCTGGATATGGTCCTGGGCAGCCTGCATTAGCTGCCCCTGCTTTGGGAAGGGGGGTTGGACTGGACAGTCTCTGAAGGTCCCTGCCGGCTTCACTTCTGAGCCACGCGGTACCGCCCAGCATCGTGGAAGGAGCAGCTCTGCTGTCCATACATGCCCCACTGCCCAGGATTAGCTCCTGCCCATTGCAGCATCACATCTCCTCTCTCCCCTGCCAGAAGCAGGGTGGGGACCACAGCCACTGTCTGTCTGGCCCCCACGGTGATGGGCACTCCCTTCTCCTGCTACTTGACCCAGCCTCCTCACTAGGGAGGTGCCAAACGATGAGTGCGGCACCATCCCAACCATTTGTGGCAGGGGATGGTCCATGGGATGCAGGCACCAGCTTCCTTGGTCTGGGGACCAATGCTCGCAGTTACCAGGAGGCATCCGCACGCATGGAGCACTTTGCATGCCAAGGTACAGTGGCAACAGGAACGAGGTTTGCTCAAACCTCCGTCTGCACCAGCTCTCCCAATGCCCCAGGCACCAGCTCTCCCAATGCCCCAGCCTGCTCCAGGATCTGAGATGTTCCTCTGCCCCGCGGGGTTTATGGAGAACCACCCGCTGCAGAGCAAACTTCCAGGTCAAAACCCACAGCACCGACTCCCCCTCCACTAACCAGCACAGCCCTCATCCATCCTGCAAGTGCTGGGCAGACCGGCCTGGCCCTTGCGTTACACGTGTGGGATAGACCAGCGAGGAGGTGTCCTGCCAAGGACCAGGGGGCAATATGGGCCGTGACATTTTTAGTCTGCGCATTAATAATCTGGGACTCCTAGTGTTCTCTTTTGCTGCAATCCCAAGCCTGAAGATTATATAAAGACCCTGGCAGGCCTGAGCATTTAGTCACATCCCAGCATGAGCCAATCTAGATTTTTATGTTCGTATGAAAAATTGATCAGTTCCTCACTAATACTGGGAAGTTAGATTCTAAGACTGAAAAGGGCACCAAACTTTACTTTAAAGGGGTTATTTTAATTCGCAAGCTGTGTCATTAAAAGCTTCAAAACCTGACAGTGAAACCTGGTAGCACCTCAGCAGATAATACACAGTTTGTGCTGCTTGGAGGCAACTGTGCCTCTTAACCTGCTTTTCCCCAGCGATCTTACAGTGGTGTTATCTGAATTTCCCCCAGCCATTCAGTTATCTGATGAGAGAGTCCTGAAGTTGGTACTGTTGACTTCTTAAATAATATCCAGAGCTGCTTATTGATTGTAACGTGCCCCACCCCTGCTGAAGGACCTGGGTGTAATCAGTGGCTCTGTACAGTGTCGCACAAGTGCTGCTGAATGCCAGCAGCAGTTCCTGCCAGCCGCCTGGCTTGAGCATCTTGTCATCAGCCGTCTGCATCCCGCTAACATCCAGACGAAACCCTGCGTCCAGCCCTCTCACCCCGCAAGCTTTTCTGCTCCCTCCACGGGGGGTGCGGGCTGAGGATGCAGAGGGTGGAGGAGAGATGCTCGTTTCACTTGCACGCCAAACCAGAACCATTTGTCCAATGCTGTAGGTGACATGAAGAGGTCCCTCTGTCACCAGCGGGTTGTGGAGACAATGCCACTCACTCCAGGCAGCCAGGGCTGAAACGCTGCAACGCTTCATCCAGTGGTGCTGCCTGGGGCTGATGGTCTCCTCTAAAGCGGGCAGAGGGGCCTGAGGCCAGGGTGATGTGCTCCAGCCTAGCTGGGGTGGGAACGTGGGGCATAGGAACCCTGTGCTCATCAGCGGTGGCCTGGGAAGGGAAACGTCTTCTGGAAACCACCACCATGAGCTGCCTTCCAAAGGTATGTGTGCAGGGCCAAAGCTACCAGGACTCCACCCTGGCCCTGTGAAGAGGTGTGTATCAAAGAAAGCTGCACAAAATAGACTATTTATTATGAAAAATCACTCAGCCACGCACAGCAGGGATGACCTGCCTGGAGAGCAAGAAGTGATTTTGCCCACTGCTGTGAAGCCGCAGGCGGCCGCACAATGCTCGTGACCTTATACCACATCCCAGCTCCTGGTCAGGGACCTCCTGCTGGTCTCTGACCCCTGGCCCAGGGCATACAAGCATCCCTGGCTTCCCCTGCCTTGTCCTGGGGCACCGCTGCTCCTGGGCACCAGGTCCACCCACCAGCTTACAGGCAGCTTCTGTTACACCCGTCTTTGGGCTCTCCCTGTTTGCTTTCTTGTTTCTGGGCTGGGAGAAGGTGACAGTGAAAGCTGAAGTTGCCAGGGAGTTACCTGACCCCAGAAACTGAAGCCTTAAGAAAAGTACCAAATATTGCAACAGAATGAAAATGTTTTGCCCATGCATTTGCTCCAGGAATGCAAGATCCCGGGGAATGTGGGGGAGACGACAGGCACAGGAGGCAGGTTAGCTGAGACCAGCCTCCCCCAGCATGTGCACGTAATGGAGTGGCATGAAGGCAAGTGAGCTAAATATTAAACCCTGGCAGATCAAGCCAGGAAAGACTTGGAGGAGCAGCTTGCTAATGGTGTAAAAGCTGGTAATAAAAGCTTTTTCAAATACATCAGAAGCAAAGAGCCTGCCAAAAAGTCTGCAGGGCCAAGAGATGGTGAAGATAGAAGAGAAACACTCTGCAAGGAAAAGGTCACACAGATGAATTATCTGCATCATCGTTCACAGGGAGAACTGCATGAGGTTCTTGTGCCAGAGCCGTTCTTTGGGGATGGGGCTCTGGGAAGCATTTCAAACTGAAACATCAATCAGAAACAGGAGCAAATCACCAGAACCAGGTGGATTGAACTTGTGAGATCTGAGGAACCCAGTGGTGAAACCATTGAACCCCTGAGCTGCAATTATCCTTGGTACCAAAGGAGTGGAGAGGGCAGATGTGCCACCTCCTGAAAAGGGCTTGAGGGGTGATCCAGGCAGGCAGACCAGAGCCTGGCTTTGTACTAGGTGGGGAGTGCAAGGTTTGTGGGGAGATGCAATATTAGTTTATTAGACTGAATGACCGTGGTGGGTAAAAACAGAAAAATTTTCAGCACATGAAACTGGAAATCTGCTTTCAGCGCTGCAGGGCTTTGCTCCCATCACATTGTCTATTCGTTACAGCTACCCTGCCCCTGATGTCTTGCTCACAGACCCGTGTGACTGTGCTACCAGCCACCTACCCTGCTCCTCAGCCAGAACAACCTCTACCCAAACTGGTCATTAACGTTCAGCCCCTGGGGTGGCACAGCTGCCTGCCCTGTTTTAGATGCTTCCCTCTGCATGAGGTGAGTTGTGCCCTAGACGCACTGCTCTCTCACTCCCTTGGCAATTTATGGTTGGACTCGATGATCTTTAATGTCTTTTCCAACCTAAATGATTCTATGATTCGCTCTAAGGGAAACCTAGACGGCCAGGTATCACATAAGCAGCTGCAGTTTGGACAGATGAATCCAACGATGAGTAGCTGGGAAATAAAACTACAGATTAAATTGAGCACCAATGAATACAAGGCAATGTGCATGGGAAAGAACAAGGCTACATACATGTGTGCAAGGATGGACTCTAAAACTCATATTACTGAGGGAAGCATGCAGAGAAGCACTGCAGAGAATGCGGCAAGAACATCAGTTCAAAATTCAGGGATGGTCCAAAAGGCAAACTGAAGGAGAGGACCAGAGAACAAAACACAACACGTCATTTTGCAACCATATGATCCTGCAACTGATATATACAATGCATCCCTGCCATCAAAAGGGGAAATGCAAATGTTGAGGGCACCAAAAGGCAGACCTGAAGATTAGGGCATGGACTATCTTCACCCAGGTTGAAAGAAATCAAGTCCCCTCTGGCATGGGGAAGGTGTGACGAGTTTACAAACTGACAGCAGTTTGTAAAACCCTCAGCAGCAGGAGGAGGGGAGCGTTGGTATTTCTCACATTGCAGGAGCTGAGGTTACCCCATGGAAAGATCAGGTTAAACCAAACCACCTGTAATCACCCTGTGGGATTCATGGCCACCTGATGCTGTGGAACTGAAAATGCTCTTTGGGCTCATACTGGGACTAGGAATCACAGAAACACAGGATCACAGGCGGATTTAGGCTGGAAGGGATATCTCAGGGCCTCTGGTCCAGCCTCCTGCTCCATGCAGGGCAGGCTTCAAAGCTACAGTAGGTTGCTTAGGGCCTGGTCCACTCAATTTTTAAACATCTCTGAAGGTGGAGACGCCATCTCCCTGGGGCACCTGCTACAGGTCTGTACTGCTCTTGTGGTGAAGAATATTTTCCTCACGTCCACATGGAAATTCCCTTTTTGTAATTTTGTCCATTGCCTCTGGCCCTCTTCCTGTACACTTCTGACGTGAGCCTGGCTCCGTCTTCTCTAAACCATCCCTTTCCAGCAGTGGAAGGCAGTAATTTGGTCCCTCCTTCTAAAGTTTTCTCTTCTGCAAGCTGAACCGGCCTGGTTCCCCCAGCTGAGCATCATCTGTCATGTGCTTGAGCCCCCTGACCATCCTGATTGCCCTGTACACCTCTCTTGTACTGAGGGTCCAAAACAGTACTACAGAAGTGTCATCACCAGGGCCAGCTAGAGGGAAACAGTAGCTTCCCTCAACCTGCTGTCTTTGCTCTTGCTAATGCAGCCCCATACGAACTCAACCTTCATCACTGTAGGGGCACAGTGGGGAGGACAGGTCCATACCAAGGGGTGGCCCAGAACCAACCACAGTCTCAGAAAGTCCAGAAGCTGCTGCTGGAAGAGCACAACAGAAAAGGTTCCTGTCTACATAGCCCAATTCTTTCCCCAGGCACCCATCCATGGCTGTAATTTTGCAAGTTGCAGCTCATGACAAGTAAAGAGATAATCAGAGTGAGGGTCTGCAAGTGTGGGGAAGAGATCCAGGATCTCTGATCATATTACTCAGTTGGGAGTCACAGAGGTTGATGAGAGAAATAACAAGTCACTTTTGAGTTCTTTGTTCTTTAGGCTCGTTTTCTGGAGTGTTTCAAAGGACATCATTGAAACATCCAAGCCCTGCTTCAAGAGCTTGGATGCACCATGCAGCAGAGCCCACAGGGGCTCTGTGAGCACATGGGTGCAGGTTTGTGGCATGCTCCCATTGTCCAGGTAGCAGCAATATGGTTTCTGAGGTGGGGTCTATCTCAGCAGGCATGCACCGAGCTCTGAAAACAAACTGATGGATATGGAGCAAGCACAGGGGCTCCGTGTTTATACTTACCTCTGTAAGTCTGGGAGTCCAATCCCTCCCCTTCTCGTGATCATCTGACTCCAATACCTACAGCCACAAGAAAATGGTATAAGTTGCAAGAAAAAAAAATCATGTGTCATGTGTTTGAGCCAGCACAGATGTGGCCACCTTGCTCAGGACGGCTTCATGCTGCCCAGGGCAGAGGCACCAGCCGGGAACACCTAGCCCTGTGGGACATCAGAAAGCTAAAGGCTGTTGCTGGCCCTCAAAGAGGACTGGATAGGTCCCTGATCATGGATGAATCTCTGCAGATCCACATGGAGGGGTGAGAAAGAGGTGACAAGGGTGAGAACAGCACCAGGGCTGTTCGTTCGGGTAGACCAGGGACATCGCAGCTGGCTAGGACCAGAGCACAGAGGTCAGGACCGTGGATGTAACTCAGAGAGCAAAGCCCCAGACCCAAGCTGCTATGCCAAATAGCTAAGCTGAAGGATAGTGAGCCTGTGCTGAGAGGCGCCAGTGCAAACCACAAGAAAGCCAGGCTGGGCATCTTTGTAGCACTCCAAGCTTGACAATTAATGCGTGCAAGCCACGGAATTATAGGCTGGAGACGCTGGGAGCCCAAATGGCAGCTAACGAGTGTTGTTGATTGGCTTTCCGGAGGCCATGGAGACACAGACACTTATTCTTAGAGACACGGATCCCAGAGGGACCGCAGCGGACACAAGAGTCTCTCTCCGCAGCACTCACATCCTCTTTGTCCTGGCGCTGGCAGCAGTCACGTTTCGTCTCTATTGGATGGGGAGCAAGGCAAGGATGCAGGGAAAAGGTGGCAGTCAGCCCTCACCCCTACCTGTTTGTTCAGCCTCAAACATCCCAACTAACTTTATCTCCTCCTTTCATGCCATATACCTCCACCCTAAAGGGCATAGCTTGCCCTTGTAAGGGATGGAGTGTGAGGCTAGCAAGTGCCAGTCCCCTAACAGCTGGGCAGAGCTCAAAGGATGCTCTTGTAGCAGTGGCTCTGGAAGTGCAGAGAGAGAAGGTGAGGTGGGACAGCTGGGTTTCCTTAAGGCAGATCAATGTTGCAGAAAAATAACCACAGCATCAAGAAATCATAGGAAAGCATCACATCACCACCGCTGTGCAAACACTCATGCACGTCTGTGCTTCCAGACACACGATGCAGTGCAGGAACGTTTTTACAGTCACTGCATGCTTCCCATCACACTACCAATTAATTGCTGGAAGTATTTGAATCCTTGGTTTTCTCTCCATCTCGCCAAAACAGAGGCCACGTGCTACTGTCCTTCCTCTCATCTCCATGCTGGATTTTTCCTCCCTGATTATTTCTGTGTTTATGCTCTCCAAGCACCAGCCAGGCATGAGCCTGGGACCTCCCGCTGCAGGTCAGCTCCAGCACTGACTGGAGCAGCCGAGGGCAACCAGCTGGAAAATCACTCCCCAGCTCTGGCATCACTGCTTCAAGGTCAAGGCAGCCCTGTCCAGGTCAGGTCTCTGGCTCTGGGGTGACCGCATCACCTTGGGAAGCTTCTCTGGTGCACACAGGATGAACTGGTTCAAATGCTGGACCAGACCATACCCCCCTGGGGCAGCACAGGACAGCCCAGGGCACTGGTGTGGGCTCCTGCAGTGGTTGAGAGACAGATCTGGGACTCTCACAAAGGCGTCACTAGAGACGAATAAGCAAGTTTGTGTGGAAGGATTTATTCACCAATGCAAAAAACAAATGCCCAAATCCCACCATTAAAATGCGTGACTGGACATCTGAGGATGTCCCCAAATTGGAGGCTACATTTCTCAATGCTTACAATACAGAGATATTTGGTTAGTGCTGAAAAGGCTGATTTCTAAGGCTGTCATCAGCTTTTTGGGCAAGGAGGATGTTTGTGCCTTTGGCAGGCTCCCCAGCCAGGAGGTGAATCTGCGTCCCTTGTGCCCCTCACCCCTGTGTCCCTTGTGCCCCTCACCCCTGCTCAGGCGCTGGCGGGAGACACGGGCTCAGATCCTGTCTCAGCTGGATACGCAGCAAAGACCTTCTCCTTTCCCCAGCTCTGCATGGCACTGACATCCTTGCCTGGCTCTAGCTCATTGTTTCCAACTTTGCAGTTGCCATTAAAAATAGTAGTCTGAAACGTGTGAAAGTGCAATGAGTCTGGGGTGGGGTGGGGTTTTAAATTTCCTGGAAATTCACATTCTGAGTGGGTGCTGATTTTCCAGGCGCACCAGCAGAAAGCAGAGAAATCTCAAGGCTTCTTAGAGCTGAATCAAGTTGAGTCGCAGGGTGTGGGCAGGAGCAGGTTAGGTGTACCCAGCTGCCTGCGCTCAGCCCTGCCAGCCCCCAGCCCTGCCCTGAGCTCAGACCTTGGCCCAGCATGCTCGTGCCAGGCTCAGTGATGGATGGTGGGGTCAGGCAAAGGATGAGGAGCTCTGGGTTTGATCTAACCGGGACAGATGCTTTCCACCCCTGGTGCTCCCAGTGGTGACAAGGCTCTGCTGTGCTCTTCACAGCCCTCTGCCTTCCCAGCTCCCGTCTGGGCAGGTTGAAGACATCTGCAAGGAAATTCACACCCTCAGCTATGCACTTCACTCCAGTGGCTGCTATAATGGAAATTAGCTGGTGGGACCTCAAGGGACAAATATGCAGCATACATGCATGCACACGTGTGTCTGTGCATGCTTGCATCAACAGAGGTTCAAGAGAACAGTATCTGGTAAAGCAAGAAGGTTATTCGCTATCAAATGATGAAATGGTTGAACGATGAATGATGGACTTGTTGCCTGTTGTTGTCTCTGTCTGGGGTTGCCTCCCTTTTTGGTGTTATCGACCTTGTGTTTTGCCACCACTACATGTCATTAGCAAATTGCACAACGAAGACGGTAGTGAGATTCATGCAGTCCTGGTGGGGATGGACCCCACTGACTCAAAGGTAAGAGCTTCCCAAAAAGGCTTCACTGCCTACCCAGCACAGCCAACCTGGGAGACTGTGGTACCGTTTTATCTGGGTGCCTCTGAGAACAACACTTTTGTCCCAAGAAATTTACAACAATTACCTCTTATCAAAAATCCATCATTTCACCAAAAACCCCATGGATGTGATTTTCTTTAATTTTCCATTTGTTGTTGTTGAAATGATAATTTGCCTTTTTTTTTTTCCATTTTCAGGGTGTTTTAGCAGGTTGCTATTTTCCACGTCCTTTTGTCAGGCCCTGGTTACCACAGGATGAAGGGCATCAGCCTTGTTCCTTGGGTTTTTTTGTAATTTTCCCCTTGCTAATGCCTAATTTTGCAAACTTGTTCATATTAGAAAAGCAGCAAAAGGACTGTAGGTAAAGAAAGAAGGTGAAAAACGAAAATAAATCCAGTCTTCAATAATTCTGGGTATCATTCTTTTGGGATTAGTAGTGGCAAAATGAAAGAAATGGGGAAGGTGGAAAGGAGGATGAACAGCCCAAATCTCTTCCAAGCCATGGCTGTTTTAATCAAAGAATTAAAAGACTGTCTTCCTGTTGGGGAAAGAACATAAAACGCAGACATTTGGGGGTTTTCTTCCCCAATGCTATTGCTTTTACCCCAAAGCATTTCACCCCTGAGTGAGCTCGGTGCTGCCAGGTCCTGGCAGATGTCTCTGAATGTCCCAGAGGCCACACTGATTTGCCCAGGATGGTGATTTTAGGAGGAATGCTGCAAGTGATGGAGAGGACACAGCGGGGCAAGGAGGGCACAAGCCCGTACCACACCCTGTCCCAGTGGGCAGCCCACAAAGGCTGCGCTTCAGCAGTGTGGAGGGTGTTCGTGGAACAAAACCACGACCTCCAGCTGTCAGCCATGCAGCACCAGTTAGAAACAGTCCCAGCAATTGATGCAAAGCCATGAAGATCCTGGCTGGCGTGAGTCCAGGCCCCTCAGCAAAGCCAAGCACACACTTGCAGAAGTGAAGAACAGCGATGGCCATGGTCAACATGAAGTCTAGCCAGGCAGGCTCTCCCCTGTCCTCTACAGAAGCTGCTCTGCCCAGAGGGATGTCATGGGGTGACCCTCATCTACATGGCAGGTGCTCCTGGGAGCAGGATCCCTTTTTGTACGCGTAGCTGGACCCATCTCGTAAAGACATTTGTATTCCATTTTCACAGCAAGACAGAGAGAGGTTGTCCCCCACCTTCTCCTGGGCACCTCCCTTGACAAACGACATCTCATACGCAGGTATTAGAAACTTGTTACTTCTCCATATCAGGAGCAATCATGTCAAAAGCAGAGTTTCCAAACTACTTTGAGGTAATGATTAGATTATTTTTGGATGACAAAACTCCCTGGAGAAGTTACAGGGACAGTTCATTGGCACTAGGTCAAAGCTAAAAAGCACTGGATTCAGCAACGTGGACGAAGGAGAAAGATCCCAGCTAGCTCGTATAAATCAGACACGACGGTTATTTCTAAGAAGATGTAATTCAGACAGCCTGACGTTACAGTATTTCTTGGGATAGGCTGACTGAAAGGAGTTCAGGAATCTGAAGTATGGGTGATGAGAAATTATCTTGGAAGCAGCATATTCACTTTATTGAGAATAGTTGTAAGATGCCCATAAATCTTTCTAAGAGCATTTCAGGTACTTTTATGACTCTTGCATGGGATTTATTGCATATTTTCATAAAAAAAAAAAATTTAAAAGGACATTGTCAAGCACTTTTTATAGCTTTTATTTATTTTTTAATCTCCATTGTTTGTGAAGCCCTCCTCAGAGCTGGAAAATGCAATTCTGCCTGGTTACATCTAGCAGACAATGATTTTTTCTTTCTCTCTGGTATGCTGAGCAGAGACAGAGGTAGTGTGTCTTGGGCTCCAACTGGCCTGGGGGAGGCGGGTTGGGTGTCCCTCCTGCAGAGCTAGAGGAGCACCGGACGTGCTGCAATGGCTCCCCGCAGCTAGGCAGTCAGATTTTAGCACAGCCAGTTGGTGTGCTGGATTTCACTGCGGGAGGGTAGCAGATAGCTTTCCAGTTGTATTTAAAACCTCGTTTTTTCAGTGGTGTTGAAAGACCCCATGCAGCCCTGGCATATCCCAAAGGCCTCCTTAGAAAACCGAGCAGAAAAGAACTGAATGCAAACGGTGTGCTGCTAGGGGACGGGGTCCTCAATTTCGGGCACAGCACTTTGGGAGGAGAGGGTTTGACTTTTACCTTGTTCCACCAGGACCACCTCTTACCAATGCTGAAACCAGACCCAAATCATACCCAGGCTGGATGTTCCCCAAGTCCAATGGAGATGTTTTCCAAACCTGCAGCACTTATGGCCAGAAATACAACCCTGGAGCTTTGGCTTCTGCAGCGTTCTTTTGGAAAGCCTGAGTTTACTTAGCCTTCCCTGGCCTTCCTGTTATTAATTGAAATGCTGCTCTTGAGGCCAGTCACGTTGTGCTGGTGTCTCCTCTGCCTGCTACCACCTTACAGCAATCCAGGGCAAGCCTGGACCCGACACTCCCCGGTGCCACACACGGAGGGCCAGCAGCACCTGGCAGGGAAGAGGCCGGCAGCGTGAGCGACTGTGCTCTGCTGCGGGCGGCGGGGAAGAAGCTGCCTGAGAGGGCTCCATCCTCCTGGCAGGGAGGAGAGATGCTGGGGCAGGAGGATGGCGTGGGAGGATGAACCAGAAAGCATCACTTCCAGCCTGATTCCTTCATGGACCCAGCCAGCCCCTTCCAGCAACTGCTTCATAGTAACACTCCCTGGAGGCTCTGCAAAGAGGAAAAAGTTAAACACATTAATCAGACAAGTCTGGCTCTTTTCCCCTTTCTTTGTCATCATCACTGACCCCTCGAGTTTTGTGGGGTTTTTCCCTCCTTCTCTCTCCCATAAATTCTTTTCATTCAGTGGCTGTTGTTCCTTTAAATACTTCATGAAAACTTATAAAACTATGTAGGAAACTAGCAGTTTTCTTCTCAGAAAGAAGCTTGTGCCAGCAAAGCAGAAAAAAATCTTACTCAAGTGATGCAGAGAAAAGGAAGGAATAAAGGAAGCAAGTGAGCAAGCAGGGAAGCAAGCAAGGACGGTTGATTTTCATGTGTCCAGAACATTCGCTTTGCCAGAGACAGTGTGACCATGAACGTCAGGATTTTCAAGGCTAGTTCCAGAGAGCCCATGAAATCTAAATGACAAAAATGGGCTCTTCCGTCTCCAGCGGTCAATTACTAAAGACATGGCACACTCCGAGCAGGAGAGTGTAACGTGGAAACCACCCATCTGTGGCCGGTACACTTTTCCTACAGACTGCTTCAGCGCAGAGGGATCAGGACAGAGGAGGAGGAGGTGTTGAGCCTGGGCATGCAGCTCTGGAGGAGCCACCCTCCTGCTGCGATGCCTTTTTCAGCAGTCAGGCTGCAGGGAGGCTGAAGCTGCTCCCACCATTCTCTGCAGCCTCTGTGGAGAGGATGCTTTCGTCAGGATAGTTTGTTATCGGCACAATTCCTTGATAGACATTTCTTGGGCCACTCTGTCTTCTTGCCAAAGGGAGGGTTTGACCACCTCTGTCCCAGCGCTCGGGGACTGTGTATCAAAGAAATAAAGCACTAAGAAAATGCTCAAACTCCAGCCCATGGATTTCTCCTTTCCCAGGGCACCAAGGCACTGAGCCCCACCAGCTCCTCAGAGAGGGCAGGCTGATGGTTTTTGAGCTGCAGGCTCACTTGTTCTGGTGTGAAGAAGTGGCCCTGGTGCATTTTCTTTACGTGTGGTGTTCCTTAGCTTGGTCTTGCCCAAATCCTCCTGACAGAAGAGCCCAGGAGCTGGTGGCATCAATTTCCCAAGCAAGGGAAATCTCTCCTTGGAGTAGAATCACAGCAGCTAAAAAGCTTCCTCTGCAGGTTCATGAGTTTGTTTATTTCTATTGCCTTTTATCTAGTAACTGATCTATTTTCTTGCATTTTCCACAGTGTCATTGGAAGCTGAAGCTCACAGTGGGCTCAGCAATTAGTGGTAGCACAGAAATATAAGGCAAAAACAAGTATTGCTAATGAGCTGACACATTAAACAATGAGTCACACTTCCATAAGGAGCCCAAATCGAGTTATAACCCTAAATAAACAAGCTGTGAGAAACAGTTTACAAAATATGAATGTGTTACTTATTTAACTGCTGTTGAGAAGCTGTGATCTGAACCCTGAGATGTATTTAAATATCTGAAACAAATATTCAATGTGTGGTTTATCAGACCAACGCAGTGGAGGCTGGAGCAGTTGGTCTGGATGGACCCTACAACCAGACGTGGGTACAGGCAACACGGGAGGCTTTGGGGTTGTGTCCTCCAACCCTGCGTCCTTCCCCGTCTGCATGTGGACCAGGCAGGGGCTGTCCTGCAGCAGGGGAGGGAGGCGGCGAAGACTGAGAGCGGGAGATGCTTCAGGTGGGAATTTCCCTCCCTGCGGAGCAATTCGGGCTGTCTCAGGCTCCTGCAGAAAGTCATCACAGGGTCAGGCAGAGCCCCGTGATGTTTCATTTGGGGACCAAAAGGCAAAACTAAAGATAAATGGTTAGCCCTAAATCAACTGAGAAACTTCCTCGGTTTTTCCATGGCAATGACACAACGAAACATTCTGAGTTCACCTGAAATAACTTATTCCACTCCACATAAAGTGGATTTTGGTTTTGTATCTTTTCTCCTCTTGGATTTCCTTTCACTGCCTCAACATGGTCAGTTTTAAAAGAAAAAGTCTCTGCAGATGTAAAATGGAAATCTTACATTTTCTTCCCCATGTCCCATTTTGCTTTCAGCCAAAATGATTTGATGAAGTGCAGCCAAATTCCGGATCTTTCCCCCCAGAATGACACTGGGAATTTATTATCCATGGAAATGGTCCCTGCAGCTCTTGCACTAGGGGACCTCAGGCTTTTGGCAGAGATCTCTCGCTACTCAGCCATTAAACTTTGGCATTGCCTGGATAATGTCCCATCCCAGGGGCAAATCCCTCTCCTGCTGAATCTCCGCGTACTGATGTTCCCGAAGTGTGAGCTGTATCAGCAGCTGTTTGCAAGCTCAGAGGAGTTCACACACAAGTGCCCAGCTGCCACTTGTGCCCTGGAGGAGATGGACAACATCCTCTGGACATCCTGACATGGCAAGAAAGGAGCGGGGACAGTCATCCCAGTCAGCTGTGGGCTCATCTCCTCCCGAGTGCGTGCACAGGCTGCCCTGAGCTCAACTCTGCTGGGAACAACACGGTTCTCCTGTGATGGTGGGACATCCATGGCAGGTTTATCAATTCATCATCAACCCCTTTATCTACAAATCTATCTCCACCTTTGCAATACGGCCAGGCCACCGCAAGCAGGGGACCAGGAGGCTGCAGATTACTCGGTGCAGGACGCCTGCTGGTTCCTGCTCCTGGCCGCATACCCAGAGCCTCACAAACGGGATTCAGGGGGGACTCTGGCACTGGGAGAGCACCACCCCCTGTTCCTGTGTGAGGGGCATGGAGGTGGCTGACTGACCCCAGGCAGGTCTGGGTCAGGTGCTCCTTCCCCTGCTCCAGGACACCACAAAAAGCTATGATGCTGCACGGAGCCATAGGCAGGACTGGGACACTGTCCCTGCCATGGCTCAGCTAGAAATTGGAAGACAGGCGTGTCTCCCTCCCTCCATCTCTCCTGTTTAAAGTCCCTGGAGGAACATGGGGACAGAGCAGCCTGAGAGGGGATGGTAATACCCCAGAGCGGAGACAGTTCGTAGAGAGGAGATGGTATTTATCCCAAAGAGGGGACAGAGTATATGCTGGAGAGGGGTGGTGTTTCCCTGCCCTCTAACTTGGTAGTCAAACCTCCCCCGAGGACAGCAGTTGGGAACCCCCAGGCTGCAGGTGCCACCAAGGGAGAAGGAGAAGGGTGACAGGGGCTGTGATGCAGGGATGCTTCAGCTGTGCCCCCTGAGCAGCAGTGGTGAAACCCAGCCTTGCAGCACCCTGCTGCTCTGAGACGTCCTTGGCAGAAACTGGGTGGGTGACCACACCAGCACAGCCCCGAGTCTCCCAAATTGCCAGTCCCCAGCCTCACCCCTCCTCTCTGCATCTGGTCTGCCAATGCCGCCAGAGCCAGCTTTGGGTTTTAAAACACCCACACCACAGCTGGCTCTGGTGTGCCCTCCAGGAGGAGCTCAGAAGTGTGGTCACAGCTCTGATCTTTCCCATACCCTTATGGCACTCATCCCATCCTCCTGTCCCTCTCCCCAGGCTCTCCAGCCACTCACACCTCTCCACTCCTGCTCCACTGGCCAGAGCGACAGTCCTCAAGTCACAAGTGACAAAAGTATTGGGACAAGCTCCTGCACTGGCAAAATGAAGAGGTTTTAAAAGTATATTAAGAATAAAATAAATCCTAGTAATGGCAAAGAGTGTTACTACGAAATACGGTAAAATTGCTCCTAACAAGGGAGGAGAGGCAGACATGATCAATCAGTATTTCTGTTCTGTATATTTGGAAGGAAGCACTTGCAACATGCAAGGACAATGAAGTGCTCTTCAGCCTCTTTGTATCTAAGGAGGATGTCAAACATCTACATGGGACAAACATTTTCAAATCACCCTGAAACCAATAGTAATCTCAATAATCAGTCTAATTTCACATGTCAAGAGTCTGAAAAGAGCTGGTTGCGGGTTTCTGCAGCCCTCCAGTGTTGATGCTAAATGATTTTGTGACCAGAGAAATGAGGTACATCATATTGGGCAGGTCCAGGTCAGACTCTGCCTGGCCCCCATATGCATCAGAAGAGCACAGACAAGGTTCAGCAGTTGCTGGAGAGAGACACATCTGTGGTGAGTTACTCACTGAAACTGGTGTCTGAGAGGCTGCACTGCCCTTTGCGGATGTCTGTCTACTCTAGTTATCCATCATTCCTTCACTAGCTAACTTCGAACAGGGGCTTGATACTGGATTTGGTGTCTCTGGACCCAAGAGACAACTGGAAGAGCTCTCTGGAGAACATCCACACTATGGAGGTCTGGAGGAGGTCTGTAGACATGGTACCAGCTTGGCCGCTGACTGTTTCTCCCCAACCGTCTGGAGGTAGCTTGGGTTCATCTCATGCATAATCATGGTATTGAGGATTCAAGAGGGGAGGAGGTGATGGAGAGCCATGCCTAACTTGGTGCTTTCCATCTGCAATGGGAGCTTGGAGGGCTGACAACGGCCCCTGCAGAGGAGTATAGCCAAGTTTACTGTCCTCCTTTCTGGGAGGCAGTGGGGCAGCAAGGTGGTTCAGGATGGTGTTTCCTTGGGGCTCATGTCTCCCAAACCTGCAGGTCAGCAGCAAGGAGAATCATCATGGCATGGGATGAATTGTCTGCCCTGTTGCACGTGACTAGCTCAGGACAAGCTAATTCATGTCCTGGAAATGCCCTTTTGTCTCCAATGTCTGCAGAGGAGCCTGGGATGAGCAGCCCAAGAGACCCAACTGCATGGGAGAAACTGGTGTTTGACCATTTGAAGTCTCTTTCTTTCCACACACACAAGGACGTTAGAGTGGCTGGACTGTGCCGGACCCAAGCTCCATCTAACCCCTGGGCCATCTCCAACCAGGTCAGCAGCAGATGCTCAGAGATGCAAGGCCAGCACTGAGCCATCCTTTCCCACGGTATTTTTCCTGGCTTCTGACAGTCAATGATTCAGGGACTCCCAGAGCTGCACGTAGCATTTGGGTCAGTCCAGCAGGTCCTGTGGCAGTGATCGGTTGCCCTATCGTCCAGGAATTTGCCTAACCTGCCTTTCCAGACATTTACATTTTTGGTCTTCATGATGGAGTGTGGCAATGAGTTTCACAGTCTAATTATATACCGCACGAAAAAGTGTTGCTGAGGCACGTACTGGAATGCTGGATGTGGTTTTGGTGTCTGAATTTTCTAGAGGTTGTGGAAAATTTGCAGATGCTGGGGAAAGAGCCAAAGAAATGATACAAGGGCTGGAGAAAACACCTTGCAGGAGGACATTCGGGAAGCACAACTCAACAGGAAGGATAAACAGATTGTAAATTGGAAGAGTATTAAATCCCAGGTCTGGCAGAGCTCTACAGAGGCAGAGCCCATACTAGGTTAGACACCCAACTAGAACCATTTTTGTTGGAAAAAAGGCACACGTTTTCAGCACAAGGGATTTTAACTACAGCAGAGGGAAGCTCTGTCCCTTGATGCTTCTGCAAAGATGTTTCAGCTCCAAGCTTTCGGCTCAAACTGCAAATCAGTGCAAACACTCTCATCTGGGAGGTGGTGGAGACCAGATCTTGCGGTTTCAAGCCTATGTTAGTAAACGCCACAGGACCAGCCAGAAAGGTCCTCAAAGGCAATGAAAAAGCCACAGCCTGCCAACAGGCCTTAAATTACCTGGCCAAGAACCTGCCCAGTGATGGTTCACACCAGAAAAAGCTGAAACCACCAGATCTAGATGGCCCAATGGTTTCTTCTGTCTTTAAACTCAGTGAATCATGGGCCCTGCCCCATGGCCAGCAGCACTTTCTTCCTCTCTCAGGGCTTGGCAAGTACAGCTTGCCAAGTGCCAGTGTCACGTGCTTCCGCGCCGAGCCAAGTTGTCATTGTCCCCAGCAATTTGGGCCATTATTGTGCACATGGTGGCCAAGATCCATGTTCAAAGTGCCAGGCTGAGCCCGAACGTCTGCTCCAGTGTTAGGTGGGATATGCATGCAACCTAACGCTGGGCACCCAACCCACAGCCTGGACTTGGCTGCCCCTGCTCCCTCTGTAATGAGAATGTCTGATGCCAGTGATGAGCAGAGACCACCCAAGAGGGGAGTCTGTCTCCATGGTGCAGCAAAAAGGGCCCCTCTCTGCCCCTCCATCATGCCAACCCTTTTCCACACCATCTAGAGGGACAGGGGGGACATTGCAGGGGCTGGTGGGCAGGCAGCTGCCACATGCTCGCACCATGCACCTTCCGTACCTCCATGAGGGCTGGCGCTCCTGCCAGAAACATCTTGGGGCAACACAAACATGGGAGCATGCCCAAACCCTGGGAGGCTGCTGGTGTGCAGACGTCATTGCCACATGCAGACGCCTTGTACTCGCCCATCTCCAATCTCTCCTGTTATCTCCCATTTGAAGCCACTTGGGGCATGTGTTTCTGGCCAGTGTTTGCCCAGCACAGCACATGGTAGGGATTTTTGTCTCCCTCCTTCAAGAGCAGACATGACCCTGCATCCAGGCAGAGTACCTCAGGGTGGCTGGCTGTGCTCTGGTGTGTAACACACTGGGTCTTCACCCTGTGCTGGACACACAGTCCATAAAGCCATATTTCTGCCCCTGGGTCAATCACTGCGAATGGCAGATGCACTAGAGAAATCCCAGTCAGCCTCTGGGAAGCAGATGAAGTGGTGGGACTCCTCAGGGAATGATCAGTTGCCAGTCCTATCCCTCAGCAGTGATGAAGAGGATGAGGATGCGAAGAAAGAAAGGAAGGTCACACTGAGAGGGGGAAAAGGGTGAGTCCAGCCAATGGGGCACATGGGAGAGTTGCATGCCCCCAGCCCACAGGGCACAGACCACATCCTAGAGCGGTTGCAGGGTCAGGCACCTCTGGTGGCTTCCACCCTGCAGGACACAGTTGCCCATGCTGCTCGGGGTGAGGGTACAGGTGTGTGATGCAGGCACAAAATCCCTCTGCAGCTGGGGAGCGGGCAGAGGACAGACTCCCTCCTTCTCACCAGAGCAGCCCCAGGACCTTCAGGGAGAGGGGGTCAGAGCCCTGTGGCAGCACCTGGGTCCCACTCCCCACCCCAGACACAGCAGATGACCTCAACAATGAAGGGAGAACTGAAGGGTTAGAGATGGAGCTGGGTCTGGAGCCGGATGTCGGCTTCCCTCTCCCCCAAGCTGCTCGGACCTCGGTCTCAGCTGAAAGTCCCCGGTGTCCCCCACAGCAGGGTGGTCCACCCCCGGGTCCCCAGTGCGTGTGTTGGAGGATGCAGATCTCCCACCTATTCCCAGCAGTTTGCCGGTGTGCTCCCAGTGCATTCCCAGTGTGGGTCTCTGGGGCCACTGTGACATCCCAGCAGGACCCACCGTTGGGATCCCAAGACCTTTCCTGCCCCTGAGCACAACCCCATCCCGGGGCAGGACGGGCTGCCCATGGGTCCCAGGTGGGAGGCAGCCCGAGGCAGGCAGGCATTGGCATCGCGGGGGGAGCCAACTCCCAGCCCCCCGGCTGGTGGGTATTTTTATCTCCCTTCCTTAGTCTCCAACCTGCTCATTTCCAATCTCTCTTTTCCCCTTAGGGCAATTTTCTCTCCTCACAGCGCTGTGTCGGGGAGGTGTGTGGGGCAGCCAGCTCCCGGGCTGTGCCGGGCGCCTCAGCCCCACATCATAAACCATTCTGCATCCCTGAGCAAACAGCACAAAGCTCCCACAACGGGCAGCCTACCTCTCGTAATTACTTCAGCATACACCTTGGGTCTTAAGTACACGGTTAGAAACAGATCAGTGTGAGACATCTCCTTAAGTCTCATCTGGGAATCGCTGCTATCAACGAGTCCTGCTTTCCCAGTCAAAGATGATTTACTCTGATCTGCACTATTGATTTTATTGTGGGAAATGTGGTGATACCTAGAGAGAGAGAGAGACAGAGATTTGACTTATGGGAGCATGTGGGGAAGACTCCAGTCCCCACCATAGCGCCTGCCTTTTCTGCATCTGCACCAGAATTATTTGTAGTGTTTTATGCACCCATCTGCTCCCTGCATGCTCTCTATAAATCTCACTGGCTCTCACACACACACACATGTTTGCTTTCCATGTAGATTACTTATGATGAGAGTCTAATTAGACCCGGGGAAGCCTGCCTACAGAGCGAGCCTGGGGAGAGCTTAATTAAAGTCAATGGAGAAAATTATAGGTGAAAAAAAAAAATAGGGCAGCAAGGAAAAAATATCAAGAAAGAAACCAAGAGGAAAAAAAGAAGCAGGGAAGTAACAGTACCAGCGAGGGAGTGTGCGTGGCTGCCAGGCTCCTGGGAGCAGCCGCCCCGAGCACCAGGCGTCGAGCCCAGGACCCATGGTGCCGCAGCACGGAGAGCCCGTGGGGTGCCCATGGGTCTCCCTTGCAGGGAAGGGAGCAGGTGACAAGGTGGGTGGATGCACACAGCCTTCTGCAAGGGAGTCAAGGCAGAGCGGAGATCTCCTCCTCCTGCCCTCCTCTCTGGCACGTCCTCTGCAGAGGGTGGACAAGAAGGGCTGGGAGAACTGCCCAGCTCTGGATGTCCTCTCTGTGTGTGCCATGAGTTCTCCCAGTCTCATCCACATCATACATCCATGAGCTAGGCAAATGGGAGACACATGGTGGATGCACGAGCTCCATCTCCTCGCTGTGTCCATCCTTCAGTTCAGGGTGCGAAGAGGGGACGCACTCTCATTCTTATCTGGCAATTTGTTGTACCTGTGCAAATTAGCATTGGATGCGAGGTGATGGAGAATCCAGCCTGAGAGGGCAGCAGGGATTTGGGGGATCACCACAGTGCACCAAGGGCACCCCTGTGACCCCTGCAGTGCAGGGCACTGTTCTTCTCCCCCAGCAATGGCACTGTTGAACTCACTGACTTCTGGCTGAGGGAGAGCATCTCTTTTAGAAAGTCTTGTTTTAAAGACCACAAATGATGGAGAATCCGCCACATCTCTTGGCAAATTGCTCCAATGGTTAATTATACTCCCTGTTTAAAAGATGCATCTTATTTCCAATTTAGGTTTTTCTAGCTTCAGCTTCCAGCCATTGAATCTCATTACATTTTTTATCTGCTAGATTAAAAACCCCTCCATTATCAGAAATCTCCTCCCTCTGTAAGTATTTATAGACTATGATCAAGTTGCCTCTTAACCTTCCCTTGATAAACTAAATAGGCTGAGCCACTCAGTCTCTCCCAGTCAGACAGGCCTTGCACACCTCCACTCATTCCTACTGCTCTTCTCTGAGCCCTCCCTGGTCCTGCACCATGCTGGACCAAGGGTGGACAGTCCCTGGATCAGGACAGATGAGGAGGTGGTGTCCTGGGTGATGCCATATGCAGATGGAGGACCAGGGCGGCTGGTTGTGCCACTGTCCTGCTGCAAGAGGTCTCGGTGGGCGTAAGATGCACTCTGTGCTCAGTCTGGTACAAACACAGAGAAAATCCTCCAGCAAAATACAGAGACTGCAGCTCAGAAGGGGACAGGATGGGATGGCTTTTGGAATGGAGATAAGTAGTCAGGATTGATGTGCTAGTAAAAGGGAAGCCAGGAGAAGAGAGGCGTGAGGCAGGGAGAGCATCAGCCGGGCAGGCAATCGATGCAGCAGTGTTTTGGATGGTGGGGGTGTGAGGTCACATCGCAAAGTTGGCTGGGGGCGATGCTGCTGTAACAAAACTGCTCAGCAAGGAGAGCTGGGCAGATGGGGTCTGTGCAGCTGGCAGGGAAGGAGCTCTGATGGCCCATATGGACAGGTCCAGGGGCTCTGCCAGCTCTTGGGGATGGTCAGCTCAGGCTCAGGGTCATCGATGCCCCTCTGGGAAGATGCAACCTGGGAAAGGTGGAGATTTCATCCAAGCAAGGATGGGAATACCTGGAGAATCTGAGCTGGGAAAGTAATTTATGTTACAGGTCTGTGTTTCTGCCAGAGGTGTGATGAGGTCCCCCCGGACCGTCCTGTCTGGGATAGCTTGGCATCAGCAATGCAGACATCTGTCTTCAGCCAGCTGGTTGTCCTGCAGAGTCGTGCTGACAAGCACAGGCTGAGCTTCCTGCTGCTTGTTGCTCCAGACCAAGGCAAAGAGAGAGGTCCTTGGGTGTTGCAGTGTGTATCCTACATAGTACCTGCTTAATCCCTGGCTGGAGCATGATCAGAAATGGCTGATAGTGGGGCAAGATGGGCCGAGGGACAGCTCCATTACTATGGAGCCCCAAATTGACATATGCCCTCCACAATATCATTTTGACAGTGCTATCACTTCTCCCACCCTTTTAGGCACCTTCTCCTGGATCAGCGCTGTGTCCTTGGGATGACTTGTCAGCCTTGGCAGGAGCTGTACCCAAAATGCTGGCACCTGATGGGAACATTGCAACCTCTGTGTAGTGCTGGCCACAGGGTGGGAACAATCTACCTGCTATGGCCTGGCAGACTTCTGTGCTTCCCCGTCTGGAGCCCCCTGCCCCATATCTCATTAAATCCCCCGTGCATTGCTGTATGACAAATCCCCCAAGTAAGGGGTGTGCTATAGGGAACAGGGGGTCCCAGCGGGTCTGCTCCTTCCCCTTCTCTGTGTTATAGACTGTTAAATCCTCTCAATTTGGGATGAAAAGGGCTTTCCTGGAAAGCAGTGATACAGATGTGCTTCCACTTGCAAAATCCAGTTGTGGATTCCAGTGTGTTGGCTTAACCTCATCCTCCCCAATTTGCAGCTGGAGCATCTTGCCCAAAGCCACCTGATCTTGTGTGATGGAGACCCAGGGGCTTGGGGTCTAGGACAGTGCAAAGTCCACCAGTCTCTGGGGAGCTGCACCTGCAGGACAGTGAAATCAGGATCCTGATGTCTGCACAGCTAGCATGTGGTGGGGGAGGCTGCCTCTGTCCCTGGAAAGCCTCCTCACACCCACAGCCGCAGACCCTGGCTCCTCTTGCCTGGTGTCAGATGCAATAAGGGAGATGAGCTCCCCCAGTACAGCCAGCACACACTGTGTGGTCTCCCTCTGGCTTTAGGCTCCCAGAATTTCTTCTTCTCTCTGAGCGACGTCAGGCTGAATAAAACTAAATAGATCCTGATGGAGGAAAACTGCAGTTAAGTGGGTTGGCTGACTGCTTGCCTTCTTTTTACTTTGCTTTCTGACTTGTCACAGATAGAAAACCACCAGGGAAATGTACTGGCAGGCCCTCGGTCACGGTCCCTCGCTCTTTCAGATGGTGTCCCTTGAGCCTGGTTAGACCTGCCTCCCTGCCAGGACAGGAGGCCACTTCAGTCCCAGGAGGAGGGTCGGCACTTGACAACTATGAAATGAGACTTGTGTCACCTTGTGCCTGGAAGATTAGCAAAGGATCACCCATCCCCGGTGGCTCGAAGTCAGCAGGCTCCTGCCCACGGCCATCCTCCTCCTGTGCGCTCCTCCAAGGAGCAGATGGAAGCTCAAGGCAGTGACCTGGTGGGAGGCAGAGATCATCCCATGGGGATGCTCTGCTGATAGTCGAAGGTTGGGGAAGATAAAGATAAGCCCTAAGTCTTTGCAGAGTGACCACATCTCGTGATCTCAGTGTACATCTTGTGATGTTTGATGCTATATTCGCATAGCCTCTGGTCCCAGCATCATGTGAACAAAGCAGTCTTGGCTCTCTTTCAAATGTGCAAGTTTCTAGGGCACACGATGGTAGAGACTGCTTGCAAATGGGATGATGAAAGCATCCTGAGAAGGCAGGACACACTCCAGGAATTGTTTTCAAATCTTCTGATTTTTGAGCTAGTCTTATGATTCTGGGGGGAGGCCAATTTGTGTTTTCCCTTGTTTGGAAGCTATCATCTAAATCACTGTCCAGAGCACCTGTTAGGCAGCATGCAGCAGTCATGCTATTGAAAAAACGGTGGCTGAATGCAAAATAGGGGCTAGTGGAGAGCTGTTTCAGCACTGGCCTTTCAAGAGTCCCTGAAGAGAGTGACAAAGTGGAACAGCAGACAGAGGCATTTGGGGTACGTATCATGACAATATCCCAAAGCAGAATTTGCTCATTTCGAAGAAAATACCCCTTGCAAAATGTCTCCCAAGTTCAGCAAAGACCAAGCACAAAAGATCATGCAAACGTACTAGATGAAAGAAATGCCAAGACTTTATGTTTCAAAACTTACCTCACGGCACTGGAACTGTTAAACATCATGCACAGACATGCCCTATCTGGGATCAGCCAGCCTGTGCTATCCCACGTTGGCCAGACAAGATTATTGACAGCAAAGATAAACCCACCCCTCCATGTGTGACCTCTGCAGCCAAAGTCGGGAACAGAGCGTAGAAACACCAGGGAAACCCACAAAGTCTCAGAGCATCTTTGATCTAAGGTTAGCACACACCTGCTGGATTTAACAGAGAAAATTAGTTCTCATTAGAGGAACATCACTCAAATTCCGTGAAATGGCGGTGATTGGCAATGCATCAAGTACAAATGTAATTCTCTCTCAGAGTTTGCTCACTGTGGATTTCTAGAGGCGCTGAGGACACCAGGCAAGTGTCCATGATTTCTGAGGCTCAACTCAGTAATTCCTTCTTGGTGCATCCGCTTGGACTCACACCCAGATGATGCACGGTCAAGTGGGTTGGAAGACAAGTACGGACGGTAGAACCCAGTAAAACCCCAACCATCAGTTGTCACCAGGGGCCGGTGCTACCCACAAGACCCTCCTGGGCCTTGCGATATCCTGAAGTGATATTATGACGACTAGCAGAAACGTGCCAGTCATAGACTTTTCCCTGAAATAATTTTTTTAGTTTATTCCAGATGTCCTGGTGCTCCTCCCAGAACACAGGAGTTTCCAGACCCGGGGTTTCGACTCTCCCTTTCTTTTCTGTTTTCTTTTCTTCTTTCCCTTCTTATCCCTTTTGCCTTTTTGGTGAAGGAGGAGATAAAACCAATGGAAATTTTTAGGTCATTAAAACTGAGATCATTCTGAAACAGTACATTTCTTTTAAAGGACATGGATTTAATATCATTTTTGCTGATCCAATGTGTGATTTTTCACTTATCTCTAATCATAGCAAATTTCAGAGCGCCTCACTGGAGCCACAGCCTCATATGTCTGAAGGTGTCCAGACCAGATCCCAGAGCCTGTGAGTTTTTTGGGTTACACCAACTGATCCCAACTTGTTCCATGAGCACCCTGGGCAAGAACAAGAACAGAGAAGATGTCAGATGCAGAAACACAGGAAGAAGCAGGCACAGCCAGGTCCTAAGCAGGGAACCATCCACATCCTGCCAAGCTGGTACCACATCTTCTGACCAGGAATCCAGCTGTGCCATCTTCACTCAGCCTCAAGCACCCAATGCAGGTATGTTTGAAGCTTTGGCACTTGGGGCCTGTTTTTAGGTCCCCTTCTATAAGAGTGATGTCTGTTGTGGGAACAGTAGCAGCAAATGAAGACTGACCTCTCCCTAGCCCTACCTGCATGCCAGGCTATGAGGCCAGAAATGTGTCCGCAACAGGATGGCAGATAAATGTCTTCCTTGCCTTTACCACTGAAGGACCCCTAATGTGGTTTAACAAGCTCAGTTTGGTTTCTGCTTTTACAGGGACATCAGAAAAGTTTGGACTGGGGACTAACTGCAGCTGAAATATCTTACACCTCCCAGGGAGGAGCACTCTCAGTATTTCTTATGGTAGGGGGCACCTCTTTACCCACCACCTTGTAACACGGTCCCACCAGGAGGGCTCTGCCACTGTTGTTTGGTCCTGATTTTTGCATGAGAAATGAACTGTGGCAATAAGCGGGAGCACGGACGTCTACGAGCAGCTCAAGGATCAGAGCAAGTGCTGGAAATCAAGCCCTCAGTGTGTGCGGGTCTGCGGACAGCCGCCTCTCCCCGCTCCAGCAGCGGAGGCTAATCAGTGCTGATTAAACCAAAGCTAGATTTTCCTAGAGAGGTTTTAAAAACCTGAATGTCAAGTTGCACCCCCCCATGCTCCCCACCCGCAGACCATTAGGCTGAACTTCCACAGGCTCATGACCTTTCCAAGGCTGAGCCCATGATCCCTCCCAGCTGGTGTTTCTGGCTGCCCTCCAGACATCTCTGAAGCATTTTGTCCCAACAACAGGGGTCTGGCCATGCTGGTCTTCACCAGGCTCCTGGGAAAGGAGAGCAGGGAAGGGAAACTCAGCTCCCGTGCTGGTGAGAGGGAAGGAACCCCGTGGATGCTGGGGCTTTGCTGGCAGACCAGGTGGCTGCTGGAGCAACATGCTGGGGCTTGTCTCTGATTTATCGGCAGGGCCGGTAGGTGTTGCATTAGGTTAAGTATTAACAGATCTCATGAGCCTCATTAGCTGTCCCCTTTTCACTCTCCAGCTGAAGAGTTACTGCTCCAAAATCTATAGCGCCTTGGCAGCTGCCTGGCTGATTCCCAGGTTAACCCTCACTGAGCCTGCTCCCTTAGGCTCGCTGCACGGATCAGCATGCACATCATGCGTGTCACAAACCACAGTGAAAAGCATCCCCGGCCTGGTGCTGTTCTGCTTGCTCAGCAGCATGACATGAGGTCTGTTGGACCATCTTCATGTGCACATGTCTCCGCCCTCCATAAAACAGCGGTCCTCTCAGGACAGAGCCAGCCTCCCTGGCACTCCTGGCTCAGGCGTGCCAGCAAAGCCTGGCTTCTGATGCAGACCCCCGGGCACTGGGAAATCACCCTGCTCAAGAGCTCTCTGCTGGGAACAGTCCACAGGGTCTGCAGGAGGATCTGTTTGGTTGAAGGTGGGCATCTGCCCACCAGCATCTCCATTGGGGTCAGCTTCCCAGTCCTCTCCAGCGGAGTCCATCATCCCCCAGTGATGCAGATGCCATCTGCAATTCATCACCCCCCAGAGCACATGCCAACAGGCTTGGGAGAGCTGGATTCCACCGGGTGCAGGATAAGTCCCCAGGGTGGCCAGGTCCTGTGGAGGCATTCAAACTGCAGACACCCATGCTTGGTCACACAAACCCCACGGCTGGGGCTCTTCTGTAATGAGTACCCTGGAAGGGTAATGCAGACCATACCAAATTGCTGGAGGCATTGCATCTCCACCAGGCAACCAGGGCAGCCGTGGGGCTGCAGATCTCCAAAGATCTTTGCTCCGGAGGCCACCGAACACAGGGTCAGGAGTGAGCACAGGAGGATCTGGTCTGACCACCACATACCCAGCCGTCAGCTGTGATCCCCTCTTACGGGTGGACATGTTCCCCAGGCATCCCTCAGATCTGGGCCGGGAGGCAGCAGGGATGGGGAATGCAGCGCTGCCTGGGCAGCATGCTCAGCTGCTTGGTCCCCACGCTGTGAAATATTTGGGCCTTATCTCCTGTTGGAGTGCATCTGGTTTCAGCTTCCTCCAGAAGAGGCTTCAGCCAGCTCCGTCTCGCTGTGTCTCTCCCTGGCAGACCAGAGCCTCGTAATTCACACCAGATCCCGATGATCTGGCAGAGGCATGAGCAGGAGGTACATTTTGCGGAGACTGGAGTGACTCCTGCTGCCCTGCTGGGCTCCAACCCCTCCAAGCCAGTCCCCACAGCCACTGGTGACATAGGAGGAGCTGGCAGGGGGTGCAGATGGGGAGGTGACATGACCTGGCTCTCCTCAAGGACAGCTCTTGCTTCAACAAGCCTTGGACAGTTTCTGCAGCTCCACATAAGTCCATGCTGGAAAGCACTTCCTTCAGACCTGTTAATTGTTAAACAACACTACGCTTTAATTACAAAAGAGAGTCAAGCAGCCAAGTACGTTACAGGGAGAGATGAAGGTTAACAAGCTGGGCAAGGTCATTATCTGGCCAGCTCCTCCTCTGCCCCCCCCCTCCTCCAGCAGGACTGGGAAGGGCTGTGCAATCCCAGGGCTGATGCTTTCACATCATTCATTATCCAGCCCCGCACTCTGGACAGCTGATTGCCTGTGCAGGCAGGCTGCTGCCATCTCAGACACCCTCCGGCACACAGCCTGTCTCCCTGCCGCTGCTGCAGGATGCTGCTCTTGGGGGCAGAGCCCAAGGGCACTGAGAGTTGCTGGCGGGGACCTGGACACAGCTCCAGTGCCTGGGGAATAGTTGTGCTGGAGCATATGACAGTGCAGGTAGTGTCCAGGGTGAACATCTGCTCGGCTCTGCAGTGGGCAGGTGAGTTCCTCATGTAGCCTCCTGATACCTCTGTGGGCCTCTTAGAAAGACTCCACATGGAAGACAGATTGAGATGGGCCAGGGAAAGATAATATCTTGGGTGACCTGGGTTCAGGAAACGATCTCCCAGAGCTGGCTGTGAGCACGGACGCACAGGCAGTGACTGCTGTTACTCACGCGCTGGCAACTTCCCCCAGCACCTCTCTACCCTGCTGTGTGATGCTGCTGGTCCCCATGGCCAACACCTCGCCCCTGCTTTCACAGGGGTCTCCTGGCAGCTCCCTTCAGGCAGGAACTGGCCTCTTTCTTCCTCTCGGGAGCCGAAACCTAAGTGTTTGGAGGAGGCTGTGTCTCATTTGAGGGGGAAGAAAACATGGGATCTGATGGCTCTTAAGTTGCTTCTGTGGAGGTACTGGTGCTTCCAGTGGACCTTGCTGTAGCACTCAGGACACACATGGTGCCAGCAAATCAAGTGCATAAAAAGCTTAGCGCTTACTGTCACTGGTGTGGAGCTTTATGTGTTTAAATACGTTTGCAGATACGAAGATAAGTGACATCCTGAAGTTCAGTGAGGACATCAGCACGCAAGCTAGGAAATGATCCCAGGCTGGCCCCATCATCTTGGTGCCGAGGGGGTGTCAGTGTTTGGCCAGATGCTATTCACCATCCTATCAATAACTTGGCAGTAAATACCAAATCTCTCCGGATAAAATTTGTAGATGACATAAAGATTGGCAGAGTGGTGAATAATGAGGCAGTCACACGGAGCTGGATCTCTTCCCTCACTGGTCCCATTCCAACAAAATATGTTTTAATAGCCTCAGATGCAAAGTAGCACACCTAGGAGCAGCGCTGCAGGCTGAGCTTGGAGGCTGGGGCCAGTCCTGTCAGCAGGGGCCATGGGAGGATCTGGAGGCTGTAAAGATGCGCATCAGCTCCCAGGACAAGCAAGAGCAGGGTAACAACGTGGGTGGAGAAGTGCTAAGACAAATGGACCCATTAACCTGAGGTACAGTGAGTTGGGCTTCAGACCACAGAGCGTGGGGGTGTCTGGTTGCATCCAACAGTCCTGAACAGGAGACTTACTTAGGGGCAGCTCAGGACCAGGAGCTGAATGTCACTCTACAGGGGACCCACAAGTGGAGAAAGCTGGAGAACCACTGGCACAGGTTGTCCACAGACCAGAGCCACCTGCATCCCTGGGCAGTGTCCATACAAAGCAGGGAGCAAGAGAGAGGGGGAGCGGCTTTCCCCGGGGAGCAGCTTTCCCCAGGGAGCAGCATGTGCGAGGACCAGCAGCGAGAGAGGGCAGGTCACTCTGCTGTCCTGTACTCAGAGCTTCTAGGAAAATGAAGAGCAGAAGGAAGGAACCAGAAGCAATCAGACAGCAGAAGACTTTATATGTGTGTGGACACTGTCCCAGCAAGATGTCCGGTACCAGGGGGGTCACCCTGGGTGAGGGAGATCAACCAAGGGGCACTGGCTGGAAAATGGAGCCAGACAGGCTCAAGTGAGAGGTCATGCTTCGTCTCTGGAGCATGGATGGAAAGCCACTTGCACACATTGCCCAGAGTGGTGGCATCTCCATCTTCATGAGTCTCCAGGCCCAGGAGCCTTGAGGAGCAACACTCGGGCTGGTCTGAGTCAGAAGGGCCAGTTGGGGATGCAACAGGGTGCTGCGCCAGGAGGAGAGGAGCTGGTCGAAGTGTCTCCCCTCCCTCAGACTGAGTCCAAGAGTCACTGTCTAGCCCCCTGACCCTTCCTCTCTTGGCGTTCCCAAGCTCTTTGGGGTGGGTCAGCCCCTACAGGGAAGGTGCATCTCCATGACGGGACCAGGAGGTCCTCCCCAGCCAAAAGCAGGGAGCTGCTGGCAGCCGGCTGGGAAATCACTCATCTGGGAAAGAGCCTTTTGATTTGAAATATTTCCCAGGCACTGGCTAAGGCTCTTTAAGTAAGCCTGTCAAGCATCAGCATTAACATTTGGCAAGATGAGGAGAGGGTATTAGCGGGGTTGGCTGGCAGCCGTGCCCTGTGCCCATCAGGCAGGGAAGGGGGAGCGTGCCTCCATGACCCCGTGGGTCAGCACAGCTGATCTCCACTTGCCCTCCTGCCAGACAGAGCCCCTATTCTCAGGATCTGCTCCTCCCTTGGAGCTCCCTCCTTCTTGCAGGCGGAGTAGCCATGCCAGCAGGATTTTGCAGACACGAGGTCGGTAGCCCCATCCACGCTGGGTGATGGAGGCAGCACCCAGCTCTGTGCACGGGTGCATCGGCTGTGCTTGCGTGTGTGTGGCTACAGGATGAGTCACATCTATGGGAAGGCATGTGGAAACTGGGCTACCAAGACCCACTAACCTGAACCCCAAATTCTTCTCCCTTCCTACGCCATAGGGAGGAACAACCCTTCTCTGAACTACATGAAGCCCCTAATGCTCAGCCTTTTGGCGAGGTCAGCAATGGGAGCACTAAATGCGAAGGGGTTAAACAACCAGCCCAAGGTCTCAGAGGACGCTGGGGTCAGGCCCAGGACCAGGATGTCAAAGGTCCCAGCGTCAAGCTCCCATGCTCAAACCCTCTGCCCCAACTGTCCCCCGGCTCCCCTGTGCCCCCCACCCTGCAACCTGAGGCCAGCCCAGTCGGTCTGCTCAGCATCACCACGTGCATGCATGCAAACAGCAAAGGAAATGTGGGTTTGCTTTTAGGAAAGAAACCCCAGAGTGTGCCCCTTGCCCAGGGTACTGGTCCCAGTGCCAGGGAATCCCTCCTTGGGCCTGGCAGACCTCTTTTCCCATCACCAAATCCCCCCGCTGCTCCCAGCAAACCCTTTTCCGAGAGCTCACCGATTGCTGTTTCCCGAGAGCAACAGCAGTCTCCAACATTTTTAGTCTATGACCTTTAAAGGTCATCTAGTCCAACCCCCCTGCAGCGAGCAGGGACATCTTCAACTAGATCCGGTTGCCCAGAGCCCCATCCAACCTGACCTGGAATGTTTCCAGGGATGGGGCATCTACCTCTATCTATCTTCCTCTGGGCAACCTGGGCCAGTTTCACCATCCTCATCATAAAAACTTTCTTCCTTATATCTGGTCTGAATCTCCCCTCTTTTAGTTTAAAACCATTACCCCTTGTCCTATCGCAACAGGCCCTATTAAAGAGTCTGTCCCCATCTTTCTTATAAGTATCGAAAGGCCACAATAAGGTCTCCCTGGAGCCTTCTCTTCTCCAGGCTGAACAACCACAACTCTCAGCCTGTCCTCACAGGAGAGGTGCTCCATCCCTCTGATCATTTTTGTGGCCTCCTCTGGACCCGCTCCAACGGGTCCATGTCTGTCCTGTGCTGAGGACCCCAGAGCTGGATGCAGGACTGCAGGGGGGGGTCTCACCAGAGCGGAGCAGAGGGGCAGAACCACCTCCCTCGACCTGCTGGCCACGCCGCTGGTGGTCCAGCCCAGGATACGGTTGGCCTTCTGTCCAAATCTGACTATTTTGCCAACCAAGACTCCCTTGGCCCGTATCGGCATCCCAGAGGGTTTTAGCCATCTGGAATCCTGAGGATGCTGGATACAAACACAGATTTGAGGGGAGATCCTCAGATGAGGGGGAAGAGGGAACAACAAGAAAAGCAAAGCAGGAAGAGCTCCAAGGATCTGCTGCTCTGCATTAAATGCGACAGGGCAGCACAGACCAGCCCTGCTGATGCTTACGTCCTGTGCAGATGCCACTCGTGCTGTCCCTGTTCTGTGTGATGAAAGCCATCCCCGCCTCCTAGAGAAAGCTCTTGGCAGCGATTGCTGCTGGCCAGGACCCCGTGCAGGGCACAGGGGGGCTGCTTCGCCCTGAACCTGCTGGAGCCTGGCTGCCAGGTCAAGGTGTGCCCAGATCCCCTATGTGGTCACCCCAGCGGGACCGGAGCCCTCCTGCCTCCCTGCAGCGCCTGCTACTGCAGGTTAAACCGTTGGAGCAGCACTGGCAGGGATTTACATCCCACTGAAAATAATTATGGCAAGAAAAGTGCTGGTATTAATTGGAGCCTCCATTTAAAGATTAACCACAACAAATGTGTTGCATGCAGGAAGTTTATTTAACAATGCTCCCATTGTACACCCCGAGCGCATGTTTGTCTTCATTAGTGCAGTAATTCATTATATGGCCTCTCTAACATTCAAATCAGAAGGAAGAATATTAAAAAAGTAATTATACTTTTCAAAGTAAAGCTTTATGGGTAAATTGTATGCAAATCGCTGTCTAAATCAGGGCGGCATATCTTAAGCAGATCTAAAAGTTGCAAAGGCTTCCACCGCATCATTGATATGTAATCAACATAGATGTATGATTCTGCTCCTTACTTAGGCAAATTTGAATGGCAATACTCAAGTAGGTAATTGGTATTTATCACAATGGCTGATGTGGAGAAGCTATAATCTTGTTACGGGTGGGACCGGCCTGTCATAAATCAAGCTGCTTGGAGGTTACTGCAAGACTGTCACATTTTGGTTTCCAGATGCTTTTAATCACCTTTTTTAACCTTCACCTCATTTGTAATATGGGCAAATAACCTTCAGGTCTTTGAAGGCCTCTTCTGCAGGTGTCTGTGTGTTCAGGGAAATAGCTGAGTGCCCTCACACCATTTGTCCACCCAGTGATGACAGCCCCTTTTCCCTAATCAAGATAGTTTAATGAGATTTTTTTTTTCCTAAAATAGCGCTAGGAATAAAACATGAAATTGATCATTTATGTGCACCAGGGAAATCATGTCATTTGGAAAATAATTTAACAGGATTGGATGGTTCAGATTTACTGCCCAAAGTGCAATTGCCAGCTCTGGGGAACAGGGAGGGGAGAGCAGAGGGCATCCCGGTGACTGCTGCGAAAGCGTGGATGGGTGGAGGACACCCACCCACTTGTCCCTGGGGGACAGATGCCCCCCACCACCTTGTGTCCCTTGCAAATCCACGCTGCTGCCCCAGACATCAGGGGCTGGGTGCAGGTGCTCAAATCCCTCCCCCAGGTCCTGGGGATGCAGCTGGGGCTGGCTCCCTTCACTGGAGAGCCATGGGGCCCGGCTGAGCCCTGGGATGGGGTGGGCTGGGATGTACAGGACTACGCAGCAGCTCCCTTTCCCCGAATTCATCCCCCCAGGTCCTGACTGTGACAGCAGCATCCGTGCAGCCCCCTGTGTCTCCACTGTCACACAACACTGGGGACAGTGGGGTCCCACAGCACCTCTGGGGTGTCAGGACTTTCTAAATATGCAGCAGAGTCTTGGGCTGACAGGTCAGGGCACCCCCAAACACCCCACCACCACACACACCCCACACACGGAGGATTCACAAGCTAGCAGGTTTATTGCAGATTTCTCTGAGGGTCACTGGGATCAGTTGCTAGGACAGTGCAGGGTTGGCCATGCTGCTGAGGGACCACCAGCCCCAGGTCCCCACCAATGCTTGGGAATGAACGGGGCTGGGCGTAAGTAGGAGCCTGCCTCTCCTCCACACAAGGGAGGCACGAGGTGCCCAAGATGCCAGGGCCCAATTCTCCCCAAGCTCAGAGGCACCCAGGCATCAAGCAGCCCGTGGAAAACTGCTGCAAGGCTGGGACCACCAAAAAGGAGCCAAGGGTCCCTTCTTTCTATGTATTGAGCCTTTTCTCTGATGCCTGCACAGCTCCTTGGTGCTGACAGGCACACAGAGGTCCTCCCAGCACAGACTTTGGCATCCCCTGGTGTCCCTCACCCACAGGACAGATCAGCATGTCTACCTTCTGCCAGAGAGCAGTTTCAGTGCATCCAGCCCTAACGTCAAGGGTGTGCATGAATCTCTGTCAACTCTGAGCACCCTTTCAGAGACAAGATCCCCACTCTCTTTATTCATCTGGGTGCTGAGTGGATTTTTCACTTCCTTTTGGGACACACAGAAACAGCTGCCCCAGAAGACCATGGCTGGTGTTGCTGCTGGGATAAGGAGAGCTGCATCTTCCAGGCAAACACTCCCTGTGCCACAGGTATCTGCAACCAGCCCAGCAGACCCCATCCGAGCTCCCGATGCTGAGCCCTTGCACTAAGCTAGGGGAGAAGCAGCTGTAGACCTGGAGCATTCAAGGAGGCTGATGATTGGGAATCGCGGCAGAGAAAAAACAATTCAAAATGTCCAAAGTGACTTGAAGGGGATTCACAGCTGAAAATAGGGGTGAAATGATTTCTGCCAGTTATTAATGCCATGCTATTTGTTCCATGTTATTAGCAAGTCATAATGTGCCATGCAGAGGTGAAAAGCAGATACAGAAAAGCACAGTGGAAATTCATCTTCTCCAGCACAAGGCAATTGCGGAGCTGAAGCGGGGCACCACCGAGCACCGTGAGCCACAAGAGATCCAAGCATTTTAGGCACTGGAGAAATGAACATTTTTTTTTCTTCCCTTTTCTTTTTTTTGGAAGGGGGGAGAGAGGTTACATTTTTCTGTGTCAGAAATACACCATGACATGAGAGAATCCATCAAATGACACTGCGTGTCAGGTCGTGTCACAACATCATTAAAACATTATATCTTGTTGATGAGGCTCTTGCCATCAATTCAGAGAGTGACTGATTCGATCTGCAAAAAGTGGAAGTTTCTCTGCCCTGTTTGCAAGACAGCTGGCAGATCTGCGAGAGGAAGCACTATTTCATATTCTATTTAGGACATTAAGCCTTAATCCCATTAGAAGATTCATAGCATAGCCAGCCTTAGATAGAGAGATACTTCCATAGCTGGATGGATTTCTCCTACGACACCTGCACCGCATGCTACATGAAGCCATTTGGAAAAAAAACAAGCCTACCGTCTTCCCAGCTCCTCTCTGAGAGCTTATCTCTCCCTCTAATACAGTTTAGTGCCAGGTTTTATAGACTGCTCATGCTGTCGGGAATGTTTGCTGGTATTCTGTTAACTTGATGCTTGGCTGTTCCAACACTATTCATTTAAGGCAAGCATCTGGCATGTAGCAAAAAGATGGCTGATAGAATAAAATTAGGCAAGTTTATATGATTAACCATAGCTAGGAGCCAGCATCAGTCTCGGTTTATAAAAGGTTGTAATATATCCTGTAGGTTATTTATTGAATAGAGTAAAGCTGCGTTCACAGGTTGGGAGTACCCAGGGAAACACACCTTTGGGTGCTGCTGTCAAGCACTCCCGAGAGGATGCTGGCAGCCCCAAGGCCAGGCGTTGTGTGAAGCTGGAGGAGGGAAAAGTCACGCTGCTTCGGAGCAGGGGTGGTGGCACAGGATGGCCCTCTCTAACCTCCAGCCTGAACCAGCATGGAGAATGGGAACCTGCCCACCAAAAGTGGGACCTATGTCAGCTCAGGATACTCCCCTTCCTCCCCATCTCATGCCTTGGTGCCCGGACTAACCCCAGCCGTCTGTGCACCCTACCAACAGGGGCTCCTGCCCAGCAGGAGAGGCTGAGGTCTCCCCCATTTTGTTTAGACCAGAGGATGATAAACCTGGGGTACTGGATGCCTCCTCTGCATGAAAGCTTCCCTTGGTTTGGTCTGATGGCAGGAGGCAGCCCAAGCCCTGACGCTGAGCAGGGATAAGCATTTGCAAAGCACGTGTGCAGCCCTGGTCTGGAGGGGCACAGTGTAGGATGTCCTCCTGCCATCTCCTAGCAGCACCGTAGCAGGCTCCTGCTCATCCCCCTGGCTCTGTGGGACCACCGCAGACCCCAGGTTGGAGGCTCCTGGGGCTGTGGGTCCCTCTGGCCAGTTGAAGACCTGCATTTAGTCTCTTGCTGCTCAGCACCCCAGCAGCTGAGCTCGTGTTTAAACTGGTAGCCCCGATGCTGCCGGGCGAGCCGGGTCCTGAGAGGGGGAGAGTGCTGGGCTGTCTCCACGGCTGCCATGTCCATATGACATGAAAACTGTGCCCCGAAGTATCCTGCCCTACATGTGCCAACATAGCTGTGCTGGCAGCGGGGGGGAATGTACCCTGCCCTGATTGCTTTGCTGGGGAGGGTCGATGTGGCCATCACCTGCCAGTCAATCCCCCCAGGTTTTGGGGAACAGTCCGGAGGGTATGGGGTCCGTGCTCTCTGCGGGCTAGAGATGGCTGTAATACAGGCACAAGGCAAGGAAATGGGTTTCTGAAATATTAGAAATTAAGAAAGAAGGAAAATGCACACTCTCAGCTGAGCCAGTCAGTTCTGCCAATCTCAGTCTGTTTAATTTTGCTTTCGTGCCATTGCATTTCTTACCACAGTTCGACAAAATTTGAAACAAAAAGTCATCCTGAGCTGAGGAAAGAAGCACTTGTGCTTTGTTAAATTATAATTCCAATTTATTCCTTTCTTGTAAAAAGTTTTCGTTTTGAGGCAGAGTCATTTGCTGAAGAAAAAAAGAGGATGGAAAAATCCCCCTGCCTGATCTCAGCTCTGGGTCTCTCCTGGTCCTGTCTCAGTATCGTGCTCATCAGGAAATCCAGCCATCATCTACCATGCAATAGAGCAATGATTGATAACTGTGTAATAACACTGACCCAGAAAACCACACCTGTAATCTTCCCCTGATGAAGACTGCCTACATAAGTCACATCAGAGTGTTTAAATGCCTCACCAGTCTTTTAAGTAGTTAATTGACCCAGCTAAGATGAAATGGTGTTCCTGAGGTTGCTGAGGAGGTCTCCCCCAGAGCAGAGCACGGCCGTGGCTCTGGTCCATGCTGCGGTCGCTGGTCACCTGCACGTCCTGTGTGAGCTTTGCTGGCGTCTCCATCCACAGGTCATGGTTCCACAACGTGCTGTTACCCATCTCTCCTTCACAGTCCTCTCCCCTTCCCCATCTCCCCATGATGCTCCCATTCCTGGATGCAGAAACCTTTCCCTGTTGGCAGCCCCCCATCTCTGGTGAGTGACCCATCCCGCAGCCTGAAGGTCAGAGGCTGGGAACCAGGAAAAAAGGATTTTCCAAGTGAGACCAAACGGTGGCCAAGAATTTTTAAATAAACACTGAGAGCAGCTCTTTTCTCATTTATTACAAATGAACTAACTGTGTGCTGAGCTCTGTGCCGGGGTCGGTCTGTCTGTCTGCCTCTCTGTCTCCCATAGCCCTCCAACTAGGTTATCTATTTACCTATCTATTTACATGTATTTCTTTTCCCAGTGAATTATGTCAGGGAGGCAGTAAAGTGTTATGTATTTGCAAGCCCCATAATCTTTAAAAGCACAGTGATGCATGCTCCAGATGAGAAAAGAGCCTCCATCCAGTATGTTAATAGATAGCATTAGGGCAATAATGAAAAGCACTTGAGACAAGTAAGCCCCTATCAAAAGCTGAGTAATAGAGATGCACAGAATGAATCACAATGCACCTCCTCTGCAAAAGATATTAAGACGTCTGCTTTAGTGCAGGGTCTATTCACTCCAACAGCTGCTTCATTTCTCTGATTAAAATGGGAGTGGGGATAGTTTTTCCAGCCATTTCCCCTTTTATCCAGTACCTTACACACACGCACACACACAGACTCCTACCCACGATGTACACACAGCAGAGCCAGCACGCCGCGCTGACGGATACACCCAGGACACATAGAGGGTAGGACACACGCATACCGCACGCAAGGACACGAGCTACATAGGCATATTCTTACACACGCACAAACTGACACAGACATATGGGAACTACATCTTCTCATATAGATGCAGCTCCCAGACACAAACGGACACCTTCAGACTTTCTGCTGTACGTAGATACACCGCCCCACAAATAGACCTTCGACGCGTGTCCCACGCTGTACGCACACACGGATGCACACACGTCCCTGCATACCCAGTTATCTGACTCTTCCATCCCCACCGTGGGTCCGGTACTCCCACCCCAGCCCCTCTTGCGCTGCACAGAGCCACCATGGGGATCTGGGCTGCAGGCACCCTCTCTCCCCACCCAGTTAGCCATGCACTCGGGTCCTGATGTGCATCGAGCAGCAGAAGCCAGACAGGCTGGGGACTGTGGGAGGAGATAAGGTTTGAGCACCCGGGATGCAGGAGAACCTTGCTGGGAGATAAGACATCAGCAATGAATGGAGGTGTTGGCAGCTACAGGAGGGGATGAGCAGACCCACGGTGGGAGCATGCTGGAGATATCAGGTATTGAATGCACAGAGGAGGGAAATGTCCTGCTGCAATGCCTGCAAGGGCTCTCCAGTGTCCTGGACTGGACCCATGGCTTTAGCATCCACCAGCAAGTGTTTGATGCTGTTGCTGAAGCTCAAGAAACCATCCGGGAGAGTCACTCCAAGACACACAGCCAAGTGCCAGGCCCTGCTCCAGGAGCACCAGTGGGAAGGGGATAAACCCATGTCGTGGGAATGATAAGGCGCTGGTACAGTTTGCAGCCACCCTGGCAGTGCCAGCCCAGCCTTTGCCGTGAGTACCACAGGCTTCAGAGCAGGAGCGTGAAAAGGCAGGACCAGAGGTCTGAGCCACAGGTCTGTCTCTTGCTGTTGGCTCCCTGCTGCTGCCAGCCAAGGCTCTGGCTGTGCTGCAGGTGTCTGGGCAAACCCTGCTGGGGCCCAAATGAGCTGTGTGATACTCCATCTCCATGGCATATAAGCTGGGAGGCTATGAGCTAGTGATGTTGAGGGTCTTCCTGGGATATCCTACACTCGTAAGACCTGCCCCCCATCTCACTGCTCCCCCAGGGAACAGCACAACACAGACCAGCATCCTCAGATGCACATTATTCACTACAGCAAACCCCTGGCTTAGACCCTGGGCAAGGCTGCAGCAAGAGCAGGAGATTGAGACAAATAGCAGGAATATGCAGCCTGATAGTAGCTAACAGCCATAAACAGTTGGGATATTATGGCTGTGATCAGCTTAGGCTCATTTCTATTTACCAAAGACACACATGAGGGTAAATCATTCCCCTCTGTCCACTGTGGGCTTCTTACACCTTTCCCACTAGCATCTGGAAAGGGTTGGTGTTGCAAGAGCTGTGGATCGAAGCCTGGTCCATCCCAATAATCCCCCAGCCCTCACATTGTGCCGTGCATAGGGATGCATTGCTGGCCAAGCTCTGCTGGCCCTCTCCCTCCCCCCTGCTCAGGGATATTTCTTCTTCAGGTTTCAGAAGCAGCAGCCAGGAAGAGCAGATGGGCACCGGTGGTGACAAAAGTGCCCCTGGCTGCAGCAGGGAGTAGCTCTGGAGAGGCACAAGCTCTCTGGCAAGGGGGAGAGGGGCTTTGGTGGGCCAGCAAAGGACTGGCAGAAATGGTGAGAGCAGAGCTGCATCAAGGTCCTGCACCCACCGTCTCCCCTGATGCCCCCTGATGCCCAGGCTGCTGCTGATGGGCTTCTTCAAGACTCGTGCAACAAGCAGGAGAGAGGAAGCATGCAAGAAGAGCTGCCCTGATGACAAGCCCCAGAGGAATGCCATAACCAGGTGAGAAATAAAAGTAACACAACTAGTGCATTAGCCACAGAGCAAGCAAGATCCAGGTGAGTCACATGGCGGTAGCATCGTCTCTGAGCCGAGACAGAGTGCATGAGTCCTGCAATGGGGACAAGCAAGGCATGCAGCCCGGGACCTGCACGGCACCATCGCATCTCCACACCGGCTCTTCCCGCCTGCTCGGTGCTTGTTTGGGCCGGAGGGGAAGGCAGGCTGCCAGGAGCCCGGTTATCTGGCTGGCAGTCAGCCTGTGCAGGCAGCATGGGAGCGCCCTGCCATGGGAGGCACCACACGCGGGAGCAGAGCCAGGCTGCTTGCAGCATAGTGCTGGTGGGGAGGGCGGTAGGGAATTGGAAAGGGCTTGAGCTGACCCCTCTGTGGGGCACCACTGGGGCAGGACAGCTGGATTCTCCTTCTTGGTCTGCCAGGGGGGTTTTAGGTGGCATGGAAAAGGATTTTCCCCACTTGTCAGCTTTTGCAATGCCCAGGACAAGTGTTTGCTGTGTGGCTGCACAAAAGCACACATAGATCCACCCTGGGGAGTCACCTGGGCAAGGAGATGGTGGGTGCATGCCCCATGCAAAATATACTCCCTCAGACCTCGTGCATCACTAACACTGATGACTACAGAGCAGCATCTTGGGGACATCCCTGGGGCCTGTGGCTCAGCTCTGGAGGGAGATGCTCCAGGACTGGTTTCCCTGCTGAGCTCTCTTTTGGGAGTTGGACCAGCCTCACAGGAGCACAATTTTGGGTGCAAGCCTATACCAAAGCTCTTTACCAAGAGTTCAGCTTTAAAGCTGAGAGCCTTGCCAGGGAGAAAGTGCAGTGAGGGACACCAAGGTGATGGGAATGGAACAGACATCCCCACTCACATGCCCAATTCCAGGTACTAACCCCTACCCCAAAGCTGAGCATGCTGTGCATCCCCTTGTGCAAATAGGTTGTCCCCGTGGTCCCTGCTGGGCCATCCTCCTTGAGGCAAGGTGGCAGGGGTGTGCAATATTCTCTAGTGAGCCCTGCTCAGGAGGTCAGCAGAGCCTGGCTTCTCATCCGCTTCCATCCTGTTCCCCCAGACCTCACTGCAGTAAGACTGTCCTGATAAATCCTGCACATCGGCTCTGGGTACCCCAGATGGGTACCGAGATGGAGTCCCATCAGTGTGGACATGGTCTGCCTGTTGGTCCCTGGGACAGGCTGCATTAGGGGGAAATGTAGTCTGTAGCTATCCAAGAGCAGAGGGGACCAAAAGAAGGGAGGACCCCAGAGAGGATGAGGCAGATCACTGAGGAGAACCAGGCAGAGGAAGCAACTGATGTGGTGTTCATCCAGCTCCTGAAGATGGTTCAGGTGCAACCACACATCTATGGGATCTGGTCATGTAAGGTCCCCCTGAGGAGCTGAGCGGCTGCAGTGGCAGTGCATCTCCAGTCACTTGGTAGCCCAGCGTCTGCCATCTGCTCCACAAGCATCCCAGCATCAGCCATGACCAAGGTGCACACAAGGCAGGTAAATCCTGGGGAGATGGGGAAAGATCTGGCAGGTCATCAGAGGGCTGCAGCTAGAGAGCAAAGTGTGAGCAGAGTGTTTGACACCGGGTGCAGGGCATCAAACCTCCCCGCGTTCGCCTTTCTCATGTGTGCGCTACCAGCAACAAGCACTCACACTGCCAAGCCCTTCGGCAGTCTCAGAAGTCACCACCCACCACAAAACCCCAGACAAGCAGGGAAGGAGGCTGCCATCTCCACTGGCACCTCTGAGCACGTTGCCAGATGCCCAGGAAAAGGCAGCGAGGCCTCAGCGGGGAGCTTCAGCACCGCGTCTGCTGCTGACTGCCAAAATTAACATCACTGACAAAAGGCATGATCCTGAAATTGCACCACCAAACAGATGGATTGCTGGAGTATGGGAGGCCTCGTAATGGAAAAGATGAGTAATTCAAGGAGAGAGTCTAGTGCCAGCTATCCAAGTGCTTGGCTGCTGTAGCAGGCTGGGAACCTGGAGTACTGCCTGTCGCAGGGCTGGATTCCTCCAGCTCTCCAGCAAAACCTGCCGGGATGGTGCTAGCGGCTTCCCGCGAGCTGCTGGCGGTGCTGGCCCTGCTGAGGATGCAGCAGGCATCGCGCAGAGCACGGTGCCATGACCGGCTCCCCTGGCCCATGTTGGAGGGGTTGGCCCGGGTGGCAGGTATGCACAGCAGCGTGGCAGCTGCCTGCGTCCTGCCTTCGCTGCCCCGAGGAGAGCTGTCGCGCTGACGTGTGCTTCGTGGCGTGGAGCGGTGATCGCGTACTTGGAGCAGTTGTGCTGCAAGGAGACAGTGCTTGTGATCCCTCCCTCCCATAACCTCTGCCATTTCCCTCTGCAGAAAGCCAGGAATATATAGAATATCCAGACAGCTTTTGTCCATCAGAGGAAAGGGGGGGTAATAGGAGTGCCTTTGTGTTGCTCCGCTTTAAAGATCCCAACAAAATGCTTCCCAAAAACAACCCCCAGCCACCAACTGGCTCTTTGCACACCCAGTTCTCAGCAAAACCCTCACACTGAGACCTGTGGGAGCTGGCTCAGTCCTTCGCTATGAAGTGATTCACAAGAAGATCACATAAAGTATGATTTTCTTCTGGCACTGAACAGCGGGACGGATGAAAACGGGGACAAGCACCTTCCTGTAACCACCGCTGTCCTTGCTGTCTGGGAGCATCCTCACCGCAGCCCGCAGGGCTCGTGCCAGGGTGAGGACAAGGGGCTAGTATCCATCACCCGGCACACACGGACAGCGTGGATCCTGCCAGCACAGCTACACTGATTTTACAGTCACAGCAGAGAAACAGGCACAACCCCATGTCCCCTCTAAAACAAGCAGGACTTAACCCCGCTGCCACCACCACAGCTCACCCTGGCTTGTCATTAGACATGAGATGATTTTTTTTTTTCTTTTTTAAGCACACTTTTTAAGTGCACTGAAATAATCCATTTTTCAGCACTATGACTGTTGCTACATGAATGTGACGCAGCATGTTTATACTGGGCACCTGAAACTAAAATTAATGTGGAAAAATGAGTTTGCTGGGTTTTCAGCAGAACGTTTGGACTGTTCATGTCACCCAGCCCTGGAGGTCCCTGGGGTCAGGGGATCATCCAGCAGACACCTCCCATCTCGTCATGCCCCGAGGCCATGTTGGGTCTCACGGGGATGTCAGGACCAGAGCACGACTCTGCACCTCCTGAGGCCAGCATCACTGGGCATGGAGTTACTTTGCAGCAAATGCTGTTTGGGCCATGCCCTGGTCAGCTCTCCCTGCAAGTCGCATCTGACACACTGGAGGAGAGTTTAGATGGTTCGACATTTAGGCTTGGCTGCTCCATCCTTTTAAAGCTCCTGGAAAAAAAGGCAAGAAAGTGAGGGAGGCATAAATCAGTTGCTAGCGTAAGGCCCCTTATCTCAGAACGACGCCTTGCAGTCCATAATGGCTAATACATCCACGGGCCATCTATCATGCTGCAGGGATCGCTGCAATTAGATGTGCTTTGCTGCGTGCTGACTGCACTCCTGCTGCTCTCCGTACGCCAACCCCACTGCCACAGCCAGGCGCCCCTGCCATAGGGCTGTGCTAACCCCCCCCGGGGTGGCGTGGGGGGGGTCCAGGGAGCGCTGTGCTTTCGGCTGGCTGTCTCAGGATGCAGGGGCCTGCGTGCTCCTTCCTCCCGTGTGTGAGCAGACGCCGAGTTGCTGACTCGTAAGGCTAAGTCATGCCGCGGAGCAGCAGAAAGCAGCTGTCAGGAGAGGCTGAGCAGAGCAATGCGGGTGCGCTGCAGCCCCTCATCCACCAGCCAGAGCATCCCCGGGGCTGGGGGGAGCGCCTGGGTGCTGCAAAAAGCTGCGTGATTAGCATCAGCCCGGCTGGCTGTGCTGTGCATTCAATGCCATTTCATAGGTAATGCGTCATTTAATATGATTTATTTACTGTAATTGTTTGGTTTGTTTTCTCTGTGTGTGAGGCTGTAAGGGGATTGGGACGTTGCTGGGTTCCCTGCCTCCCCGAGCAGTGGGGGTGAACGGCAGCACCCTTCAGGCTCCAGTAAATACACCCCCAGCAGACGGGGAGCAGGAGATCAGGAGCCCCGTGAATATGAGCAGGGTGGACGTGAGCAGGAGCCGAGTGTGAACACGTGTGGTTCACCCGGCGCTGGTGCAGGTGAGAGGAGAGCACCGTGGGGCTGGCGGGGGGCACGCGGGAAAGGACTTGGGGGCAACACTCCCGGCACCCCAACATCTCGCTGCACCTCTGTCCACCGACTGCGAGGGGACAGGGACTAAAGCTGCTTTCCCACCCATCTCTGCAACGGAAAGGTAAGTGCGTGTGTGTACCAGAGAGCAAAAACGAGACCTATATGTTTAAACTGGCAAGTTCTGTGTTTGTCATCGAGCTGTAAAATGATACCCTAACAGATGAGGACAGGAACTTCTTGGAAGGCTCGAGCACAGACAGCAGGAGTGGGGGAATAGCATTTTGCTTTATTTCTTTACATGCAATCCAAGGTTTTATTTTTTTTCTTGCAGTGTTATATTTTTCTATCCAAAAATGGTTATAAGACTGCCAGCTCTCAGAGGCAAGAACTGCCTTTCAGTTCGAGGGCTCGTACAGCGCCTGACACAACAGGGTTGGGGTCTCTAGCTGAAATACAGTTAAATGCACAAATAATAAACACTGGGCTTGAGGGGTAATTAAAAAGCAAAACAGTGACTGGAAACAGTGTGAATATGACTACCGGCGTGTGTACAGGCATTATCAAAGAGCTTGCATCCGAAATGATCACCAAACACCAGCTATTTCCAGCTGACTAGCTACATGGAGATGCAGAAGACATTACAGCCATGTGGATGATACTGAGCAGCAAGCTTTTTTTGTGCTGCATTGTAGGAGAACATGTGCTTAAACTAGCAGCCGGCTCCTGTTTATCACTAGAATATAGTACCTATTTCAGTGGGTGGATAATTTTAGGTGAATGAGAAAATGCTGCTTTTCTTTGGGTTAATGCCATGTGCTGGTTGAGATTATGCTCGCAGCAGTAACTTTTATCAGGTGCTGCGTGGTAGGAAGACAGCCGCTTAACTTGGCGAGTTCTCCCCGGTTTATTTATCACTCAGAGGTGGTACCTTATTTGGCTGGATGTGGATCTTGTGCAAGGTTACGATGCGGGAGGGGGATGCGTATGGCACAAAGCAAATGTCGACTTTCTTCCTGCGATGCTGTGACTGTCAGGAGACAGAGTGCGTGGAGTGACGAAATGCATGTGAGCTACTGCTGATATTAAGGATGTTCTTTTTTAGCTTAAATTAGGGGAAAATCCTTAACAAAATCCTTGACAAAACCAGGAAGGTTTATTCTCCAGTCCTTCTGTGAGATGCCAGCCAGCATTTCAGCTCTCAATTTGTCTTGTGGCATCGCAAATGTCTGAGCAACAACTGGGGTGTCCCCAAGGGAGTGTCAGAGAGATGCACTTGCTCTGGTGACCCAACATGGTCCCTGCCCACCTCGCACACTTTTCTTCATCCCCCCGGCCTCACCAAAGAGTCAGCCCTGAGAAGAGGGTGAGGGGGCTGGGAAGACGGATGAGTAGGGACCATATTCATTGCTCAGGGCATCAGCAAGGAGTGCCCTGCTGCGGGGGTCCTTCGCCCAGCACTGACTTGGGGGGTGCCAGCCATTTTGCTGTACGGGGTGTGCTGAAGGCAGCTTCAGCCCTGCATGCTCAGCGCTGCTGGACCCTTTGTAGAGCAGGGTGGTCAGCTGAGCCCTCACCCTCTGTGAGACTCTGTCCTTGTGGTGCTTTATGGCCATCACCATGTCCCAGTGCAAGCACGGACTGTCCCAGGGATGTCACAACCTGCCAAGCTGGATGGCAGACGAGCATCAGGGAGACACAGGTTTCCCACCCCTGAGGGCTCTCCCCGGGGGCACAGCTCATTTTGTGTTATGCTTGGGAGGGAAGAGGATGAGAAACCTCAGCTCTAGGAGTCAGGAGGCCTGTAAGAACAGGCGGCATGAAAGAAAAGCACCAGTAATGGTGGAACAACTATCCTCCAAGAGTCAGGCTGTGGGTAAGGAGCCCAAGAGACAACAGGGCATAGCTGTTCCTGTCCACGTGGTCTTGCAGAGTCTGTACTATGGTTTAATGATGCTTCACACTGATAATCCTGGATATTGATGTCTTCCTGGAGAGAGGTTCATCTATTGCATGGTGAGGATCAGGTTAGGGAGCCCGGGTTGTGTCTCCCATGCTCACTCTCAGCCTTCCTTCACAGGCTGAGAGCCAAGCACCTACAAACACAGTCACCAAGTGAGACCATGAGGCAAAGCTCAGTCCATCCAGGGCTCCCAGCAGTGACACAGGGGTGACAGTGAGGGGACATCACGGGGACCATGAAATTTCGTGGTCAGCTGGTGTGTTGCAGATTGGTGGGGACCTGAGATGGCCAATTGCTGGATGCTTTGGAGCTTGTGGTGAAGGGTGCTGTCACAGGAAGAACACGCCGGCTCTTTGGGCCCTGCTGTGACAGTCGCAGTGCATGGACATGTTGGTCCTACTGGCTGTCCCAGGTCTCACAGGTGGTGTCTTTAGAAGGGACATGCTGGTCTCTGTGCTCCAGGACCAGCCCAGGGCTGTGGGAAGCAGCCCTAAACATCCAACCTGCCATTTTCTCCACAAAACCACATGTTGGTCCAGGCAAGGTGGCTTCCAGGTGCCAGGGGCCATCGTCCAAAAGCCATTCACACAGGTATTCTGGGAATGAGGGGATGGGGCCATCAGCCCTCCATCCCGCTCTGTACCACTTCTCACCCTCACTTTGCAGCTCACCAGGGCAGCGCCGAGGGGCCGAGACAAGCGGAGCATCAGAAGTAGGGCACTGTGGGGCAGGGAGATCCCAGCACTGAGCTATGGGCTGGGTCCTTAAAAAGCCTGACACAGCTGGGCTTAAAGCCAGGGCATCGTGTCCTGCCCTCATCCTGCTCAGCCCAAAGCAGACCAGGGGAGCAGCAGGGGACACCCTCACCAGTGTCCTGGTCTGGCACTTATGGACCAGAAATCGTCTTCAGATACTGATGTAATGTTTCAGATCCCAGGTTTAAAAAGCCTCCGGGCAACTTAACAGGCACAATTAAAAATGTGTCATTGAGAGCAGCAGCATGCCACAAACAAACTACAGGGTAGGGACACAAAAACCCAGTTGCAGCGACCTCGCTGCCTGTGGCATTGCATCTCCCTGCCAAGTGCGTGTGCGATTGCCGGTGGTGGTGGGGACCCCCCCCCACGCAGGTGTGCATGCACGTGGGTGTGCAAGTGGACATGCACGAGGGGGGTCTGTGTCGTAGCACACTTGCATGTGTGAGACTGAGTGGCCCCTCTCCTGTGCCAAGGTGAGGGACTTCTAAGGATATTGCTGTGCTTCAGCACAGAGCTCTGTGGGCTAACCGAAAACAGATGTATAAAAATAAACAGAAATACTAGAGGTGTGATTACCAAGGAAACACATTTACATACAGGAAAACGTCCAAAATGACTGTCATTTACTTCCTTTATTTATTCGCATTTATAGGAATGCTCCTACCCAGGGATCTGGGCTCGGTCATGCTCAAATTGCAAGAAACAGAGCCCGCTGGACCCTTGCCCTAACACCCACCACCCACCGCCACTTACTCCTCTCCCACGAAGGAAAGCTGCCCCTCTCTGATGGGGCTCGGCGTATGCAATGCTGGAAACTGATTTCCTTCATTTCCCATCTACGGGCAAAGAGATTCTCCGTCGGCTTTCCTGGGACCTCCCCAGGGAAGGATTTTCTAGGCTCACAGTGGGGCAGACCCTGCCCGCACCCAGCCCCGGGCGGCTGCGGGGGGAATCAGGCACCAAGAGCTGTCAGGGTGAAGCAACAGGGACATTATTGGGGCAGGGATATGGGGGAATTTCTCAGTCCAGTTGCCAGCAGAGAACCTGAAGGGGGGAGATACAGGCTGAGGCAAATCAAAAGAGAGGCATTTTAACTTGCAAGAAATGGAAATCAGAAGAGTGAATTTGGGTCATGCCAAAGCATTCGTTCTACAGGAAATGAAATGTTTTACAAGACTTTCCTTTCCTCCCTTTCTTTTTCCTTTTATTCCTTCTTTTGGGGGGCTTTCACAATAAAAAAGTTTCATTGAGAAAATGCACAAAGAAAATGTTTTAGTTGTCCTTTTTTCCTGCAGTTGCACACTGAATGCAGCCCTCACACCCAGCTTTAGTCCGATCAAAATGCCATTTGGGGCTCATTTACCAGCCATCAACAACAAAATCCGGAACTATTTCGGCTGGAATTCTCTCAGACTATAACCTTCACTCCAAACCTTTCCCCGTATCCACAAGAGCCCAGGCACTGAACAGTGACATGAGGGTCTGGCATTAAGACAAGTCCCATGCTGGTGGATGAGGCAGCTCCATCCCAGCCCCCAGAAAGCCTATGGAGATGCTGGGGTGCAGCAAGCTGAGCAAACCTCGAGGTTCATGATGTTGTGGGAATGACTGCAGAGGAGATTGGCTTGAAGAGAAGATTTGTGCAGCTTTTTGGAGGGGCATAGTTGTTTGTGGTGCAGCTTTGCCTTATGCAGGGACATGCACAATGTTGTCAGACTGCTGGCCTCGACTCTGGAGATGCTCTGCTCTGGGGAAAGCAGGGAGGGGTGCAGCTCAGGCAGGACTGGCCCAGCTCTGGACAGGGAACCAGCGACCTGCAGAGCATCCACATTTACCATATGCAACAAGAGACAGACCCAGAGGCCCTGGAGCCGCTCTGCCAAGGAACATTTGGTGCTGTGGACCTTTTGTTACTGATGAACTCCTCCACGTTAGGTCCATCAAATCTCCCGTTGGCTGTGTGGTGATCCTGCAGTACTGAGGGATGGTGCTACGGTCCCCAGCCACAGACGCGAGCCAGGTGAGGGAGGCTGAGTCAGCAATGCCCACTGCATTACCCACGCCAGCCTCCCTCGGCAAAGGGCAGCTGGAAGATGACACAGTTTGCTGCTCTGTTCTTGCGCTGCCTCTGCTGGGTAATTAGAGCTGACAGGGTGTGTGCAGAGTTACTGGGTAATTGCCCACACACCTAAGGTGTGGTGGAAGTCAGGAGGTGAAGCAAAATCTTCTGCCTGACCTAAATGCAGAGGTGCTGCCCAGCAGCAGTGGGATGTGGAGGTGGAGAGGAGGAAGCAACAATGGGAAGCATGAACCCAGCCTTCCCCCAGGCACTCCGGAGAGAGGACTGAAGTAATCCCAAATCATGCTGGAAGGGGAAGGCAGAGTGGCTGCCGGAGCAAGGCACGGACCCGGGCGAGAGCATCTCTGCACAGACGGGGAGCCGGGGGCTGGCACGGTGACACACTCCGTCTGAGTCAGCCCTGCAACGCTGTCGCACGAGGGCTGTATTAGCAGGAGCCTCACGTGTAGGACAAGGAAGGTAATGCTCTGCTGGCTGCCTGTGTTTGTGCCCACATGTTCAGCTGATCAGGTTAACTGGCTCATTTGCCTAGAAGTAGGGTGCCAAGCACTAATGGCTTTGGACAAGCAGCCTGTGCAATGCTTTGCTCTTCAGCCCTTCTGGGGGCTGCCGCAGCTGGCCCGGCTCAGGGCAGGGAGACTGGGGCACTGCTGCCAGGAAACATGCCAGTAAACATGCCAGCAAGCAAGGGCTTCTGCAGCCGTTGGCTTGACGGAGCGGTGCAGTCCCCATGGTGCAGGAGGACTGACCCTGTTACACTGCCCAAAGGAACAGGGATGGGCCACTGAGTCCGGTTCATAATCTTGGCAAGCAACTGGAGGATAGAGATTAGGGCCAGGATACTCCTTTCCTCCCTTCCAACCTTCCAACACCTTCTTGAGCTCACCTCCAACACCTACAGGAAGCCTGGAGGCTACAGCATGCCCCAGAGCAGAGGTACCCGAGCATCAGCACGGGTGAAACTCTCACAGCCAAGAAGAAAGCAAAGCCCAGGTGACTGTCCCATCTTAACATTGAACCTGCAAGTAACTCTCACTGGCCAGGTGCCATCAGTGCACCAGCACCAAGCAGGCCAGTAGTCACTTCCAGTCTTGGCAACCTCATTATGCAGCAGGCGAAAACATTCCTGGTGCCACGCAGGCAGCCCCCTGCCTGAGTTTCTCTCTTGCCCACAGAAACCATAGATCTCCTGCCTTCGGGTTTTCCTTACAAAGGCCTTACATCGACCCTTCCTAGTTGTATCCCACCTTTCCTGGCCTCGGCCTCCCACCCCTCCCGGTCTTGCCGTTTCCTGCCAGCTCTCTGGCTGTGCCTGGCTTAGGGCACATCCGTGGTGGGGACCTGGAGCCCTTCTGTCCAGCCCTTTCCTCCCACAGGGGTGCAGTCTCCAGGCAGAACTGACCATTTGTCCATACTCACCCTCTGAGCTCCCCTGGCCAGGCAGCCTCATTGTCTGATTTGCTTCATTTCTCGAAGTCCCCATGCCAACACCCAAACCTTGGGTAGAGACCAATTCGTGTCCACCCCAGTCCGTTTAAGAGACACCAAACCAAATCGCAGCAGTTCAATCTGAGATTATCGTCAGGACCAAATTATCTTTTTTCGCTTGTTAGCAAAACAAACCGTAAACTCGTCTCCCCTGTTTCTGGCTGGTAGAGCAATCTGACTGTGATCAACGATATCTGTAGCACTTTTTCTCCCGTCTATGCCCTGGAAGATAAGTTCTCCCATATCCACAGTTCCCAGGATTACTCATTCCTCCTGGATGAGGCCTTCTAATTCTTCCATTTTATTGCTCATGTTCCTGGCATCAGTACAGAAATACTTGAACTGTTTCTGCCTGGTCTTATCTGAGCTCTCAGCCGAGGAGGTGCCGTCTGTTTGCTGGCTGGAAGGCCTGCCTGACATCGGTTTTTGGCAAGGTAAGTGCTCTCCCATTCCTTGCTGCTCTCTGCTCTTCCTTTCTTGGTTGCCCTAATCCTACTGACATGGTCATCCTCCAGCTGTATGTGTATTCCAGGCAGGGTGCAACCAAGGCCAAGAAAGGAAACACTCACTGAGACAGACCCAAGACCCGTCCACAGGGAACATCACTACTTATCTTTCTTCCTCCCGATAACCTCCTTTTAATATTATCCACTGCAGATTCACCCTTCGCAAGTTCTTTATCCACTTTAATTCTGTGATCCCATCTTCTCTAGGTTAGCTAATAATTTCCCATGGGTGCTGCCCTGGTTTCAGCTGGGATAGAGTTAATTTTCTTCCTAGTAGCTGGTGTAGTGCTGTGTTTTGGATTTAGGATGAGAATAATGTTGATAACACACTGATGTTTTAGTTGTTGCTAAGTAGTGCTCACACTAAATCAAGGACTTTTCAGCTTTTCATGCTCTACCGACTGAGAAGGCTGGAGATGCACAAAAAGCTGGGAGGCTGCACAGCCAGGACAGATGACCCAAACTGGCCAAAGGGATATTCCACACCATATGACATCATGCTCAGTACATAAACTAGGGAAAAGGTGGCCAGGGGGCCGCTGCTCAGGAGCTGGCTGGGCATCGGTCGACGGGTGGTGAGCAATTGCATTGTGCGTCACTTCTTTTGTATATTCTTTTAGCGTTATTGTTATTATCCCTTCCTTTTCTGTCCTATTAAACTGTCTTTACCTCAACCCATGAATCTTACTTTTTTTCCCCAATTCTCTTCCCCATCCCACTGCAGGGGGGAGTGAGCGAACGGCTCTGTGATGTTTAGCTGCCTGCCGGGTTAAACCACGACAGGTGCTTTGTCCAATAGTTGTTTAAATCTAGACAGACGCAATTCAATGCATTGCCTTTGTGCAGAAAAGCCATGGCTTGCTTAGTCTCTGACAAGCTACCTCTGGAGAACCCATGTTGCATTTTATTCCATTTTTCCATACATTGCAGCGGCTTTAACTGTTGTCCCATTTAACATAAGCTCAAAAACCTTATATATGACAGAAGTCAGATTAACTACCCTGCATTTACAGGTCAAGATACATGCTTTATGGTCTCGAACTGACTCCTTCCTACCAGTTCTGCTCCTTCACAAACCATTTCTTCCAGGACTCTGAGGCAGAGGTGAGCTGCTTCCCCATAATTTCAGTGCATTACATTGTTGGAGCTTTCTTCCCACCAAGGCAGTGGTCACTTCCATTTCCATCCATCATTCCTGTGTTCAAAAAGGGCATACTCACCAGTGCCAGTGCAGAGTGTTCAGGCAATGTGAAGGCATGGCAGCATCTTCCCCGCCTCCTCCCATACTCATTCCAGACTTCTCTTGTCATAAAGCCCACTTACTGGTTGTACCAGCTTCAGCCCCAGAAGACCAGTTTCCAAAGTCCCCAGGGAAAATCCCACATTTAAGAACAACTCTTTTTCCACTAATGCTTTCCAGTGGCAAAGCCTTCTTCACAAACCCAGATCACCTACCCACCTCCACTGTGTTCACTCCTTGCCCTTCTCCAAAAGGCAACCACAGAAGTCCTCTGAAGTCTTTCTTCTCCTTGCTCATCTTCCCCACCTTGGCCTAGACACCCTTGACGTGTGAAAGCAGAAACCTGGCCACCACTCGTCCCTGCCAGGAGAGTCCACACACCTTCATCTGCTTTGTCCCCTCTCAGTCTTCTCTGCATGCCCCCTTTCACCTCATCCTCTGTTTCTTGGTTAACACTATATCTCCATCTTTCTTCTAGGACTAGCTGCTGTTTTATCTTTTATGGCCTACCTTCTGTTTCTTCTCCCTGACCTCTGGTGCACCAAACCTAGGTCTACGTTCCATTTTCTGTTCTACTACCTGTCTCCTCCTTTTGCCTTGGGTTTCTAACCCTGTTTCTGAGGGTGTCGGTCCTTGTTCAGACTGCCCTTCAGATCTTTTCACACAGCAGGTATCTGCAGTTCTTCGGTTTTCTTACAGTTCCTCCTTTCTCTTTTTCTATATTGTTTTAAATTTCCCATTTCACTCCACGACAGTATCCAGCTGTTTCTGTACTTTTGGGTCTCTCTTCCACCATGCTCTCTGGCCACAGCCCCACTTCACTTGCCAGCACCAGGAGGACGAGGTGGTGGGAAGCATTGGGATCAGAATAAGGGTATTCTCTTCTAGTTTATATCAGCCTCAGCCCGTGTACTTTGCTTCTGTTCATCCTTTTCTGCATGGCTGCAAGTGAGAAGGGAATCAGGCCATGTAACGCATACAGCAAAGGCTATACCACTCTGACCCTTCACCACAAGCAGCCCACTTAGAAGAGAAAGAAACTGCAGGACACATTCAGCCACAGAACAGCTGGGATACTGAAGTGTAAGATATCCATCCCATTAATACGCTCAAAGATAAAAATGCTCCTCTAGCGGCATTGTTGTTTTCAGAAACACCTTAAAGATGCTTTGATTTTTCATTTCTTATGTCCTTGTTATACAAAAGCAGCAGAACATCTCTCCACACAAGCACCATTAGCTACTTAACACATCAGGGTCGGAAGGAATAAAACCTGGTTTTATGGTTATTCCTTGGGTCCAACTCATCCAGCTATGCAGAGATACACTGAAATCCAAGTGATATACCAACCCTGTAACCATTTCCACAGAAGGGACCGTTGTGAGATGATTTTATCTGTCAGGACCATCATGATCATTTGTGGATTTCATCTGATTTCATCCTTCTCCTGAGCAAAACAGAATACATGAAGTGCAGGCTCCAAACTCATTACAGACAGGGTTCTGCTAAGCTTCCCTCCTGAGCCACCCAGACACACAACAGCATAATTTGCTCTCTATTTTGGGAGATAACCACAAGGAACCCCATCCACAGGCCAGATTCCATCAGATGAAGAATTTGTTCACCTATAGACATCCATCAAATTCAGGATAAGCCAGACCCAAATGTCAGACCCAAAAATACAGCACAAACCATTCAGTGTTTCCCAGCAGTCTTTTGTGTCGCTTTTTTTCTGCTCCTTGCCTACTGGCCCCTGGGCTGCTTCGTAAAAAAGTTCCATGGTGAAACCAGCCAAAGTCGAGAATTTCCAAGAGACGTGAAAATAGCAGAATGCAAATTTTGTGGAGGCTTGAAATTTCAAGTGATTTACCGGTGTCAAACCCGTAAAATCAATTTGGCAGGTGTTCGCTGGTTAAAATTAGTTTTAACTGAAAGCTGGAGGCATTATTGTAGGTGTCTTTGAGCATTGTTTTGGATGCACAAGGCGTAAGCATGACTGTGTGCATACAGCGCATGTACGCACGTTGTAAAGTGTAATCCTTCTTGTGTGCTTGTAAGGCTTTTTGTGCACGCTCGGAGATCGCTGCGGACTGAAGCCGTGTGGCTGGTTACCGCAAAACGGTATTTGCAGACATTTTCCAGCATTTAAAAATCGCTGCTTTGCTACAGTCCTGGGGTGGTCGGTGTGTGGCCAGCAGGGTGACAGAGGCAGGTCCACGCCCTAGTGCAGCATTAGTGCCTGCAGGTTTGCTCCCAGGACAAGCCCAGCCAGGACAGCTGGGGTCGAGGGGCAGCAAGGGTGAGAGAGACCTGATGAACTTATGGCACATAAAGGCAAATGGTTTCTCCTTGCCCTGGCCAAGGCAACGCTGGTGTGTGCTGCTTCCCTGTGGCGAAGCTGCCCTTCCAGCAGTCCTGGCTCACTGTGGGGTGCGGGGTAGTATTACTCTGTACTCCTCCTGCCCCAGACAGTTAGCTGCCCCTCCTGCTCCTGGCTTTCCCGGGGACTTTGCTTGCTAGGTTAAGCCTCCATTGAGCATTTGGGCTTCTCTGGAGGGGTGGAAGAGTTCTGTGAGAGGATGGAGGGTGATACTCTCCAGGTAGAGCTGCATGATGCAACCCCATTTCTTCAGAGAGGCGCTAGGCAGCTGCCTGCATGGACCAGCACAGCATCCTGCTGGCCTCAGCACCTGCTGTGCATACCATGCCTCAGCGGCAGCAAGTTCTGTGACAGCCGTGCCCACCTCAGCTCCAGCAGCAATGGGAGCAGAGCTCATCCTGGCCAGTTCCTCCAGCTTCATCTCCCCTACCCACACAGGACTAGGGCCATGTCTTCTCCTGACTCCTTATTCTTTTTCCCAAGAAGCCTGAGAGATGCAGGAGAGGGATTAGGGGCAGCTGCAGGAGGAGGGTGGTTGTGTTTTGCAGGGGTGGGAGTAGGTGACTGCACAGAGAAGGGGGTCAGTGAGTCCTGAGTGGAGATGAGTGCAGACCTGGAGTGCACATCCCACACCCCACATGTGAAAGAGAGGAATAGGGAGACCTCCTCCTTCATCCTGGCTGTTCAAGCCTCACCGCTAACGTCTCCCACTGCAATTCGCCCCCCCTGGTACTCCACAGCCCCCTCTCAGACCCCCTTGGCCCTGGACCAAGGTCACAGGACCTGCTTCTGTATTGCCATGACACTTGGCTGGGAAGCCTAGAGCCAGCGCTGGCAGGACTTGGCTGGAGGAACGAGCATCCTGCAAAATCAGGCGAGAAGGCCTGACTCTGCCCTTGTACAGCAAGCCAGGAGGGCACCATCTCCCTGATCAAACCTTTGTGAACTGAGAAGGGTCAGGCTCCAGCTGCCTGGCTTGCCCTTTCGTCAAGGAGATGCCATTTTGTGACAGTCCTGCTGTCACCAGAGAGCTGCTGCACAGCACTGCCTGCTCATCCTGCTGTCTCTTGGAAAACTGCCACATCCCAGTGACCCCAGTATATCCCACCTACCCGCACAGTCCTACTGTGCCACTGCCTGGTGCTCTCCACCCCAAGAAGGGACTCCCACACTGCGTCTCATCCTCCCAGGAGACTCCAGTGAAATCCAGTGGAATCCAGTATACAACCCCCTATGCACTCCAGCATGCCAGTCTGCCCCACCAGTGACATGGTGGGATCCCAGGATGCCAAAATCACGCTGCTGCACTGCAGGACCCTGCTGGACCCCACTGCACCGTGGCACTCCAGTGCTCCCCTGTGCAGGATCCACTCTACCACCATACGCAGCAGTGCCAGCAGACTCCTTCCCTCTGCAATTCCCTCCCCCCATTCCTCGCACCCAGCTGGCTGTCCTGGAGGTGACTTCTTCCCACCAGCAGGTCATCTGGCAGGGACTCTGCCTGATGCTGCTCATGGCTGGTGTCTGCTGCAGCAGCAAAGTCAGGCGTTTTAGGAGCTGGTGCTAAGGACGCCAGCAGCCGGGGTCCCCTCCGCCACAGTGCGGTATTGTGGCTGAGGAGGAGTAGCGTTCAGAAAGCAGGTGTTGAGTCCTTCAGCACATTTTGCAAGGGAAATGCTGTGAACTCTGTTGCCCCTGTCAAATCCTCCTGTTGTGTTCATGCCTGACCTCCTCCCTGCCCTCTCGGCTTACAGCTGGAAAGAAAACCCTTCCCACCTCTCCTGCTGCTGCTGTGCAGTGGGGCTGGAGCCATGGGACACTCTGACGGTGTCTCTCTGTCTTTAGGCTAGGCACCATGTCCCCAGGCAGGCTGGCACTTGGGATTCCTTTTGGGGGTTTCCAGGGTCTTTTGCTCAGGCAGGCCACTCTCATGCTGGCTAAGGCTCCCCAGACCCCTGAGCAACCCATGCTCTCCTTTGCTCCACACCTCCAGCACGGACATCCGATCTCCATCCACTCCTCTCCAAACACAGCATCTGTGCCCACCTCCCCATCATGCTGGGGTTCCTCTCCTGCCTGAGACATGACCCAGCTCCCCAGACAGGACCCATTCCCAAATGCTTCCCGGGGATCAGAAGCTGCTCCAGGAGCCCAAGCCCATGGGAGAGGGATCAGCAGAGCAAGACATGCCCAGGTCCGGGGGCTCTGGGCTGGCTCTTCGACAAGCAGCAGCAGGGCTGGACCAGCATCACTCCCATCCTCGCTCCAGGGTCAGCAATGAGTCTGGAGGGCAGGACAGGGAGCCCTTTATCTCCCCTTTGGAAATTGAAAAAGAAGCAGAAAGGGTTAGGTTTTCATTAATATTTTTCTTCAAAAGTTTTCTGGCTTCCCTTCCCTTCCCTGTCTTCTGCCAATATTTCTTCGAGGGGGCGGGCGAGCGAGGAGCAGGGAACGTCTGGCAGGTTTTTGTTTTCAATTCGCACAAACCAATTTTTTGTGTGTGTTTTTTCTCTTTCTGGAAATTCTCTGCAGACAGGCACTTCCTGTAGAAATCATCATTTTCAAGGGAAAAATATCTTGCAAACATGTTTTGTCCCTTTCAGTTTGCCCCAGGTCTGCAAAACCCTGGGCTGGGCTGCTTCGTGTTCCTGGCCCTGTCATGTACCAGCCACCAGCAACAGCCAGCACCGTGCTCCCACACCAGCCCTGCCTGTACCATCCCTGTTGCCTGCCCCCTTTGCTGCCCAGCACACCACCTCCCCGTGCTGTCCCCTTGCTCCCGTGGGGCTCAGGCTGGTTTTGTCTGGCTCCCGTGAAGTCAAAGATATGGAGGGAGGCTCCAAGCCTGGGTGATGGATATGACTTTTGGGTTTGGCCAACAGAGGGGTCATGCAGGTAGAGCTCCACCGTGGCGTCCTGTCCTGGTGGGGCAGAGATGCCCTGCCTGGGCAGAAGGCCACTCCAGATGTTTTACCAGCCATTCACCTCTGGTTTTCTCCCTGCTCGCAGTGGCAGCGCCTGCCTCCGCAGTGCTCTCGAGGACAGGCAGGCAGTGATGGCTGCAGCCGGGCAGGGGCACAGGGGAGGAGCAGGGGCATCTGCCGCTTGCAGACCCAGCATCGCCTTTGGCTTCTCCCCAGCTGGGTCCCAGTGAGGCCACACCACGTGCCCAGCAGCATCAGTCACACATTGGCCCATCCGGACCTGGGCTTCCTTAGACGAAGTTCTCCGGTCCTGGAGTCTGTCCTGGCAGGCAGGCACGGCGGTAGCCAGGAGTGTGAGGTTAAATAATTCATTCCTCATAAATCTTTCCTAGAAACAATTTTTTTCTTCCCAGGGAGACACATTACCACCTCGCACACGCAAACCTGACCAGGAATTATAAGAGTGGGTTTCTGCAGCGGAGAACAGGGCAGGGAGAAGGGAGAGAAGGGAAGGAATAAAATATAGATTCCTGAACTCAGACCTGGGAAGCAGCAAAGCATCAATCTTGTTAAAGGACTAGTGTGGACTCTCCAGCCAGCCCACTTCATCCTGACTCCTGACAGGCCCCGATGATTTGTGCCTGCTCAGCAGAGGAGAAGTCCCATAACTCACCCGCCGAGACGGCGTGGGATGGAAGCGCGACCCGGCAAGCGGGGAATGACTCATCGCACGCCGCATCCTGCCGCGGCACCGGGGCTCCCCGCGCACCAACCGCCCCCGCCAGCCCGTGAGCTCCTGGGACAGGCGTGGGGTCCGTCCCCATCCCGCACCTCCAGAGTGGCACAAGAGCCTTGCAGAGCGTGGCAGGATTTGCTCAAAGATTTATGGGGCTTCCAATGTTTTTAGCCATTGCATGGTCCGGGTTATAAGGGGGGGAGCTGAAATTCCTGGGTTGTCCTGATTTAATGTGCATGTCTATGCTGCTTGCCCGGAAAACAGGCACAGCGTCTGTCCCCAATCTTGCAAGCTAGAAGGATTTGCTTTTTACACCCAGCCCTCACTGAATCGGAGGAATCCTGCCATTGCTTCTGCCGGTGGCGGGTCGAGCCCGCAGGGCTCTGCAGAGATGTGCTGAGCATGGTTATCATCTCTGAGATGGACGGTACCTTTGCTCTGAGCCCTGCCCGCAGGCACCGGGACTGAATTGTTGATTAGTGCAGAATCCTGAGCAAGGAGAGGAAATTCTCCCTGGAGCCCTGCCAGGCCAAGTCCGCATCCAAAAATACATCCTGCCGTCCTGCTCGGAGCCCAAAGGTTTTTGGAAGGGAGGCTGCAGCTGCTTCGCATGCAAAAAATAATAGCAGCCCTGAGATCCCTGCATCCTCGCGAACAGTGCTGGAGTCACTTTCAAATCACAGCGTTTATTCCAAAAGAGAGATGGGGAGAAGAAAAAGAAAACGACACACATGCACCACCACGGATCTGGCAGGCAAACACAGCTCCAGGGCTTCTGTTTGCCCATCACAGGAAGATTTACTAGGGGAAAAATATAGGCTGATTAATTATGCAGCCGGTTTGGTCCATTATATCATAAAACCCAGCTGTGTAGGACAACCTTGGAGATGCTACCTCTCCAGCATTATCTCAGCCCGGAACCAGGCGCCTGGAGCCAGAAGAAGCCGTCTCGGCACTGAATCTTCGCCGCCGCGCGGAGCGATAGCATCTTCCAAAACCCACCTTTTCCATTTGAGATTAGGAGTGCAGTGAACTTTGATATTGTACCACTGCTAATTTCAATCGGCAGGCCCCTCGCCGGTGTCACCGGAGGCCTCGGGTTCATTCAGAGAGCTGCGGCAGCTCGCAAAGGGAGGAGGGAAAACAGCCAAAGACTCTCCTTGAATATTAATGAAGCATCAAAGCTTTTAGCTGCATGGCCGTGTCTGAGCGCGACTGCTCTCCAGGGCTCTGCTATGCTTGGCACAATAAAGCCTTGGTAATTATTTCCAATAACTAATTTAGATTATCATTAGCCCCACATTGGAGGCACAGAGAATGCTGCCCTTTCAAACACTTGAACCACTGAGCCTCAAAAATAAAACGTTCGCTCTCTGCAAAGAGATCTTTGCCAGCTCTAATAAATTAGAATATATTTGTGTGCGTTAGCGCCTGTGGTGGCTCAGGATAATGAGAGCAGGTTGTGTCTGGGAACAGAGGAGAAGGCGGCACTTCCTCTGCCCCCCCGCCTCCCCCTGCTCCGCACGGTGCACATTCCTTCAGGCCCCAATTTGTCCCCATTATCCTCCTGCACCCCCCAACCCCAAATCACCCAGGCCTGGCAGCCGACCCTGTCACAGCTGGTAATAATCCATAAATCATTCCACGCCTTAAAAGAAAATTTCTGTGCGGTGTTAACAGGCTCCCGCGCCCCAGCCCTCGCTGCCAGCCCCGTGCCGAGCTGGGCTCTGCACGCCATGGCAGATGCTCTGCCCCAACCCTGCTGCCCTCTGCAGTTGTGGGGGGCTCCGGCAGCTCTGCCCACACCTCCCCTGCAGTGCCCGGGCAAAGCTCCCCAGCTCCTCGGCTGTCTGTGCTGCCATCACATCCAGCCCTGGGCACACCCAGGAGGGTCCCAGCACTGGAGTCCCCAACACCGTAGGGCTCCTCCAGCCACTGCCAGCCTCACGCAGCAGCCCACGCTGCCTGCCTACCTGCCTGCTCACCCACTGCCACCCACTCCACCTCCGTGGAGCAATGCCTAGCCAGCAGGGATGTGCCAGGGAGTAGGTGGGAATGCGGCACACCTCCAACCCACAACTGACCAGCAAACCTCCAGCTTCCCCAAGATGAAGGTGAAGCTCTCGGTTCCCCTCCCTGAGCCCAGAGCCTGCCCTGCACCCCTTGCCTGCACCGAAGAGACCTGCCTGTAACTCCTGCCTCTGCCACCGCAGGGGCCTTGGGACCTTGGGTGAATCACTCCAGCTTTCACAGCCTCTGTTTCATCAACCGTGTCATTAGGCTAATGATAATTAATGCCTGCAAAGGGCTTTATGCTCTTCAGCTGAAAGGTGATAGTGAAGGGTAAATTATTGTTATTACCATAAACACAGGGTACCTACCCCTTACCACGGGTGGGACCTGCTTTCTGATTGCCTCAGCTCTTCTTGGATTAGGACCGGGGTCAGGTGCGAGCTTCACATACTTCCTCCGTCATTTCCAACTGAACCTGCATTTGAGACAGGCACGGCTGGGGTCTGATCCTTTTTCATGCAAAGACTCAAAAATAAGGGTTGAGCTCATTTCCTGGAAGCATGCGTGTTGCCGCGGCACTGGGGTAGGATGCGAGAGCTTCCTCCACCACCTCCCTCCATGCCCATTCTCCAAGGGGATGGTCACATTCCTCTCGCTGGCTCTGGTAACTACCCCTTTAGTGGTGAAACCGGCTGGGCTCCCCCTTTCTTCAGTACATAAACACATGTATGTGCATGGATGTGTGTGAGCACTGAGAACACGCATGTGCTAGGAAATGCCTCCTGCCACGTGCATTTCCAGCAAGGACGCGGCAGGCAGCATCCAGCAGATGTGCAGGCAACCCGCACCGCTCACCTGCCGCATGCGGAAGCAGCCATGACCCAACACAGCCACTGTCCCTGGAGCTGTGACCATTCAGCATCCCCACGTGCCTCTTGCAGCCAGATGGGACAGCAGCTAGCGATGGGATGTGAGCAAACCCTTCATCCCCAGGGGAGCATCCCACATCACACAGTGCAATTCTGCGTGTCCCAGATCTTCCTGACTGCCACTTGTCCACCCCTTTCTCCGTCACGGCCACACATCCCAACACCCTTCCCATTGTTGTCACACCACTTCTTCCCACTTTCTTGTTAAACTTGTTTGTGGCTCAAATTTGGTTGGATGGTTGATTGACTTTGTTATTTGCTTTTTTTTTTTAAGCTTCTATTCCCTATGGACAATTTCAGTTTTCATTAAAAATCTTTCATCAGAATGAGCCAAAATTGTCAAAGTCTGATTTTGGTTTTTGATTAAAAGCTGAAATCTGCAGTGGAAAATAAATAAATAAATATTTTTTTCCCTCCATCCCTTCCCACCCCTCCTCTCCATTTTTCTTGAAATCTTCCCTACAGAAAATTCCCATTGCTGATCTGCAGGATTGCCTGCTGCATGGGATTGAGCAGGGACTCCTTTCTCCCAGGCACAGAGACCAGGAGCCTTGTCTAGCCGTGCCGGCTCCTCGCCGACCCCACGAGCGCTGCTGAACGCTAACAGCAAGTTCAGATCAGGGACATGGTGCTTGCTGCCACCCTTGGCTGTAGCTGGGACGTTGGCAGGAGCAGGACGGTGCGAGCAGGCGTTCTGGTAGCATCAGGTACCTGTGGGGTGGACTCTCCCCAGGGCTGTCTCTGGCTGCACGGGTCGTCTGCTCCATCTGTCCAACCGCTCCCAGTCTTTGCAAAGTCACAGCAGTGCTGGTGGTGGGGACACCTGGAGGTCCCAGTCTGTCCTCCCACTCAGAGCAGGACTGTTGTCAGCACTAGATCGGGGTAGCCACGGCTTTGCCTAGCCGAGCCTCACCAAGGATGGAGATGCTTGTGTCTCTGGGACCCCTCCCAGGGCTGCACCACCCTCCTGGGAAAAAAATGTTTCCCTCATATCCAACCTGAACCTCCCAAGCTGCAATCTGTGGACACTGCCCCTTGTTATTGTCTCTGCCACAGCCAAGAAGAGTTTGGCTCCATCATCTTTGTATCTACCCTTCAGGTAGCTGCAGGCTGTTACCAGCTCGCATTTCCGTGGACTAACCCAGCCCAGCTCCCTCCCGCTCTCCTTGCAGGTCGTGTGCCCCAGGCTCCTCACCATCCCTTCACTCCAGTTTCCCCACTTCCCTTGTGAACTGGGGGCCCGGCACTGGACACAGTACTCCAGACGCAGCCTCACCCATGCCCCGTGGAGAGGATAACTGTCCTCAATCTGCCGACTGAGGTTGTCCCGGCATAGCATGGTACATTTGCCTTATGTGCAGTGAGCATGTGCTGTTGGCTAGCACTCAGTCCAGACTCCACCATAACCTCCAGGTCCTCCGTAACCTGCTGCTCAGCCAGTCGTGTCCCAGTCTGGACCAGTGCATGGGGCTAATCTGCCCTGGGTGCACTACTCTGTACTCCTCATTGCCCTCAAGAGAAATCAAGCAACTCTGGTTGAACCGCGTTTCACCAGCAGCTGGACCAGCCAGCTGGTGTGCACCAGCACTCGCAGCTCCTAATATCTTTCCGTACTTCACCTGAAACTGCCCCTCAAATTAACCTCTAGTCTAATGCACCATTCCTACCTTGTGTTGCAAACACACACATGGCATCTTCAAAGACCTTCTTAATCCCCATCATTCACGGGTGGACCAGGAGCACATGCCACAGCGTGCTGCTCTGAGGGATGCCCTGCAGCCCTGCCGCTGTCCGTGCATCCCTCCTGCCTCCTGACCACAGGGCCAGGGTTCGTGATCTTTGTTCATGCCGTCTAAGTCGTTATCTATGAAATGTAATTACCTCTTCTCCTTCCCTCTCCCACCCCGGTTCCTTTCTCTCAATCCCAAAGTGATTTCTTCCAGCCCATGTTAATGTTCTTGGAGGAAATGGGTTATCTTTCCTATCTTTCCATATGTGCAAAATCTCAGCTCCTACCCCCCTGGCTCAGCACTGCATACTAATAGGGAGGAGGCTGAGATTGAAATGTATCAAAATGCAAGAACTCAGCTTTGCTTTTGCATCCTCAGAAGCCTTATTTTGTTTTTTGGGCCAAACATATTGTGCATTTTCTGTAACAATGAACTTATCACACTTATTGTGATAAACTGAGAAGGCACTTTCCACAGTAGACTAAAATCCTGCAGATTGACTTCAACTCTCAAATATTTTTGGATACACATACATTTTTCCATGGCTTTTCTGACAAGGGGAGTATCCTGCCTGCAGCTAGGCTTTGTGTCAGTGCAACAGCTAAGCCCCAAATGGTGGGACCTCTCGCCATTCCTCCATGCGCTGGGAGTGGGTGGCTGATGCTGTGTCCTTGCTCCCTGGGCAGTGCCAGGGCGTTTGTTACCCCGCATAGAAGTACTGGAAAATGTTTATTTTGCCACTCTAGGATAAGTCCAGTCCCAACCCTGTGACCACCCAAGGCACAGGGGCTTTTCAGCCCCACGCCTGCCAGGACATCCCACCCAGCCTGTGCAACCACCCACTGAACTGCACCGCAGAAATCATCCTCCCTTGAACACCGGCCCTCACTTCCCCATTAGCAGGAGGCATGGGAGAGCCTCTGGAAAACTAAGCCAGGCAGATATCCCTGTAGCTTTGCTCTCTTGCTTAGCAAGATGAGGCAAGAAGTCTCATTCACCTAATGCCCCACCACAGTAAGCCGCCACTGCAAAATCCCAAGCTAAGCGAACATCTGGCAATTACAGCTGGAGCATTTCCCTGAGTGACAATCAATGAGGACAGCAAACACATTCCCTTGTATCCCACACCAGCCAGCTACATCCCAAAGTCTCTGCATCTCCTTGACTGCACTCGCCCAGTGCCACCTCGACCTCCCCCAGTCACCTTTTGCAGACACTTGGTTGCACATTTCTCCAGACACCAGAGATCCTCCATCATCTGCATCCATCATCCCCACCAAGCAGTGTCCAACCACCTGTCTCCAGGGACCATGAGCAGAAATATGCTTAAAGACAAACCAGAGATGGTAAAAAACTGTTTTCCTTTTTCGCACAGACTGGCCAAAGCTGAGAGGATGCTGTGTGGGGATAAATCCTCAGGACGTGGCACCTCTCAGCGCGCAGCAACCCACAGCCAGCTTGTCAGACAGTCCCTTTAATCACATTTGGTGGCATGGGGAAACAACCACCATGTAAAACTCTCTGGAGTTAATTCCTGGGAAACGAGAGTGCCACGCCGTGGTGAGCGCCCGGCAAGCACAGAGAGCTCACCCCAGGGATCGCCCCGGGCGGCCACCCCAGCCCACAGCTTCCACCGAGGGCGAGAGCTGGGGCAGCGGGAAGCTGTATTTTGGCACATCACCTCCATCCTTCACCTTCAGAAATGAAGCGTGCAGAAAATGAGAGCAGAAATGCCTTCGCTGACAGGTTTGAATTAAGAGATTCCAGCTTTTTATAAACAGTCTTCAGATTTCCTGAAAGTTACAGTGCCGGGCATCATTTGTATGCAGGATGTATTCTAGCTCAAAGGTACCAGAACTAATGCTGTCCTGTTAATGAACTGAGTGAGTAATAGCCATGGGTATAGAAAGCTTATGTCTGAAACTAATCCTAGTTAATGAATCTATTGTTACAGGTATTAAATGGTGACAGGGGGTTTCATCCATCAGCCCTCCATTAATCACAGCGTCCCCGCCTATGCTTATTATTTAGAAGCCAGCAAAGGGATCTTAATGATATTAGTAATAGACCAGTTGTGGTACGTGACCTAGGACAAGCTGGGGATTTAAGGTGATAAGTGTCTGATCGCATAAGGCATTTTAGAGGTGATCCAAGCGGCTTTGCTCCCCATGGCATGTTATCTTGTCTCCGCCAGCTTGCTCTGCTCAGACAGCGCGCTGCTCTGAGAGCATCACTGTGCAGAGCCGTGGTGGCCACGCTGGGAGCCTCACCTCGTCTGCTGCTGCCTGCGAGGAAATCTGGCAACTGCACGGGGGTCTGCCCATGTTCTTCAGCAACCCCCTCCCTGCAGACATGCATCAGGTGTCCAAGCGTGCAGGGGCACAACACAGGGCCTGAGTATGCCCACAGGGTGCATGCACGGGCACAGCATGAATTTGTCTGCACAAGTAGCCAGGTGCAAGCCCATGTGCATGAGCACAAATACCCACACACCCACACAGCCTCGGAGCAAATGACTCAAAGGTTTCTCTGGAAAGACGTGAGGAGCATCTGATATTCTACACTAATTCTCCATCTGGACGCTCTCGGCATGTACGTTGGGACAAGACTCATCTCACTATCATGGTCCTCTAGAGTGACGTCTGCAGTCAGAGATATTTCAGCCCAGCCAAGGGACACCATCATCGCCAGGGCAAGGCGGGCTCTCTGAGACGGCCGGGACAGGGTCTAAGGTAAAACAAGCCACCACCGTCAGGGATGGTCCTTTGCTACCTGCCCACAAGGCAGCCTGCATGGTTGGCTTCGACTGCATGCACTGCTTTGGGTTGCTGATGGCGGGGATGAATCCCAGCTCTGCACGCCTTGGCCCCCAGCGGGTAAGGCTGCGTTTCATGAGGGCTGTCAGTGGGGGCATGGATGGGTGGGTTTGGGAGGGAGTCTTGGTCTGGTGGGTTAAATAGTTCCTGTCTGTTCTTCTCCTGAAGACTGCTGTGCCCTGAGATTACCACAGGAGCCCTGGGTGAGGGACACACGTGGAGCTACTGCAGCAAGGCCCACCAGCCACCGCCGCAGCAGCAGGGCCAGCGGGTCATCCTGGTGGGGTGGGCAGGGATGCCATGTAAGTCAGGGGCATTCCCTCAGGATGTGAGTGCAAAATCCCAAATATAAAAGCCTACAGTAACTGAACAACCCAGAGGTCCCCACGTCTTTGCACACATTTCACCTTCAGCCACCACTACAGTTCACAATCTGCTTACAATTTCCAGCTGACAGAGAAACCTCCCCAGTTAGGTAGGTGCCATAATTGCAGCAATCCTGGTGATCTGCTCCAGCTGATGGAAATAGAGGGACACCATACAGGCAGCCACAGCGCTGGAAGAGCAATGGTTCCAGAGCTCAGTGGTCGGGTACCCACTGCCCCCACGGAGCTCACAGCACATAGGGAGCATCTCCCTGCCAGGCCAGGGCTGTAGCGGACAAGATGTGCTGATTTGATGAGCAAATGCAATGACTTCAAAGGTGGCCACTGATTCACCTGCTCAGGGAAGACCACACACCATTGAAGAGTGCTCCAGCTAAGACCAGCTCTGGAAGGGAGCCAGGGGCTGAGGGTGCACCCATTCCTCTCTCCCAGCAGATTGAAAAGAAGAGAAGCTCTTGGAGACCTGTGCTGTCAGGACATCTTGGGGCAGCTTAGGTGGTGGGAGGTCAAATTCCATGGTCCAGCAGCCCCGGAAATCGGTGACCCTCCCCTCTATTGTGGGAAGCCAGAAATTCAGATGGGTTTGCAGGAGAAGAGGAGGCGCTGAGGACTGGGACTCCCAGGGCTGCTTCTGTCTGCAGCAGGGGAACCTGCTCTAGCAGCTGGTGTGGGAGATCTGTGTGATACCCACTGTCCTGCTCTGGGGGAAGAGCCGTGCTGTGATAAGTGCTGTGTGTCCAGGCGTGGACTGGGCATCCTCAGGGTTTCTTCCCACCATGCCCTTTTCGCAGGGTCATCCTGTGCTGCATTGGCACAGACAGGCTGGGCATAGACCAGCCCTGGAGACCTGCAGGGCTGATCAGTCCTTTTCTATTCTCTGCAAGGACTCAGAGCCCTGAATTTCCATGAAAAACCAAGACAGGTAATCTGCCACTTGGTTATATTTTTAGGTTAATAACAGATGTGTAAATATATATACATCTCATCTTCACAGGTATTCAGAGCCAGGAGCTCACCACTTGCCAGTGTTTAAAAGAAGCCCAGATCTAACCTGATAAGCTGAGCGTAAACCCAGATCTAACCTAACACCTTGTCTTGCCAGCCACACAAACATCACCCTGTTGGGCTGCCATTTGCACAACGCAACCCCACATGGCTGGAGCCCAGCAGCGAGACTTCGGAGCCTGCTGCTCTGCGGAAGCCAACTCCAGACCCAGCCCTGCTAGCTCCCCACAGCCTGCTCTGGCTCTGCTGCCCAGGCTGAGGTTGCAGAGCTTCTCCCAACAGTTGACACTGAAATCTGCCCGCAAGCAGGAGGGTGACCCCTCCAGCTGAGCACTCACCCCAAACCCTACTGCCACAAGAATGATGTGGTTTGGGGGTTGTGTTTTCTTGCAGTGTTAGGAAACCACCCTCACTTTCCTGTCTGCTCCAGAGGGGGAAGATGAATGATGGCTCCAAGGGATGCATTACTATGGTCAGGCCCCAGAAAAACAGGAGACTGCCTGGAAAGCTTGTAAAAGGATAAGTAACATTGGTGCCTTTGCTTTGTCAGTCTGTACTCACGGCTTTTTTCCCCATTAAGAAGGAAACTACCTTTAGCCAGCAAGGAGAGCGAGATCTTCCCATCACCTGGTTCCAAGAGCTGGGGTTTTCAACAAAATCCCCAGGATTGCAAGGTCTGGCAAGCAAAGCTAAGCCCTGGCCAAGCCTGGCCCAGAAAAAAAGGAGTTCGATCTCCCTATGCTGTGTGAGCCCTGGCACCGACCAGGTGGATACCTGGTCTCCAGTAGTGCCACTGTGCATTAGGACAGCAGCCAGCAGAGGAGGAAAAAGGAAGAGGAGAGATAATTATTAGTGATTGAAACTGATTGCATGAAAGAAGGACAGATGTTTCTTGTTGTGCTTGTGTGCCTGAGGCTACAGAGCCATGCAAGGGACCGGGGAAAACTCCTTCTCAGCCTGGGAATGCTGTGGCGCTGGGCTGCATTCAAACAAGGACTGAAATCCACACACACTTTCCCTCTGACTCTTGCAAATTCACACAGGGTTTGGCTAAAACACCAATCTCCTCATTTCCCCCATGCAGGTAGGTGATGTCCAGGTAGGCACCCTCTGGCCATGGGCCGCAAGGTGCTGCAGAGATCCCCCAGCTTCCCTCCACACCCCTAGACATGCAACCATCCCAGCAGGGCCAAGGCACTGGGAGATGATGGGACTGGAGACAGTGCAGCCAGGTCTGGCAAAGGAGGCAGGGGTTAGAAATTTTGAGCACAGCATCGTATAAAGGCAGAGGACTGAAGGCAGGGAAAGCTCCTGGCCATCCTGCTGCTGGAGGAAAACCAGCCTTTCTATGCGAGCAGGACAATTTACTAGTCGCCACCCTCCCTTGTAGCACCCACGATGGGGGATCCTGCTGGTGTTTTCCTTCAGAAAGGACGGGTCACCCAGGGGGAGAGCCAGCTGGTGTCCTCACCAAGTAGAGGAGTTGCTGTCGAGGGGACACAAAGCCCCTGTGGTGTGGTGTGTGGGCTGCAGTGCATGTTTAATGCTATAAAATATGTAAATAGAGGGCTTGTCTTAGCAATGTTACTGATGGTGGTGATGTGCTTTTGGCACCAGTTCAGATGGCTTCAGTGCCAAGGTAGGAAGGAGCTGGAGGTGCGCTAAGGGAGATGAGAAGGGGTCTTGCCCCACCATGAGAGGAATCAGGCCCCTCTAGCATGGCGAGGCTCCCTCGGGACGGCCTGAGCTCCTCCCCTGGGAGCTGCCGGAGGGACTATCCAGACTTAGATCTGCATTGGTTTCACTTGAAATAACTGTTTGAGTACCCTAGTTGAAAGAGAGGCTTTAGGGAAGGTCCGTGGGAGGCAGCAGGGCTCAGACCAGTGTGGGACTCACTTCAGAAGAAATAAAAGGGAGATTAAATGAGCAAACAGTGCGGCGGACTGGGAGAACGTGACGGCTCAGCCCTGGAGGTGCCAACATCAGCGCTTGCCGTCGGCTGAACCAGAGGACCTGCAAGGAGGAGAGGATGGTCACCACCCCAGCAGGTCCATGTGCACGGGCTGACCCCGGGGCTCCCCAAGGTCACAGCAGAGAACAGCACCGGGCGCCCCGAGGACGAGCAGGGCGCGCACCCCATCACCCGTGGGGTGCCGGCATCTGATCCCTGGAGCTCCTTCCCTACCACGGGCTGCAAAGGTCTCCGGGATGGAGGGGTGAGGGCTGGNCGGGAGACACCCGGTTGCCACGGAAACGGGATGTTCCGCTCCTCGGCGCCGTTCCAGCGATGCCTCCGGCTCTCCGAGCCGCGGGCGGCCGGACCGAGGGACGGGGCGGGCGGGGGACGGCAGCTCCCACCCGCGTCCTCATGTCACGGGCAAACGGGCAGGCGCCGAAGCCGGACGTGCGGGGAAGGCACGCAGCTGGGCGAGGGCACGGTTGCCTGTCACCTATCCCACCGTGAACCCCCCTGCCTTAACCCTCCAATAGTGCAGCGTGGGCCTTTTCCCACACAAACCCCTGGTCCTGGGTGTCCCGGCTCCTCTCCAGTGGCCCCCTGGTCTGGCGCCGCACAGACGGAGGTCAAACGCTCGCCTCTTCAGTTTGGGGGAAAGGCCCTGATCTTCAGGACCTCAGTCCTTCTAGGTCATTCCTGCTCGTTTTGGGAACACCCATGCACATATGGCCTTTGGATGGATCCGCAGTGGCCTGCTGGCAGGCAGGGACCAGCCCCTGGGGTTTCTCCGGTCATCTGCCCCGCATTGCAATGCCCAGGCAGTGCTGTGGCCCTCCTGCCACCAAAAATCACCTCCTTCCAGCAAGAAAGGGCACCGAGGGGCCTTGTTCCCCCTATGCTGCAGATGTCCCCTGGATATCCCATATCACACTCCCAGGTTGGGCTGGTTGCTCCATGCACCAAGGTGCAAGCCAGCAAAGTCTCCGTGCCCGTCCACAGCTCTCCCCTGCCCAAGGAGCAGCCTGCCCCACCCTGCAGGACAGCTTGCCCAGGTCCCCTCTCCATCCCCTGGGAGCAGCCAGGGGCTTGGTGGCTGGGGAAGGCTGGAGCAGCCCTGGGCTGCTCTGGGCAGTTGAGCTCTCCTGATTCTTGGACACGTTCCTGCGAAGGCCCTGGAGTCACGCTGGGGCCATGGAGAAGGAGGAATCCTGTGTCCATGACCTTCCCCACATCTTGTTGTGAAAATCTGCCCGTCCAAGGGAGCTGGTTGCATGGTTTGGGTGTTCACTTGGATAGGTCTTTCATTTAACCTGCGCGGACCCAGCCCAGCACTCGGGTGGGGGGCTAAGACAGCACTGGGGCACTGGGCCATGGCAGGTACAGGAGGAAACAATCCCATCCCACCTCCACTCTCCAGGCAAGACAGCCCGGCACAGCCGCAGCACCCCTATTTCTGCCATGTCCGGCATAACCCCTGCATCAGATGCAAACACAGAGTGGATGGGCATAGCCACACGGGAGGGGTGCAAAAGGCAGGGAGAGTGGGCAGAGAAGAGGAAAGGGATGATCTATTAATCCTGCAGAGCCTTTCTCCTCCACCTGCCCCTCCCAGTGCCCACCAGTCCATGTGCACAGCCATCATCAGCTGCCCAGCAGGGTCCGGACATGCCAGAGGCTGATGTGCACCACCAACACCTCCCATCCCCAAACCTCCCATGGGTGCTGACAGCCACGAGCCTGGGGTGGGGGGAATCCCAGCACCCTGCTCCCCGGGACAGCCCCAATTCTAGCTGGCAGCAGGGGTAACAGTGCGTCCACTGCTGGCTCCAGTCCTCTTGCCTTCTTCCAAATCAAATACCATGTGAAGCGCACGCAAAGCGGAGGAACTGGGCCCCAGAATTTTTGCCACCTCACAGCCCAGGGAAGGGGCTACAGGCTCCCTGGCACACACATGCTCAGGCACTTGCATGTTGCCTCCCTGTTTTCCACAGAAGTTTTTTGGCAGACCCACAGCAGGGTGCTGTGCAGGGACCCCTCCTCTGCCCAGCACTAAACGCAAGCAGGTCCTGGCCTCCATGCAGCCCCAGGAAGCTGCCTGCTGCCCCTGTCTGGTGCTCAGGCAGAGACTGGCACATAGCATGTCAAGCAGACCTGGCCTGGCCCCTGGGATGCAGGACTTCATCCCTTCGGCTTTGACTCCACTCCAGCCCAAGGATGCTCCTCCCACCTGCATCTCTTTTACCCCACGCTGCCTCCATTCAGGTACATCCTGCACCCAGATCTGGCAGCCCTCAACTACTGCCCTGTGGGCCAAAAATGGACCCAGAGTAATGGGGTGGAGAATCCAGCCCTCCCAGCCTCTACCATTCTGGGACACGTGAGGTGTGCAGCCAAGCCCTTTGGCACCAGCTGCATCCTGCCAGCACTGCAGCTCCATCGGCACAGGCATTGGATCAGGGCAGGCGATGCCAAGCGATAGCCCCCGGGGTCCCTCTAGGTCTTGCTGCTGGCACAGGGTCGCTGGCGGGGAGCAGCCTGTGGATGGAGAAGCGGACACCAGCCAGGGCTTGGAGCTGCTCCAGGGCATCCCCAGGGCATTCACCTCCTCCGTACTTTGCATGGGAGTGTGGACCATGGCTCTGCCACAGCGGCCAGGCCAGGACAATCCACCTCTGCATGCCAGCAGCGCCGAGCACAGCGTGTACACAGTGCCAGGGAGGTCTCAGTGTGGATGTCCCACATGCTGAGCAGGAAGGTGAAGCATTGCAGTCCACCAGCCACCTTCTCTTCCATCCCACCCCAGGCTCATAGCCCCACTCCACACAGCCAGTGGGATGGCTGGACTGGTCCTGCCTGTGCAGCTCCACGCCAGGACCACAGGTCCTGCCCAGGACAGCCATGGAGATAAGACCCGTTCAGAGGCTCAGCTCATCCCACCATGTCTCCCTGCAGCCTGACAGTGCAACAAGAGCCCAAGCTGGGCTGTGTGTGCAGTGCCAGTTTTGCTGTATCTCCATCCATTTCCTGCAAAGGATAAAACCATTCACAGAGTGACAGAACAGCTGAGGCTGGAAGGAACCTCTGGAGATGATCTGCTCCAAGCCCTGCTCAGACCATCTGTACATGTGTGTGTCACCAAGTGCATGCCTCTGCATGCGTGTCTAGCCATGGTGTGCGTGTGTGTCCATGTGAGCATCTCTCCCCCTGCAGCTCTCTGCCTGGGATTACAGCTCTCAGCACAACACAGGCAGGCAGAGAAGTTCTGTAATTTGACAGAGCTGCTTCTCCAGACATCAGTGCTGCCTTTGAAAGCACATGAAAGGCAGGCAGCTCGTGAGCAACCAAAGCCTAGCTCAGGGAGACAAACGTCCTTCTACGCACCCCCAGCCTTTTCCTGCAATGCGTGTGATCTTCCCCGCTCTCCTGGGCACCAGGGTTTGAAAGACTGCTATTGTACTGGGGGCTGTGAGCATTTGAGAGGATTAGCGAGCCTGGGAAGGGGCCTGGCTTGTGTCAGGGAGCTGCTGGAGACACGTGCCACACACCCTGCGCTACGGGGAGAGCAGCCATGCACCAGCGCCGGCCCCAAGGGCCCCGTGTGCAGGGACATGGGGAGGAAGAGCAGCAGGGTCTTGGCCCCCACCGCTGCACCGACACCTCCTCCCCCTGTCCTGGCCTTTTGCAGGGACCAGCAGTTGCAGCCCCAGTTCCTCCTGCAGCAGGCGAGGGCAGGGCTGTGCACCCTGCCTGGGGCAGGACGGCTTGCCCCATCCGTCCGCTGTGCCAGGCTGGCACCGAACCAGACATAGGCAACCCTCTGGTAGGGCAATTGAGCCCTGAGATGTATGGGAGGCTGTGCCAAGTCTCATTCCTGAGGGTCTGATGCAACCTCTAGACCCTATCTCTCTGCTTTGCAAACCCGCTTTTGCTGCACTGACCAGACTCCAGGAGACCTGTGGCATAGTGCAACCATCTTCTTCTGCTCCCCAGCACAGTGCCTGAGCACAGTTCTCCTTCCTGAACCTACAGCAGATAAGGCCATGCTCACAGTGACTGCACAAGGCCATGCACAGCCCCAGCCTCTCCCACCCATGGCATCCCCCAACCCCTGCAAACTCCCAACCATCCACTGGCTCCTGCTCCAACCTTGGCTAACCTCCTCTGCAGTCTCCCAGGACCAGAAATCATGTCCTGGACCAGAGGGAAGCTCCTGACAGTGGTTTAACCACAACCAAAACCTTTCTGCAGGATGTTTGGGGTTTGGGAAATCGCTGCTCAACTTTTGTCCTGGTGTAACTTGGTGTTCCTGACTTGTCTCAAAAAGCCTCTTGTTCTTTCACCACTTCTCCCCTCACACTGGAGAATAATATTTTCACTCACTTGCTGAAATTAGATCCTGATGTTTCTGCCAGCAAGGCTTTTCAATAACTTGCTTATGTTCCTGGATATAATTGCCTGGCAGACTTTCGGCCCCTGCGCATTCAGGGGCGAGGGTGTGTGTGAAAAGAGACCGATTAATCTCCTGCAGCAGACCCGAGCCCATTTTGGCTGTGTTGTCGGAGCCCAGATGAATGAAGGGCAGAGGAGATCAGAGGGCAAGCATGGAGACAGGACGTCCCCCAAGTCCGGCACCATGAGGATGGGTGAGCTCTGGAGGAGCCGGGATCCCCAGGCTCAGCGGTATGCAGCTCCCTAATGCACATCAGCAGGTCTGTGCAGAGCCCAGACCCCTCCCCAGCAGTTCGCAGGGGACCTGAGCTGTGTCCCAGCCTGGAGGGCTCTGGCAGTGGACGAGGGGTGCCAGCAAGTGGGGACAACAGTATCCCTGCCTTGGTGGCACCCTGCTAGGTACAGCAGCAGAGGAAGACCCCCGAAGTGCTGTGGTGCCAGAGATGGGATTTAGTTTCTGGGGCTCCCCAGCCTCACAGCTTTCCTGCTCCACAGCAGCTGGCCAGGCAGGCACCTGGAAGTCCTGATGGTCCCAGCTGCTGAGCATCCTTTCAGGTTGCCACAGCATTGGGCCAAGGCGCCCTGGGGAGCGGGCCAGCCCGGGGATGCCGACAGCCTGCCAAGCGGGCAGCAAGGAGCAGACGATTCCTGCCAGCCTGGTGGTCCATCTGGCAAGCTGCAGAGCAGTTTGGCAATCCCCACTCTGCTGCAACCCATGTGGCAAGCTGCTGGGGACTCAGCAAGTCTGGAAGCCATGGGTGCCCATCTGCCCACCTGGCAAGCTCTGGGCAGCGGAGGAGCCCCGGCTCCCAGTGCCATCGGGGTGGAGCTGGGAGGCAGGCCGAGCGTCCCTCAGGTCGCTGCCAGGAGTTTCAGCCAGCTTGGCAGGGGCTGGAGAGCCCCAAACACTGTCTGAGCCACTCTCATATTTCAGGAAATCAACCTAGGAAGGAAGCTCCCTGCCCATCAGGAAATCACAATTCTCCAGGCTGCAATTACAAAGTTATCCTTGAACCACACCTCCAGCAAGACTGTTGCAGCTCTGAACTGTACCAGCCAGTGCATCTTGCGGGCTCATGGCTGTACATCATCTCCCAAGGCTTGTATCCCCAAGCACTCAGCTTTCCAGCAGCATCTCTGGAGAGCTGCTGCACCGGTGGCATTGCTCACACCTTCCCACACCCTCCCCGGGCACAGGTCACCCTTGCCACCTGCCTGGCCCCGGTGCTCAAGACCACCGCTCCCCACAATTTCCCATTTCAAAGCTTGGTGACCCATCCAAACTGTGAGATCAAGTATCAGGGTTCGGTGCCGGAGCCGCTGGGCACACCGAACTCCCCATCAGCACAGCCTTGGTGGGGACCGTGTCACTGCTGAACTCCAGCATCTCCCCGTGGGCTCTTCCAGCTGTAGAGCTGAACTTTTTGAAGGCACAAGAAGTTGTTTATAAACAATGGGGAAATAATATCTGTCTCCTCATATCCTCAGAAGTATCATGGTAATTTTCCTTTAGTTTTTCCAAAATAGCTCATCCTCTGGCACAGACAGCATGTGGGAATCTCAGCTGGATGTTTCAGACAATTACGAACATCTGAAAAAATGGATGTAAGTGGTTTCTGGCGTTAGCTGCAGCAGTTTCTTAAACTACTGACGGTTTACTAATAAGCATCAGGATGGTAACAGTTATAGCCCAGATCCTACAAACTTTCCACACACAATGAACCTGAAGTTGGAGCGTACTCCTTTGGGAGAGGAGGTGCTGGCTGGCTCGGGGCTAGCAGGGTGCGGCGTTACCCCTGAGCAATCCTTGCAGATGAGGACGGAGGCCCAAGCCAGCAGGTCCACCACTGCTGGTGTCATTGCTGACCTTGCAAACCTCCTCCCAGCACGAGGCTTTCACAGACACCCAACGCCTGCCCAGCAGGTTGCTTCCTAACCTGGGTTCAAACCAGCTCCGGTTCTGCTGCTCTTGTTCAGAGGCGGCTTTCAGTGACTTCAAAGGAGGTTTGCAGAACTGGAGCTGCTAACTTCTGGCTTGAGCCCTCCCCATCACCATAAGACCAGGCTGCCCTGGACAGTTCGCACTCCCAGCCTAGTCACAAAACCTCCATCCAGGGAGCAGAGCATCCCCGGGCACGAGGCAGGAGACCTGGGTGCACTGGGGAGAGTTGGGCCGCACTCATCTGAATTCCCTACAGCATCTGTCAGGGATGTCAGCCTTTTTCCAGCCCTGTCTCCTCTGCACGAGAGACAATGCCGCTCAGTCCGGGCACTGCAGCAGGACCAGGAGGTGAAGCCTCCTCAGACCTTGGGGCCAGATCACCAAATATAATCTGCCGCAGAGGCATGGAAGAGGCTACGCTGTGCAGTGTGCAATAAAGGACAAAGCTGGCATGGTGGTTAGTCCTTTCTTTGCTTAGTTTCAAAAGAACACACATTGCAAGCTATTTTTTTTTTTTTATCAGCACTTGGAAACTGTGTCTCTTTCTACCTCCAACAGCCTGAATTCCTGCCCGTGTTTCTTGTGGTTTCAGCTGGCTGTAAAAATGCCTGTGCTGGGGAGAAGAAAGACCAATCGCTCCTCTTGCATGAACCACACTTTCCAACAACAGTTGCTAATAATTCATGCCATGATCAAGTGTGTGTAATTTGGAGATATTTCACCTTGTGAGTGCACTGCCACAGGGAGTGGGGCTCCCACGGCCGGCCAGACAGCAGGAGCTCACCTCTCCCCTTACTCTGAGCAGGAGCCGCCTGGAAAGGGTCTGGCAGGACTTCTTGCCTCCTATAAAGGGGCAGTAGGTGGATGCTTGCTGGTTTTGTGGGCTGTATTTCTCTTCTGCAGCAACCTACATCTTTTACCCCGTCCAGCAGGTTGCTGCTGCCATCTCTTGCTAGAGCCCAACGGGGCAGAAAGAGCTCAGCTTGGGCTTGCACAGCTCCAGCTTCAGCCCCTCTGCTCGGGCACAGGAACCTGCACCACAGAGCTGGAGCCCGGTGTGTGTGAGGGGACCAGGAGGCCACAGCACCGAATCCTCCCTGGGGCATCAGTGTCCTCCTCCTCCTGCTGCCAGCCTGCCCATCCCCTCGGAGGGCAGAAGCACAGCAAACAAGACCACACTGCAGTCCCGGCACTCAGGCATGGGGAGAGCTGCAGTAGCACAGCCCAGTCCTGGACCCCTTCTCTGACTTCCTGGTGGGGGATTATAATAAATGAACCATCTATATTAAAATTGGCAATGTCCATGACACATCTTTGGCTATTATAAGGCTAAAACAGTCAATTCTCAGCCTTTCTCGAGTCAAAGAGTAGCAACTGAAGGCTTTGCAATTGGATTTTGCACACAGGAGCATCAGAGGTGTCCATTTTGGATGTTCCCAACTGGCCTTTGAGCAATAAAATGTGTAAAACAAGAAGAAAATGACAGGACTGTGTAGAGCCTGGAGTGGATCCGGAGAGTCTGGTCATTTGGTGTGACTGATGAGAAGTGTAGCAGGGAGCTCCCCAAATCCTCATGCTGCCTCAGTTTCCCCTTCTTGGGCATTGAAAATTGTCCAGCACCAAAGACTCAAACAAACTACTTTATTTCCAGGCTGTTGTACCTGATGATGGGTGCAATCAAGGGTCTTTGGAAGAAAGGAGAGGAGGTAGCTGGGAGCCGTTTGGGTTAGGAACCAGGCCCTCGGGATATGAAATGTGCTGAAGGCAGCACCGCACCTTCCCGCCTCCACAGCATCGGGCTCCCCGGGCCTATGGAGAGCCCTTCCCTTGCCGGCAGCAGCGATGGCACGTGAGGTTATCGCTGCACGGGTCGGTACGTCTAGCGTGGAAGGAGTGCAGGTAACAAGGAGCTGAAGTGACTAAATGCAGGAAAATGCAACAAGCACATGAAGACTAGACTGCACCTTGAAAAATATAGGAAAGCAGCAGTTTTCTTTTTTTTTTCCCCCAAGATTGAGAGAAATTGTCTTCTGAAATGCTGCGATAAGCACCAGCCTCCCCTTCAAGCGTAGGACCCTGTGCACCTCATCACACCGTGCTGAGCCCAGGGGAGCTTCGACCACGTGTAGGGCAAGTGACACGACACGGGGCTCTGCCCAGGCACACGTGGTGCGAAAGCAGCCCCAGGTTTCAGAGGGACTTGAGAAATCTGTGGCTGACGTCACTGCTGTCATGAGCTCACTGCAAATCCGGCTGGCTCTAATTAACGCTAGGGAGCTGGAGCCTCACGCTAATGCACTCCAGCAGTGATTCAGAGCAGCCTCTCCATTACCTAACGAACGTGGCTGGCCCCGAAAGCAAAGGAACAGCCCGAGCCCAGGCGAAGCACCAAGAAATGCGGCAGCTGGGGTCCCCCACAGCAGCACCCACACCTCCATCCTGCTCCCTCCTGACAAAGAACACATGCCACCAGCTCTGCAGCATGGTGGGAACTTGGGCAGTGAAACTTTGAAAGGCAGAAAGGAAATTAATCTGCTGTGGTTAAGTTTTAAAGCTCCTAGTGTGCTGCGTCGGTACTGGACTGGGTTTTTGCACGTTGGCCGGGGTTAGTCCCAGCTGGGTGTGTTAGAGCATCCTCTCAGATGGAGGAGCTGGAGGTGGGGATGGCAGTGATGGTCACAAGAGCTTTGCTGATTTCACCAGAGCTTCAAAATTGTCATTCTCCCTCCTTGGGCTGAAAAAATGCCCTTGACTCCAACAATGCTTCATCTCAGTCCAGCTCCAAGAAGAAAAGACCTCTCCAGCCAGTCCCACCGCTGCCAAGGCACCTGCTGGGAGGAGCCCATCTGCACAGGGCTCAGCTGCGCAGCATCACCCATAACAGTGCCACATCCCTGGGTGCCACCACAAGGAGACCCACCAGGAGACCCTGAGCCGGTGCTCTCCCCACCACACAGCCCAGCAAGGGTCACCCTCGCACTGGGACAGAGCATGTGGAGAGGTCTGTGTGCAAGGGCTCTGCTGTCTCAAACACAGGGGAGATCAGGGATGGGGATGAATTAATGCTGGAAGTGGATTTGGTTTAACTCCTTTTCCTCCAAGGATGGCTTCCCCAGGCATCTCAAGGGGACTCAGATGGGCAGCAGTGGCCCACGACAATGGGCACAGGGGCCAAGGCAGAAAGCAAGACCCTGCTCCTCCCGCAGCAGCTTTCACTCCATGCTTGCTAGACCTGGACTTGCTAAAAGCTGCTCAAACTGCCAGGCTTCAGGGCAGGTTTACCAAGATTTTACCATCCTCAGATCAAAGCCAGTCTCCTGCAGGACCCTCTCCTTTCCCAATGTGCCTCGTTTCACATCACAGAAGGCAATATGGCTCTGACACCAGCACTGCACAACACCGCTGCATCGGGTCTGGATGGGGATGCAACACCTTTGAGCACCAAATGCTGCCTTGGACCATCTCATAAGCCCTTGGAGAGCGGGCACAAGCTGGGTGCAGGAGCAGTGCTTGCTTTCTTACTGTACCCCCATCTCTCTCGCATCCCCTTCAGTACTTACAGTCCGTTTTTCACAGCTTCACCTACTTATTTCCTTCTCTGGGACTAAGAGGAGAGTCAAGTCTAGGCCTTTGAAGATTGCTTTAGCTGGAAGGGAAAATAGCAATTCTTTTTAAAACCTTGATATTGCTAATTCCATCAGTTTCAAAACATAAGTTTTTTCCTACCCTATGTTTCATATGTCGTTTTCCTTTCCTCTTCTAAGTGTTTTCTCCCCCCTTTTCTCCATCCTGTGCCATGCTGCTGAAACACCGTACACCGGAAAGGATGAAAGCAAGACCCCAAAACTGTCTTTTCTTCATTTCCAATTTTGTCAAAATGGAAATGTAAAAAATAAGCTTCTCCAGGCTCTTTTTTTCTTATTTAACAAAAGGCACTGTTGCAAGGGAAACATAACTCTGAGCAGCTGGGCTTCCAGGCTGCTCGGCACTACCGGCGTGTCTCCTACCTATGTAAGCAGATGGAGAACCATGGTACCTGTGAGGCTTTCATCTCCTATCTGTTTTTCTCTCTCTTTCTCATGAGTGTCGTGTGTTTCTTTCATCTTTCAGACTCATAAGTCCCACTGGAGTTGTCCCATGCATTGCTGTATTTTGGCTCTTCCTCTTTAGACATTTTTCCCGTATACCATCAGTATCCTGGTAGGAACTTACACATCTGCAGATCACTTTTTCTAGGACTTTTTTACGGGCTTGTTGCTTCTCTCTTGCTAAAATTCCCCCAGGTTTTTTCCTCCTCAGTGCTCAGGCACGCTCTTGTATCTCTTCCCATGCTTAAATTGCCGCAGCCGCTTACAGACACAGTCTCTTGGAAAACATTTGATCTCCCCTGAGCCCCTCCTGGCGCCCGTCTTGCACTGCCCTTGCTGCGCAGACACGTCGCGCTTTTCAGGATCATTAGTGGGAAATCACCGCCAGCCACGCTCGACAATGCCACGGGCAGCCACACGCCACTATTTTGCCCCTAAAATAAGAGATGGTCCCTAAGGGGGAGGGAGAGCTCTTAAAAAAAGAGCAATTTTGTAATTTTCAACCATTGCATGACCACTACTACACTGTCTTCTCAATCACAAGATTTGGGCCAAGAAGGGACCTACCCTTCCCTGATCTGCCAAAGTTTTTGCTTCCTTCACAGCAAGGAGCACTCCTCACCTCCTACTCATCTGACTTATTTTACCTAATTATTGGAAAGCAGGATCAGGAACTCAAGGCACTGGCAACGCCCTTCCTCTTGTTTCCTCTAGGCCACCACAGGCTCTGAGGCTCCGCGTTTAGCATCCTGCAGATCTCATGCGTGTTGCATGGTTGGTGACACTGTAATAAACAGTGAAACTAATAGCAGGTATTTGTGAGCCATATTTTGTTCTCCGCAAAATGTTAATAAAGAAAAATCTGCAGCACCATGCCAGGAAATCTTTTTATATCTTATTTTCAGAATACTCTAATATCAGTTTATATCTGCAATTCAATTAATGTTCTGGGAGAGGCAAATTATCATCCCCAAGTCCTTCTGTCCTCAGCAAAGCAAGTTCCCATGAAGGGGGAAAGTCTTGCACTGCTTTTCTCAATGGCTCAGAGCAGATCAAGGCAAGACCCCAAACACACAGAGATCCCCTAAATAACCAGGGGGAGACTTCAGATGCACCTTGAAACACTCTTTGTATCCTATAACAGCACTTAACTCCTCCTGAAACTGGTAGTGAGGTGCAGCATGACACTTAGTCTGTAAATCTGCCTGCTATTAAGTGCATGGTGTTTGGGCTCTATAGATTTTAAAATATGAATCAAATCAGACAACGTTACTCAGTTGTGCATGTAGCTGTTGGATTTTATGCTCATAGAAGCAGTAGGATGCTGCAATTAAAGAGCGTAACAAGGGAGCTGGTCTTAAAAGGCAACCGGGGCCCCGGGGCCAAGAGGAGCCTTCTGCTCCCGTTCTGCTCAGGTGACACTTGCCAGCACCAGGGCACTCCTGTCCCTCAGTGTTTTGGAAACAACCAGCCTGGTAATGAGTGCCAGGAGAAAGGAAGGAGCCTAATGCCGATCTTATGGACCATTTCCCCCACTGGCATCCCCATTTCCCCCAGTCTGAAGCTGAAGCAGCACAGCCAGAGCTGGACGAACAACCGAAAGCCACCACGGCAGGATGCTGCATTGCCTTGGAGCAGGGACACGTCTGCTCCAGGACCCTGCAGAGCTTCATGGGAGCAGGACCCAGCTCCTCCACCATGGCCACGGCCAAGGACATGCTGGGAACAGCCCACGCGAGACCTGTGGGCTGCAGCGTTACAGCCCCTGGGCAGTGCAAGCAATGCATCGACCTGCTGGAGAAGCATCGCAACTCATGCGTGACTGTCGGCTGGCGAGAGCAAAGCAGCTCATCCCCACGTCGCATTTCCCAACTGCCAGCAGGATTCCCAGGTACAGCTGCATCCGACACTGCCTGCCAGCCTGAGGCAAGGTGGGCTGGCTGGAGCTGAAGTACCTGTTTGTCATTGCTCAGGCACATGGTGCCGGAACTTCCCGCTGCAAGCCAGGATGAGGGAATAAACCCCCACCTCTGTCCACAAATGCCCAGAAGTGCCCAAAACAAGCCTGATTTGGTGCTCCGTGAGGTCAGGCTTGGAGGAAGGGGAGAGGTGGTGGGGGAACAGCATTTTCTTCCACTCCGAGCAGCCCAAACCAGCTCAGGTTTGAGGCTATTTGAACCTGGCAGGTCTCCCAGTGCGGTCCTGCCACCGCTCTGCCCATGCTGCCTGCGCTGCCCATGTGGCCCTCACCAATCCAGCCACACAGAGAAGGACTTCCAGAAAATTAACTGTGCTGCTGGGGCATCCTTCTCCGCCAGGCTGGCTCCCCGAAGCCCACCCTGAGGCCTCTCCCAGCAACTGCACAGATCATTTTAGGTACCAGCGTTAAAAACCAGCTGCTTAATTACCACGATGGCTCTGAGCTGAGCCCAGACACTTTGCAACGCTTATTCCATTGTGGAATATAACAGGGGAAGACTGCTATCGAATGTTTTCTTACAGATGCTGATATTTCAGGAGAAAGGCAAAGTCCTTCACTTCTAATGTGCGAAATAACCACTTGCAAATCAAGATGAAGAGAAAAGTTTTTCTTTTTAGCCTGTGCTCATGCCAAAATGTCCCTGCAGGACATGGGCTGGGGTCTCCCTCAGTGCACGGCCAAGTTCTTCTCTGGAGGTCCTTTTTTGTGAACTGCAGCACACCACAATGAAGCTAATGTGCATTAGAGGAAATCCTGCTTCCGTTTCAGCCATTTTTAAGCAAAAAATTCGTTCTGCAAATGTGCCATCAGGTCCCAACAGCACTGCAATGTCAGTGGGTCTGCACTTGCGCCCATCTCCCCCCCAAGCCTGTGCAAGTGCAGGCTGCTCACGGCACCGTGCCATTGACCCAGGGATCTTCCAGGCCTTGCTCTTCTGCTGAGGATTTGTTTTGCAGCCCTTCCCCTGGCGTTGAGGCTGGCATCGGCAGGCACACCCTATGCAGCGGGTGCTTCCAGGTGCACAGGATTTTGCCCAGCTCTCCCAGGACTCACAGCCCTCCTGCCAGCAAGGCTGGCGCTGCTGAAGTTTTTCTCTCCTGCAAGGCAACTTACTGATAATCTTCGGGATATGCAACTTTGCAGAAGGTCTGAGACGTCAGATGTTAAGGAAAGCTGTGATGTTTTCCTGGGCATTGACGCACTTAGGTGGAAAGAGAGCAGGACCAGGCACACTGCAGCAGCAGCTCCCCGTTGTGATGCATCTGGCATTTGCTGCCCCAAAGGGTCCGGGTGATGACTTGGTGATACCCAAGCTGGCTGTGATCAAGTGGACCCCCTGAACTGACTATAAGCACAGAGGAAAAGTAGGGCTGGGGCTCCTCGTTGCTGCTTCCCCACACCGGCAACATGACAGGCTCCTGCCCAGTCCTCAGAAAACCCAACGGTCAATCTGACACGGCATTTGGCAAAGTCATTTTGGTCCTACAGAGCTGCTGAGCTGTGATACTGCCCATAGGCTTTCTCGTGCTCTCCAGCAGCACTTCCAAATGTGGTCACAGACTCAGGTGACAAAGAGATCCCAACTCCCTGTGGAAAGTCACCAACAGTGCAGGGAGGCCAGAGCACCCAAACGCAGTGGGACACACTTTGCAGGGGAAAGCCACTGCCTCATGCAGTGCTGCAGGGTACAATGCACACAGCAGCTCAGGGCAGCTGTCACAGCACCATGACAGCCTGTCTGTGTTTTGGGAGCATGTGGATGCCCAAACCCCTTAACGCACCAAGCACTCCCAGTGACCCCATCGCCAAACACCCCTTCACCCCTTCTTCCAAACCTGCATGCGGCTCCCAGACTCCGGCATGCTGCAGTGCACTGCTCACGCCTTCCCCCTACCCTGCTGCACCTCCTTGTGCTCAGCTATGCAGCATCCCTCGGGGTAGCTGAGCAATGCAGCCTGCAGCTCCCCTGCAGCGAGGGAGCATGGCCCAGGCTTTGCATGCTGCAGGTGCTGCACTATGGGGCACGGCAGTTCATGGCACTGCACGGTGCAGAGCGGAGGCCATCGCTGCAGGCAATGGAAGGTGAAGGCAGCACGCAATGCAAAGTACTGCACAGTGTTGCAGGCAGTGCATGGTGCAGGCAGTGCCTGATACAGGGCAGTACGTGGTGCAGAGGGTATCCAACGGGTATCCAACACACAGTGGTGCATGGTACAGGCAGCGCACGGTGCTGCAGGGCAGTGCATAATGCAAGCAGTGCCTGGCGCTGCAGGGCAATGCATGGTGAAGATGGCACAAGGTGCAGCACGGCACAGCAGTGTGATGCCTGGTGATGCAGGTGCTGCACAGCACAAGTGGGGCCCCGGGCTGCCTGTAGCACACAGTGCAGGCAGTGCAGAGCACAGGCAGCCCTGGCACTGCCTGCAGTGCACAGCACAGGTGGTATATAGCGTTGCCAGCAGTATGCAAAGGAGGCAGTACAGGATGCTGCAGGCGGTGCATGGTGCTGCAGGCAGCACACAGTGCATGAGATGCATGGCACTGCAGGTGGTGCACACTGCCACAGGCAGTGTGCAAGGGGCTGCAGGCAGTGTGAGGTGCAGGCAGTGCACGACACTGCAGGCAGCGCATGGCAGAGGCGGTGCACGGTGATGCAGACAGAGCACAGCATAGGCAGTGCAGGACACAGGCAGGGCAGAGTACAGGCACTGCACAGTGCCGCAGAGGTCCATGGTGCTACAGGTGGTGCAGGGCACAAAGGGTGGTGCACAGGGCAGGTGGTGCATGGTGCTGTAGGCAGTGTGCAGTGCACCAGTCGATGCACAGCACTTGCAGGCACTGCATGATGCTGCAGGTGGTACACAGCACAGGCAGCGCAGGGTGCAGGCACTGCACGGAGCAGCAGGCACTGTGAGGTGCTGCAGATGGTGCAGGGTGCAGCACAGCACCGCACTGCAGGCAGTGCACATGGCTGGCAGTGTGTGGCGCTGCAGGCAGTGAATAACGCTACAGACGGAGCACAGTGCTACAGGCAGCGCACAGCACAGGCAGTGCAAGGCACTCGAGGCAGCACGGGGCGCAGGAGGCGCAGACAGCAGGCAGCGCGGGTGCAGAGCAGTGCAGGGTGCTGCCGGCAGTGCACAATGCAGGCGTTGCACAGTGCCCAGGCAGTGCATGGTGGAGGTGGCACAGAGCGCTGCAGGTGCAGGCAGTGCCTGGTCCTGCAGGCAGGGCAGATGAAGGCAGTGCCCAGGACTGCAGGCAGTAACCAAGACTGCAGGCAGGGCAGGTGCAGGCAGTGCCCAGGACTGCAGGCAGTACCCAGGAGCCGCAAGCAGTGCAGGAGCTGCAGGCAGGACAGGCACAGGCATTGCCCAGGACTGCAGGCAGGGCATGTGCAGGAAGGGCAGGTGCAGTCATGCCCAGGACTGCAGGCAGTACCCAGGACTGCAGGCAGGGCAGGTGCAGGCAGTGCCCAGGACTGCAGGCAGTACCCAGGAGCTGCAGGCAGTACCCAGGANGCAGGAGGCGCAGACAGCAGGCAGCGCGGGTGCAGAGCAGTGCAGGGTGCTGCCGGCAGTGCACAATGCAGGCGTTGCACAGTGCCCAGGCAGTGCATGGTGGAGGTGGCACAGAGCGCTGCAGGTGCAGGCAGTGCCTGGTCCTGCAGGCAGGGCAGATGAAGGCAGTGCCCAGGACTGCAGGCAGTAACCAAGACTGCAGGCAGGGCAGGTGCAGGCAGTGCCCAGGACTGCAGGCAGTGCCAGGAGCTGCAGGCAGGGCAGGTGCAGGCAGGGCAGGTGCAGGCAGTGCCCAGGACTGCAGGCAGGGCAGGTGCAGGGAGGGCAGGTACAGGCAGTGCCCAGGACTGCAGGCAGTACCCAGGAGCCGCAAGCAGTGCAGGAGCTGCAGGCAGGACAGGCACAGGCATTGCCCAGGACTGCAGGCAGTGCCCAGGACTGCAGGCAGGGCAGCTGCAGGCAGGAAAGGTGCAGGCATTGCCCAGGACTACAGGCAGGAAAGGTGCAGGCAGTGCCCAGGACTGCAGGCAGGGTAGGTGCACACAGTACCCAGGACTGCAGGCAGGGCAGGTGCAGGCAGGAAAGATGCAGACAGTGCCCAGGACTGCAGGTAGTGCCCAGGACTGCAGGCAGGGCAGGTGCAGGCA
>WAAD01036269.1:313427-409776 GCA_013389945.1 Fregata magnificens | reverse complement strand
GACGGCCCCGCCGGCGCGGGGGGACGGGGCGCGGCAGCGCTTCCAGCAGCGCCGGGCCACGGTCGTCGTGTTCACCGGAGGCCTCGGAGCGGTGTTTGCGGGCCGCCTGAGCCTGCCCCCCTCCTCGGCCCCGTTTATTATCCGCCGGACGCTCCTTGCATGAGAAGGGAAGCGAGAGGGAGCTGCCGGGGGGTCGGCAGGAGGTGGCCGCTGCCTGCAGGTTGTGCCCGGGGGAGGTTTGTGCCCTTCCCTCCCCACGAGCCCTTTCGGACGTCGGTGAAACCCTCCTGTAACCGCCGTGTGTTGCGGAGGTGGCCGGCGGTGCTCCGAGCGGGACCCGCCGCCGGGTCCGTGACGGGGGGCCGGATGGAGAAACCCCATAACCGCCGTCCCTGGGGAAGCGTCTGCGCCTCCTTCGCAGCCCCCCTGAGTCGAGCGCTCGATTAGAGCTGGGAGTAAGACAAGATTTGAGCTTTTCGTGCACAGTGAGATGTTTAAAAATAAATACGGTGTCAGGCTGGCTCTTGCTGCACGTCGTTCAGGTTTAATCCGCAGGCTCTTTGAAGCTCCTGTGTAAGACTGTGGCAGCAGTTTGGAGTCTTGATGACTAAAGGTAGAGACAGCAAATCTAAAGAGGCGGCCTGAGTTTCCGATGCACTGAGCCACTTGGCTCCCTTTGGCCTCAGATGTTTTAGGTTCAGCAGCTGAATACTAAACTAATTATTTCCATGGGTGAAGTCAGGATGTGGAGACCCAGCTCCAGGGTACCCGGCTTTGATTTTTGGCTCTGTTTCTGTTTACTGTTGTTGTTTACTATAAACACTGTGCAGTGAGTGGCTGGGAACAGCCATGTGGTAGCTCCTCTTCGGCAGCCAGTAATATTGGGGAAAAATATTCTCCCACCTCGGTTCAATTGCCTGAGCGACAGCGTGCAGCGGGTTGTACCGAGGATGCTGGCGGAGGGATGGCCGCCTCTCCTCCTCCTCTCCGCCTTCCTCTTCTCTTACCCTCACACTTCTGCTGGCCGGGCTGCGGTGTCCCCATGCTCTTGCTGGAAATATTCGGAGTATGGGATCGTGGTTTCATACCTTGCTTGTTCTTCGTAGCAAGCTCCGGCTTGTGGCTTGGCGCTAATGTGGGGAATAAAACTCGGCCCGTGGAGCGACTCAGCTTGGGACAAACTGCTGTGGGCTGCAGCCTTGCAGGGCCTGGGCTGTGTGGTTGGGTAGTTCAGGATCTGCCCAGCAGATGGTATGAAAATGCAGACAGAAATAGGGGAGCCCTTTACAGTGGGCAGGAGGGAAATACAGGTATTTCTGTGCTATTTAAGGTATTTTATTAAAGGTTAAAGTGCGTTTTATTTGAGAGAGACACACTGACCCTCAGTCCTCCTTTTTTGGTATTTACATCTTAGGAGATGATAAATCTACGTCTTGATAATCTGCTTTTTAGTCAAACATATGGTATTAAATAAATCAAGTGATTACCTAAGGAAAAGAAAGCAAATGCAGAGCTTAGAACAGGAATGCAAGTGGCATCCCCTGCAAGTTGTGAGCCTGTGCCCCCTTGTTTTCCTGTGTCTAAAATTTTAATAATGTTTAACTCTTGAGCCCCTTCTCTGGAAGCTTGATGAATTTTGCAGCACCGTTTGGTGTCTTTAAATGAAAGATGCTGTTAGGGTATAAAATGATAGTGGTATTCATCAGGTAGCTGTGTTTCAGAGTAGGACGTGAGTGGGCTGGGGGTTGTCTCTTTGCTGTATATCTAATTTAAAGGAATCTCTGAAATTCTGTTTCATAGTCTCAGACACAGTGTGTCTAGAGAGGACCTCCAGAGATGTCGTCGTCATTTCCCAACCCCGGGGTAAGGCCAGGTACACATCTAAACCCTTCCTGAGTAATGTTTCTTCTTTTAAGGCTCTTCCTGCTGGCAATTTCACATCCTGTACAGATGATGTGCACCGACACTTGGGCCTCCTCACCATTAGAGGGATTTTTCATGGTGTTTAGTCTAAATCTTTGTCTTGTACTTTAAGCCTGTTCCTTCTTCTCTGACCTCCAGGGCGCATGGAGAACACTCTACATCTCTGCAGCTAAATTTGAAGTATTTGAAAGACTTTGTTTTCTCTTCCTAAGCTGATCAAGCTGTGTTTCTCTGCTCTTTTCGCATGGGCTTATTGTCTGCACAGCTGATCTCTGCCCCTCTCCAGACTCTGCTGTCGGTCCACACTTTTCTTAAAGCGCTGTGGTCAGGCTGGGCTTTGTAGGACTGTGTGAGTTGAGCTTCTGTGGAGCGGTTGTAATAAGTGGGCCCAAATGACCCCTTTTTGGTTATGTCTAAGTACTGTTGCATGAAAAAGAATGCAGATCTTTGCATATTTGCATGTTGAACTGTGCATTTGTGGCAAAGGACTTGGTGCGCTCGGTGAACTCCTAGTTGCAAAACCTGGAGTAGCGTGCTAGGGGCGTGGGCTCAGGGCTGCTGTAGGTTAAAGCTTGGCACGTTCGGGTCTCTTAGTGCCATAATGTTTGCATCTAGCCCCCTGTCTTTTTTCCTTTTCTTTTTCTTGGCTGCAACCGATACTCAGTTTGTGATGAGACAAGCAGATTTTGAGTCGTTTACTCGTCCATTTATGTTTGAAAAGTTTCCAAACGAGATGGCCAGGAGGGGTCCATGAGAAATGAAGCAAGATGCATTGAGGACAGAGCAGCAGCTCCGGCTGCCAGCTTGTTTTGCAAGGTGGTTAATCTCCTGCATATATGTATATTCTATATAGTTCAGAAACATGCCAAGGTAAAAATCATCCCCACAGTTAAACTCTCAGTGTAACAGAACTATAACTCTGACCCCCTCTTTCTCCCCGGTGTTACTCCCTGGTGTAGCATGTGCACTCCAAGCCGCGTGACATGAACAATGTTTCATCCCACTTTATTTGCAGGATGACAGGGTCTAGTCCTAAAGGAAAATGCCTTTTTTTTTTTTTTTAAAAAATAGACTTGTAAAGAACTCCTTTCTTACCAAGCTTAAATATCTAACAGGTGTGACTTTTATAAAATGCTTGCTCAATGTTTAAAGTGATAATGCAGGTCTGAAAGTAGCAGGAAGCACATGAAAGCTTCCATCTGTATCACCAGGTCTCACTGGGCTTGGGCTTGGAGCAAACAAAGACTTGTCCCTGTCTAGTGGCCTGAGCTGGTGGTGTCAAACCAGTATGTGGTGGGGGCACCTGAGCTCTGGAGATCACCACTGCCTCTTGTCTGCGAAGCTGTGCTCTTCGCTGATTGTCCTGCATAGCAGTCTCCCTTAATAGGAAATTGCAGAGGTAGCTTCAATTGTGAGCTCTCGCCAAGCAGAAAGAGAGTTCGGTACAGGGGCATTGCTGCAGCCTGGCTGGTGCCGAAAACTTTAGTTCCCGGAGATCTCCATCTGCATTAAATTTCCTTAAGAAAACAGAATAATACTTAGCTCTTCTACAAAGGTTTCTGACAGACAACCTCTAGCAGATTTAGACGCTGTGATATACGGTACTGCAATCTGCAGGGTTTGCTCAGACACCTACGAAATGTTTCTGCCACTATAGCAGGGATTTAAGCAGAGTTTGTGTCTGCGCCTCCGCTCTCGCTGTGCGTAGCCTCGCGGTTTTATGCAGACTCATCCTGAGCAAAAGTTCAAGAATTTGGCTGTGAACTGAAGGAAAAGATGAATGTCTGTTCTGCTGCCTCCGCTGTTTGCATGGCAGCCTCGTCCAACAGGCCAGATGGATGGGGTGATGTCTTAAGCTGCTGTAGAGGAGTCTACCGGCACTTGTCTTCCTGAGATCTGACTTTATCAGGAGCGGTAAGTCACCCATGCAGCTCCACTGTCTGGTTGGTAACTGGTCATTGGAGATAAGGAAGCGAGAGCAGAGATGAGTTGATACGGCCATTACTAACACGAGGGAGCTGACGTGAGAGTTCAGCGCAGGACTGTGTTTTTCCCTGGGACGAGCTTGTGCCTCTGAAATACATACACACCTCTACATTTCTTGCTCAGAAGTTTTTTTCTGTGTGTTGTAAATCGAATGGTATTAGCACCAGTCAGAAGCCTACCTTCTTTTGGAGATACCTCCTCCCAGCCGATGTGCTCCAAGTTACCCAACTTCAATTAGCTCTTATGTTTTCCAGACTGACACAGTGTGAACAGTCCAGAAACCTCCCCGTGGCTCGGTTTTGTTTTTACCAACGGAAACTGTAGGAGTAGATGCCAGTGGAAATTTGTGACGCTCCGTCTTTACCCATTGAGAAACACACGATTCCTCCCTTCTCTTGGCCCTTCCAGCGTTGCACTGGACACTGTGTCAGGTCCCTTCTCCTGGATACTGTGGCAAGGGAGTGGGTTTTGTTCACACATTTGCTGGAGCTACATCTGCTGCGGTTTGCTGGGGTGTGCGGGGGGTAGGCGCGCCCGTCAGAGCTCCCCCAAGGTACTGCTGATGTTTGGCTCCAGGGAAAGGTCCTGCTGGGAAAAGCAGTTGCTTTCCAGCAAGGAATTTATGTCGGGGGGGGGGGGGGGGGGGGGGGGGAGTTGGAGGATGCTTGTGCTGTTTCTTTCAGTTTAGTGTTGGCAGAGTGCTGTGCAGTGTGAAAAGCCCAGCGTTGCTTCGGCCCGCAGCTGGTTTGCACCGAGTGAGCCACAGTCTCTTCGGATGCCGTTTGCGATCGCCTTGCCTGCTTTTGTCCACCCTGACCTCCCCTTGTGCGGCGGCCGCACCTTATGCCCTGCTCCTGGGCCTCTCTTTCCCTTCCCTGTTTCGAGTAAGCCCCTGCTTCCTCCCACCACGCTGAGCCCTCTCGGCCTGCGTTTGAAGTGGTGGGATGCGCGTCCAGCTGTGTCTCCAGCAAGCACGGGGGGGGGGGGGCTTGTGTTCCCTCTCCACTACCTCCTGGCTGTTGGAGGTCGGAGAGCCTCCCTGGGCTGCGTGCCAGAGGCTGCCTGCCCTCCCCGTGTCCCCTGCTGCCTGCAGCCCATGGGGGAGGCCGGCAGCCAGAGAGCAGAGCCCTCTGCAGAAGCCGGGCTGGGCTGCACGCACATCGTGAGGGGACGGGGACGAGCAGCACTTCTCCAAGGCAAGAACCTGGGCTTGACTCTGGCTGCCAGCAACACGAAACGCCATCCAGACCGTGCTGCTTTGTGTCCCTGGATCCAGCCAGTCTGCAGAGGTGACCGCGTTAGGGTGAGGTTGGCTCCCCGAGCTCGGATTGAATGCGCTGGGTGGGCTCTGCATCATGTTCGGACATCTAGCAGGCGCTCCCCTTCCTGCTGTTGCTGCTGCCAAGAAGCCCTCTCCTCCCTGCTCCCCTCCTTTGCCGGAGCGTGGCCTTTCCTGCCCCAGTGGTGTGCACAAGGTAGGAGAAATTTCTGCTGTATGCACGCGGAGCGTTATTTAAGTGAAGGCGCAGTGAGCAGGCAGAAGAGCTGATGAAGTCTGATGTGGACCGAGGAGGAAGTTGCACCAATTCCACTTTCTAAAAATAAGTCAAGCAAATGTTCCCGCAGCCCAGAGGCTGCCACTCTCTGTATGCTGAGTTTGTTTGCTTTTTTTTTTTTTTTTTTGTCTTGTTCCGGCAAATTTAAAAAAAAAAGATGCTGCAGTCCATCAAAATACTGCAGTGGTTGTGTGATCAGATATACGCTTATGAAGAAAGTCTTGGTTGTTTCAGTGTTTCTAGAAGTGACCTTCAAGGATTACCTACATGTAGTGTTTCCTAGAGGTTTGTCTCAGCTGTTCTTAAAGATTTCCAATGATGGCGATTCAGAGTTTCCTCAGCAATCTACTCCAGTGCCTGACTATTCGGATGATTAAGGAGCTTTGCTTGATTTCAGGCCAGTATTGCTGTACTTTAACCCCGTCATTTTGACATTTCACCTCTCTGGCAGGCTACCAAAGGGAGGAAAAATTCTGTAAATATAAAAGCAATCATTTGAGTAGAGTTTGATCTTCCTTTCTACCTTTCCCTTCTGTTTCCAGAGAGCATCTGCTGGCTCTCGTGCACTGCTGTGTATTTAGTTACACGCATGTGGCAGCTGGGAAGCCCTAGTCCCGACTCCTCGTGTTGTGTCGGCCGTAACTAACAATCTTGATCTGTGCTGATGTCAGTGAAAATGTGGTGCTTGAGGTGACGTGTGTTTTATTAAAATTGTATATCACAAATTCCCCAGTTGTCTCATACTTCTGTAGCAAAATGCACTTCTCAAACATCTTACAGAGTTTTTGGTTAGTAATACATTTTATAAAAATCAACAAGATGACATTAAAAGTTACATTACTTCAAAACATGATATAGAGATGCTGCTGATAAAACTGTTGCTGAGTAGGAAGGAGCAGAATATTGTTCTCTGTCATGGGGTGAGGTTTTGTCTCCTTTGCCTGTGGTTGAACATTTTATGAAAAGTGCATTTGCTGTGGAACGTCACAATCTGCAACTAATTTCCCATCCCATTCCATGCTACGATGCGTCTTCCTAATAATTTAAAGGAGTTATCGTAACATTTCTTCATTTCAGTCATTGATAAAATTCTTGCGATGCATTTCAGGGAGAGATCTACAGTTGAAATAGGCTGGGGGTTTTTTTTGTTTGGGTTTTTTTGGTGGTTGTTTTTTTTTTTTTTTTTTTTTTTTTAAGAAAGAGGGAAAAAAGGGATGAGGCACTCTCAAATTCTTTCCTGGGATAAGAGTTACTGCCTCGCAAAGCCTGGATGGGCTGGGGTGAACTCCTAGCCGTAAAGCAGGACCGATATTGCAGCTCTCTGCATTGCACGAAGATTTCTGTAATGCTGTAATAACAGTTATCCTGCTTCCTTACTATATTTTCTAGCCACTAGTATCTGCTAATTGTTATCTCAGGGGCTCATATGTTTTCCTGTATTGCGTTTTTGTACTGGCAGCATGTGACTGTTCCTGCAGCCCTGCAAGGAGAGACTGCAGCAACAAACGTGCACGATGCCTTTACGGTGCCCCTGCCCTCCTATCTGCCCAGCTCCTGGAAATCATTGGCACTGTAGTTTTTAGTCTCACTATGTATTAAACCTCATAATTTTATTTCCATTTTGCTTCTGCAGATGTCCTTGTTGAAACTTTTCACTGTCGTGTACCTAGAGCATGTTTGTGTTGTCAGGCAGTTGTTTGAACGCTTCTGGTGGCTGGACGTCTCTGCAGTCTGCTAAGAAATGCCCTTCTGCATGTGCATACTCTAGCTCTCCAGACCTGCAAGACTGGTGAAAGGTACCTGGCAGGTAGAAAGCGATACTCCCTGCTTTTTGCTGGTAGCAAGCCCAGTGCGAGGCAGCCCTGAACCAGAAGCCTTGTAGCTGCATGATGCTGCATATTGGCTGGGCAGCAGTGTACTGATTGCAGTTGCACAGTTCCAGCTCAGGGTCTCTGGTGTCTGGCAAGCTTGCGCCTGCCTGCAGAAAGACCGTGGAGACATCCTCGTCATCAGCTCGCGTCCTCAGTTGTTAGTCAGACTCTTAAAGAAAATAACCCTTGAGGTAGTGCGGCATCAGTAAAAATCTTTTCAGGTGGGGGTCTCCATTAGAGTATCAGCTGCGGATGGAAGATTGAAAATTCTGCTAATGTAGTGATGTGCTATCAGCCACCAAATGTTAGGATTGTTGTTAATTTACATCTGTGTTATTAGTTCTTACTAGTTCAGTAACGACGTAATGCATGGATCCCACGTTGTTCCCTAGGCGGTGGAAGTTCACCTCTTTCAGGTTTTGGTGCTGTTAGTATTTCTGTCCTCGTGTGTAGATTACTTGGTAAAATGCTTTTTTTTTTTCTGTAGCAGAATATCTGCTGTACCTCATGTTACGTACAATTGATGTGACATCATCCAGAAGATATTGGTGACTGATTGGCAACAGGTATCAGCTATAACCGGTGAGGCCACCACCTCACTGCTCGCCTGGAGCCCTTGACTACTTACCACAAGGGAAATAAACCGTGGCAGACGGCCGATTCTCCTGGCTTGTCACATGTCTCCAGAGGTGAAGTCCATGTTGTCATTTCCACAGTCCCAAAGTGGAGGTTTTTGGGTGGCTGTACAATGCCACACGTCCCCCAGCATGGCAGAAGGTACCGACTCGCTTGACGGTGAATTGCCTGTGCCCCAGACAGGGCAGGAGGAACTGATTCCACTTGGGCGTTATCCAAGCCCCTGCACTGTAAATCTGGGCAGTCCTGCTGTTGTTCCAGCATTACAGTGAGGCTGAGGGATGGCTTTGTTATCGTGACTCGTTTTCCATCACTGTGAGCTTTGCTCTCGTCTTGTGCGTTGCTGGCACAATTTCTAGTTGTGTATGTGGCCGTATATATTCAGCATTATCCACTGTGCCGAACCAGAGGACTCAGTCTGGTCTGGGTCTGTTCGGTTATTTCATATTGTTGTCAGCTGGAAAATCTGTAAATGTCCTGTGATATTTTATGGCTTTATAAGCTGTACAAAATGTCCAGCAGGTAGTTTAATGTCTAGCAGATACAGTCTATAAGAGTGCATTTTTTTCATTAGCTCTTTGGCAAACACTGAACATACTTTTGTGGCTGCAGGATGGACTTTTGGTTGCTTGTGGTCATGGCTTGGTTGGGTTTTTTTAATATTGGCATCTACTGTATGTACGTGTTGTTGCCAAAATAAGAGATTTCGTAGTGTCTTGTACAGACAGCAGTGGAGGGCCTCACAATATATTTTTTAGTTTTCCAAACTCTTGGCCCTTCAGGAATGTAAAGCAGCCTAACAACGTTTTCTTTACATAATTAAAAGCAATCTGTTCAGGGTTTCTTGCAGGAACTGGCTAGTGATTTTTTCTCTCTGGGAGTAATTCTCTTGAGATAACATTTCTGTGTACTGCTAGATTGCTCTTTCTTTTCTTATTAAAATTTACAGAAGTTTTGATGGGCACTTGTTAGAATTTCTTTGTATCCAGAGTTTGCAGCCTGTAGAGGATATTTCACCTATTTCAGTAGATTTACAGTTTTGACTCCTGGGATTTTAGCTCCTTAAGTCACAGATGAGACCAGAGTTATACACAGGATAAAAATAGAAAGCAGTAATTAATACCCATCCTCGGTGAGCCTGGCTCTTCTAGTCTCTCTTGACATGTTGCACTGCTGCAATTTCCTTTTCCTAAGAAATAGATGAATTAATATCTCTCTACATGAGCGAGAAAATAAAACAAAGATGCTTGCTTCCTGCCCTGGCGCGCCATTTCCCTTGGGGTACAGTGAGTTTCTGTGAGCTCTCTTCTCCCGTGCAGCCCTGTTGCCTTGGCGGGCTGCTGGTGGGCTGGAAGAGGCCAGACAGCCGAAGTAGTGGCACAGCCTCTCCCTTCGCCCGCCCAGACATCATTCCTTCCCTCCTGCAAGGTTTTATTTCATTTCCTCCAAGCAGCAAAGACCAACTCCTCTTCAGCTTTAGCAGGGATTAAATCCGAGTTGTGTGGCTCTGCTTCATACCGTAAGGGTTCGGATTTTTTTTTTTTCATGTCTTTTGCAGATCAGTCGGATCTTTTTCTCTTCTGTTCCCCATTTGCACAAGAAGAATCAGTTTCTGGGAGTGTTGGAGGGGAGAGCTTGACTCTGAGTCTTGCTGTACTGCTTGGCAAGGGAGACCCTGAATTTTGTCACACTAAGGAGAGAGAGAAAGAGAGACACACACACACACACACACTGAAGGGATCATGTTACCTTGTCTTCCCTGAGAAAACGGGTTCAGGAGGGCAGAGAGAGTTGTGTTTGACAGGTCTGGGAAGGTTGGCTGTATGGACGTTGAGTCAGGGATAGGGTTTTGTATACCGATCTATGAAGAATTCACCCTTGAGCGTGACTTGAGTTACAGGCCCCCCCAGTGCTGCTTGCCGGTAGGGACGTGACTGTGTTGGTGCTGGATCCCAGGAAGTTAAGAAATACTTAACTCCAGAGAAGGTCATTACTTTGTGCTGGATGAGGGAAGAGAGCACCTTATGCACTGGAAGTAACATGCTTGGAGATTGCTTTGATACCATGTGAGGCTTAAGGATGAAAGTTTTCATCCTGTGTATTTTCCCAAGGGTTACTGCTAAGCATTCAATTTAATTTTTAGGATCAGTTATAGAAGGAAAGCAGAAGACAGGAAAATGCAATTCTAGGTGTATGTAACCATCATTGTCCCCCACGTCTCTAGTATTTTGGCTCATTAGAGAGTGGTGATTTTGTCCCTTACCTTTTGATGATGTAAAGGATCGGGTCATCTCCTTCCCCTCTCTTTCCAAGGCCTTCCTCATTTACATTTGTGTTGTGTCCCCTAATTACCATCCCTTTGGTTTTTTTATTCCCCCTCAAGCTGCCTTTTCCCGCTTATGGTCTCCTGAGGATGTTATGTTGAAACTTTATCAAACTTACATTGCTATAAATAGTTAATGCAAAATCTTCTTTCAGGAGTTCTCACATCCAGCTTGCAGCATTGTTGCACAGTCTGTCATGACATTTGCAATAGAGACACAACTGGAAGTCAGACCTTTCTTTCTCGATTACCTCCTGTTTCCCCTTGCTAGGGAAATGAGTATATATTGTCTTCCTGGAGTTAAGGTACATTCATTTCACCAGTTAGTATTACAAATCTTGTTTATATTTATCTACCTTATACTTCCTTCCCATATGTCCCATCCCATAAAGAGCTTAGTTTTTAATAAGATACAGTCCAGCAGGGAATAAACATAAGGTTGATTAAACAGTTTTTTGTAGAGTATATGTACTGGGTGATGAAGAGACCTATGAAGAGTTTACACATTGGAGCACGTTTCTGGGGCCACATACATCGTGTGTAACTGCCGTCTGGAAAAGCAGTCGTGATTTATTGTGAGAGGGGTGCTGTATTAGCCTGTCATGTAGCTGGGAGAGAAGGTTGTGCCTCTGTTACAGCCTGGTGATGATATGGAAACCAGGCACTGTTGGTTTGGGTTTTTTTTTATGTACTCCTGTTTAAATTCTTATTTAAAGACTTTGAAGCATCCTATTGTGTGCTTTTGTATGGGGTGACTTTGTAATCGTCATGGGTAGAATCCCATTTCAAGGTCTTCTGTAAGCCATCTGCTTTCATTAATAGCTTTTGGATTTGGCATGTGGCTCAGTGCAGATTAAAATAGCCACATTACTGCAAAACTTTCTTTACCGCTTGCATCGGTTTGGCCTTCCCATTGAGCCTCCGCAGGCTGGGTGCACCCTCACAGGAGAGGGTGCTCTGCATTGCACCCTGCTCTCAGTGTATGCCCTCCAGCTTGTCCCCGGGTGATGGGGGATGCATGACCCAGCGCAGAGGCGTGTTGGGGGCACCGTATCTCTGCACCTCTCCGTGCTCCTGGGATTGCTTTGAAAGGAAACCCAGGTATGTGCAAAACTGGCACGTGGCCTGGCTCTCTGCCATCAGGGTGTCGGGGTATGGTCAGAATACGCTGCGGTCAGGACTACAGAGTGCCGCACGTGTGATAAGTTTTCTCCTCTACGTCAAGGTGACCTCTCTGGGCTGGGTGTTGGGTACACTGGCATGCCACTCCAGGTAGCTTCCACTGCTGTAGCCCAAGCCATTCCTCTTCTAAAGGCAGAAAACTTTAACTTTTGACTGAGTCCTGCTGACACCGAATAGTTATAATGCAGATGGTTCAGTGGCAGAAACATCAGCCTAGGGCACACAGATTCAATTCCTTGCTTCGGCATGTTCTTCCTATACAGCACTTGGTAAGTCCATCATTCCCTCAGTTTTCTACATGTAAAAGGTGCCTCACCTGCCCAAAAAGTCAGTCCTCTGTGTTGGTTTCTGTTACAGTGCATTTGGGAGAGCTCCGCTGGAGGTACAGTGGTGGCATGGGTCAGAAATGTCTCTGCTTAACACCCAGAAGCAGAGACCTGCTGCTTTTCCCAAAGCTCCTTCAGAACATTTATGGTGAGCCATGGTCTTGGTGGCCTTGTTCACACTGGGAGGTGGTACACGGGCATTGCTCACCCAAGGGGAAACAATGGCGATGCGAAGCCTGAAAGTCAGTTCAGCAGCAGGACGAGCAATGAAGGGATCTGCTGAAATAATTCCAGAGCATAATGAAGCTTCCTTAACTCCAACTATAATGACAGGGGATTGGTTTTCTATGAGTAGCTTAAGTCTATGCCACATCAGCCAGTCTTCATGGTGGGCCATTCCCTGGCAATGGAAGGCAGCCCAGGTCTTTGCTCCAAGCCTTGAACGAAGTACTGCCTTGGGGAGGAGCAACACAGGATCCTCTGCTTGATGCTTATCCCTGCCCACGGCGGGGGGGTTGGAACTAGATGATCTGTAACGTTCCTTCCAATCCAAACCATTCTATGATTCTGTGTTGCCCTGCATTGGGAGGCTTTAGATTTTGCACTGTTTTCTTTCTATTTGTGTGGGCAGTTTTTTAAGAAGCAAAGCAACACCGATCTTAAAACAAAAGCAGTTCTCATTTTTCAACAATATGTGAATTTCTTACGGCAGTCAACCTCCATCTTTCTAAAGAGGATTTGAAGGGCCGGAGTGCTCACTCACGTCGCTGCAGAAATGGCAGACATGGAGCAGGCTGGCTTTAACTCCCAGCTCATCAGTAGAAAAGTCTTTACTGAGAAAATGCGGCATGTTGAGGGGCTTCCTCTTAGCAGACTCAAGCCAGACTATCTCACCTGGCTTTTTTTTAAGCCCTTTCCTCTCTCTGTTTCTCTCGGCCTGGGTATCCTGTTCCTGAGCGTGCCAAATATGTAGTTTTTATTGCAACCTCTTGAATCTTCGTGGAGGGCAAGGTCTGCTCGCAGTGATACATGGCAAGATGTTTCTATTTTGAGCCAAGGACCATGCTGAGGGGTTGTTTTTTTTTTTTGAGAGAAGGAAACCTGTATTGCAATCCTGCAAGGTTTTATTTCATTTCCTCCGCAGTCATGAGAGGTGGTGACTGCTGCAGCCTCCTTCGTGGTGGTGAGTGATTCCTTCCAGTGGTCCCTGGTTTTCACCCTCATCCTGAGCTGTTGGCTTTCCCTTGAGCTCAGCTTAGCAGTGTCTGATGATCCAGCTGTCATTTGCTAGGAGGTTGACCCATCTCCTCTCCCCTCCAACCTGAAGGTGTTCAAAAGGAAGTCATAAAGTTGATATTTTCGTTGTAGAGACATGGTCTATCCAAGTTTTTTACGTGGTCTTTTTTCTCTTAAAATACGTTCTCCCCTGAGACTTGGCTCAGGGGCTAAGGAAGTGTGTTGCTTGTGATCACATCTTTGAGACACCTCAGTGTCTTAACATCTTTCACAAGAATGTGTTTCTGAGGAGCCAGTCCTGAAGTCTGGAGTTTATCAGTCCACTTCTTACATGGTAGAAAGATAAAATTAGTTCCAGAGAGAGAGAGATGTTGGAAATGACACAAAATCCTTCTGGTGGAAAGAGGAGTAATGGTTTGCAGCCATCAGGTATTTCAGATCACACAAGCGGATCAGTACTCCAGATGGAAATACCAGCATTCATTGTTACAGTGTTTCTTTGAAAAATTTCCTAGTATGAACGTAAGGACCCTCGAGACCTAAGGAGGAGACATGCTTTCAGAGGTACTGTAGCTTCATCAGCTTTTGTTCAGAGCTGCCAAAACGTGGCTTTGCACAGACAAGGAGAAGTAAAACTCCGGTCTTGTCCAGGAGGACAATAACAGGGAGGTGGAAGGAAATAAGCCTGTTGCTCAAGATAAATTCTGACTTACCTCTTCAAACTTTGCAGCTACTCACTCTTGAGAGTTTCCTTCAGGTACCATGTAAGCATTTGTTTGTCATTTCGTTTTAGTACTCCTTGTCGGTTGTGGCTGGCTCCAAGGAGGCTGGTGTTCAGGGTGATGCTGGCAGCTGTCTGCTGCTCATTGGCTTCTACCCAGAAGAGGGATCAGTCAGCTGGCTCACCAGAGCACACTTTGAGGGGGAAAACCATGATTTTAGACCAGCAAAAGTTATGGTGTCCACAGGTCAGGCAGAAATCTGAGGAGCTAAGTCTGGTGTGAAAACCAAAAGAGGTAAGAAGTGTTTCAAATCACATGCTGGCAGTCCTTTAATTTCTCAAGTAGGCTGAAAGTGCCTTTTTCCACCACAGAAATTAAAAATGGCGAAAAAAAGATGTTAAATGTGGTAATATCCATCTGTTCATCATGTCTCTGTGCCTGGTTTTCTCATGGGGTCGGGATGCAAGTGGATGCTCCTGTGTAACCCATGGTGCACGTATGGGCTTCCAGAATGGTGCTGAAACAGGACCCGGCACGGCCTGAGCCTCCAGCTGGGAAGCTGGAACGGCAGCACTGCCGTCACCCTTGACAGGCAGGAACGGATAATGCTGCCCTCACATTTCCCAAGGGAATTTGTAAGGGATAGCTCTTTATTATTGGAAACATTGATAGTGTTTGATGGAAAGATACCCGTGAAGAAGCTCAGTTGAAGCAGAGGTTATGTGGGAGGGATTTTTATTAGCTGGACTGGTCGTGGTGCTCAAGACCCATGCTTTTGTGGGGGGAAAAAATCAATGACTGCAAGCATTTTGCATTATGAGAAACCATCAGGATTCTCTTGTCACTGTCCCATGGGATTTCCAAGAAGCATCATTCTCACAGTCCTCTGGCAATATGCAGAGTTTTCTTTTTTTTTCACGTTCCTAATCTGTGGGGTATGTATCCGACCTAATAAAACCATTTTTCAGCTTCGCTGTTGGTAGTTTTCTTCCTCTTCTCTCTGAAAACATCTTGCCTGCTGGCAACTGCATTGTCCGAAGAGGTTTGAAGCTTGGCATGCTGTCAACAAAACTTCAGTTACCCTTTCAATCAAACATGGTAGCGCTGTGAACTGACTTGGCCTCCATCCCAAGGTTCACCATAATCTTCCTCGTATAATAGGAAGTCCAAACAACCCCAGGAAATAATTCAGATGCTAGTGGTGCCTTTAGTGAAATAAAGAAGCGCCTAGAAGACACATTAAGAACATCAGCTTTAACTCTTTTCACAATTATGCACTCGAAGGAGTGGAGGCTTTGTAGATAAAGAGATTACATGCATCTTACAGGGTCTGTATAGCTGTGACAGTATCTTCCACCCACATTTTCTCACTTTTTGTTGTACTCACATTGCAGTTGCAACATTTAGTGGAAGAATATTCCAGAGCAGGCTGCCCTATAACCCTGAGGGTCCCTTCCAATCTGGCACAGGTAAATTGAATCATTCTCCCCTTAGGGATGATAAGGATGAGCTTTTGGAAGAGCCTGTTGGTAAGAGCAGTGGGGGGGAGAACTTAATTAGATTAAGATGCATTTTGGCGATGTTTGTGCTGAGGGTTGTGCAGTGTGGCTGCTGGAGAGAGCAGCAGCCTGAGCTGGGGATGCCCTGGAATGCTCTTCCCAGCCTTGGCTGCCTCTGTGCTGCCTTTATTTTTTGAACAAGAAAAAGGAAAATACATGCGAGGTGTAAATCTCGGTGTAAACCAACACAGGGGGTCACTGGGGTGCTAACAAAACTGTGTCTCAGGCTGGTGTCCTGCCTCTGGCTGAGACCCAGTGCCGGCAGCCTGGCACAAAGGCAAGTGCTCGGCTTTTCCGTGCCAAAATGCAGTAGCTAACGTGGTAATGTGGTGGGCAGGATTCAGCTGGTCACCCCACCTTTCAGTCAGCCTTTGCATGAGGTGTGAGTACCAATGGCCTGTGCGTTTCCTACTTTGATACAGTTATAAATGCTGTTTTGCTTTTGATTGTCTTTGTCCTTTTTTAGCATTACTTGTTTACTTGTCTTGATAACATCCTCCACGAGGAAGTTGCATGTCTGTTAGTTTCCAATAAACAAAATTTCCTTCTCCCTGGTATATACTTGGGTTTTTTTAGTACTATAGGTTTGCCCTGCTGCATCGTGAAAGCGATAATTTGGAGTCCCCAATTCACTCCCTTCATGCTGTTCATTATTTTATATGCCTCTCCTGTGGTCTCTCTCCTTTTTATTACTAATCAGGTCTAGTCTTTTAAATCCTTCTTTGTGCGATAGTTTCATTTTACAAAAGCTGAACTAGTTTGTATCAACTCAATTGATGTAATCTTACTCATGTCAAAAGTGTTTAACAGCTGCGGTCCCATGTACTCACTGCAAGCTGAACTTAAATTGTGTCAAGTTCTGCACTGCTTTGCTATGGCAAGTGGGAATGTTTGTTGCAGCTGTCTTTAAATTTAAATTTGGATGTTTTAAATGAATTAAATATGAACATGAATAATGCAACTGGTAACCTAGCCTTTCTGCAATTAAATGCAAACTTCTTCATTTTGTCTCTATGCTTTCAGGTTTTTATATGCTGCAGTATTTGTACTGACTTTGCTGTCTTGTAGGAGTGATGGGGAACTAGAGCCCATGACAGTTCAGTGGAGCCGTTGGCAGTTTTGATATCTCGGTGAGTGGAAGTTGTTTGAAACTGTGGGAAAGGCACTTTATCTGCTACAAAAGGCAGCAAATCAGTTGGCCTTTTTAGATTTTAAGGTAGCATCCTGCTGAAATGAATTTGCACATTGATCTGTCCTTTCAGGGTATAAATCCTGGAAACCAACACCACATAAAACTGTGGTCCGTGCTTGCAAGATTATCCACAAGCATGAGAAATACAGCTTTTGAAAAAGAAGAGAGTTTTAACTCTGGTATGCAGCTTTGTACAAGTGTCAGGTTCTGGAGATGGAGTATTGCAGCGTGTGCTGGGCTATGTAAATCTCGAATGCTTTATTTGATGCAAAAGTAAGATTGTCTCCTTCATGTCATTGACCCAGCCAACAAGTTCTCATCAGGGACATGTTTGTGTCTAAGGTTGTTCAGGAAGATCTGTCTGTGTGGATAGCCCATTTTTCCCCCTTGGATACCAAACTGTAGCTTCTGCTATTTATTACTTTAAGATTTTTTTTTTAAGTCTTCAGTCCCTGAACAGTGTAAAGACCACATACATCCATACTGTGTTTCTCCCTGTCATGCAGTGCCTGTTAGCTTTCCTGTCTGCTGCTCACTTTCTTCTCTCTAGACTGAAATCTGTCTTCTTCACTGGGGTGTTTCAGGCTTGCTTAAGCCTATAGGGTGATTCTGCTTGCCCTCCAATCAGTTATCAGTGAAATAAAATTGTAGGGTATTTCAGGTTGGAAGTAACTTTTGGAGGTTGTCTGGTCCAGCCTCACATGCAGAGCTGGGCTGGCTTTGAAGTCAGACTCAACTTCAAGGTTAGATCAGGCTGCTCGGGGTGGTAGCTGGTGACAGAGTATTTCCAAGGATGGAGATTTTACAGCTTCTCTGGGCAGCTATAGAATGAAATTACAGCCAGTGGGAATTACCAGTTCCCAAGCCCTATGTTAGTAAAGCCCAACTTATACCAGTTTCAGGAGGGCTGGGGTACAGGGGCTATGTCTCCGTGGCTAACGAAGAGCGGGCAGGGACTGGTCCCTGTCCCCGGGATGTAGTGAGGCTGGCGGCTCGCATCTGCGCTGCACAGGGCTAGCTGCTGCCGTGCATAGTGGAGTTTGGCTCTGGCTCTTCTCTGGGTGTTACGCGGCCCTCAAGCACACTAATTATTTTGCATTTTTTTTTTTTTCATTTTTGAGTTACGATTTTGCAGGATGAAACCGTATGTTGCTGTCCTGTGGTGTGAGAACATATGGGGGAGCTGGACAGTGCAAAGCTGCAGCGCAGGACCACAAAGGGTGACAGGAGTCAGGCTGGAGCCATCTCATTTGGCCAGTTTCTTGGAAGCATATTTTGGAGCATGCTGTCCCCAGGCTGGCATCCACGTGGCTCTCAGCAGAGTGGGAGTCCCCATGCAGCCTAAGTCTTCTACTTTGGGCAAGAGTCATGTTCCCCCCCCCCCTTTTTTTTTAATAGGAGCAACATTTACAATGTCTCATTCCCTTCCACAAGATGAGATCTTGTGGGGAGCGCGCTACATTGTTGGCTGAGGGACACCAGCAGTCATCTGTGCACTTTACAAGTAGTTAGGGTTACTTCCATTGCCATCTGCGTGAGGACGGAGGGTGCAGTAGTTTCACCTCTCTTCCCGAGCTGCAGCCTTCCACAAATCGTATCTGAGCATCTCATACATGGTCATGAATTTTTCCTCCAAATACTTCTGCAGGGAAGGGTTACACATCCCTGCCGGGTAGGGCTCTGAAGTGCTCAGGCTGAAGCAGCTTTTCAAAAGCCATCTGAGTGGCACAGGAGCACCCGGCCCACGCCAAACGCATGAGATTTATGATTAGCGTTTAGGTACTTCAGAAGGTCCCCGTGTCTGGGGGAGCTGAGCAGACAGCAGAGGTGCAGAGCCAGAGATGGTGAATGCTTGTCTGGTGCCTTTATATAACACCTTTCACCCTGGGTTTTATGGCTGGGAGACTTTTCCTACCATGACTGCTAGCTTTTAGTAAAAATGACTGAAGAAAATTATGAAGAGAAGCATTAAAAGTTGTAAATAAGCTTTCACATATGGATTACCTTCCGCTATTGAAAGGAAAAGAAACTTTACTCCTTTCACAAGTATGCACAAACACACACGCTATTTATGAGAGAGGCAATAAGAGACTACTGTGTACCATTTGATTTGGATTAAAAAACAACTGGGTTTTTTTTTTCCTTTAGTATTTAATATTCCTTTAGTATTTTCCTTCTCAGAGCATTGCTCAATGTTGCAAGCACTGCACGTAAAGGCTGTAGTTTGTAGCACTTTTATAGAAAATTAAACTCTTCATTTCTCTTAGGTTTGGAAAAAGCCTGGTTTTCAAAATCAAAACTTCTCGCCAAGTTGGATCTGTAAATAACCCTTTAAGCAGAAACTCAGCGTTGTGTCCTGGGACAGCTTCCTCTTACGTCCTCCAGCCTGACTGCCCCACTGTGAACAAAATGGAGTTATATTGACACAATTAATCTTTCATTAGTTAGTGTAGTGTCAAAACATGCTTTTATTAGCTTTCCTAAGGGCTTGTTTGCAGCTCAGCCATTCATTTAGATATTTTCTGTCAGGGCTTGGCAAGGCTTGGTGCATACAGGAGGCACTGCCCTGCGAGACCGGCTGTGCAGGAGCGCTGGTCTCCGTGTACGTGTCCGGCACACATCTCCCAAGAGCTCTGATTTTCAGTAACATTTGCTTATAACAAGAATGCGAATGCTTTTTGTTTTGGGGGACAGTCCAGCCAGTTTTCCTCCAACCAGGGGAAAAAAATGCAGCGCAACTTGGACATTCATTGCAGTACTAATAGCAAAAATATTTCCTGGGTCATTGTCCAATTTCTCATCCTTATTACCCAGAACTGCTGCGAGCAATTTGAATTGCAAGTGGCGAGCTGGGGATTGCAGTGCTGCTTTGCCAGAGTTAATGTTATGTTTCCATGTGTTTTCTTTCATAAATTTCAGCTCTGCCTCCCTTTGTTAGTGAGCAAGAGCAGCCCCCCCTTCCACGCAGACACTCGGGACCTGCTGTAGAGTTAGCACGGAGACTGGCATATGCTCCTCTTGCTTATTTATGCTGCTCCCGCTGCCATAAATTTGAAGTTGTCCACATATTGGAGAAAGAATTGTAGTTTCAGGGGGGTTGAAATGAATTGTCTGTGTTCAGTAGGAGATGTTCTGTGCAACCCAGGGTGAAAGAGCATCTATTTTCTCCCCGCTGTGTGATTAGTTAATGTTGCAGATGACTGTGTGCTCCAGAATGGGGGAATTTTCTCATGTTTATTTCTTTTGTCCTAGACATCTTCAGTTACCTAAAAGCAAGCCAGTCCCAGGATAAGGACAGCAGCAGGTGATATAATGCGGAAACCAGGCCCTCAAAAAGGTGAGCAGTGATGCTTGGCACAGCCAAAGGCCCGGTAGCGAGCTGGTGCAGACCAAAGGGCCGAGCGCAGCACATCGGGAGGCTGGCGATGGGGCGGGAGCGTGGGGGACATGCTGGTTGCATGCTCAAAACGGAGTTGTTCGTTTCTCTGGCAGCGTGCAGAGAAGGCTTCATCAGTCCACCCCCAAGATGGGCAGAGGAAGAGTCCCTCACCGGGTGCACCCCTGCAGCTTGTGGGGCATGGTGTCAGGCAGCAAGGGTGCTCTGCAGAGCCCGCAGTATGCACCATCTGCTAGTGCTCCCAGCGTGAGGCAAACTGGCACAAGCCTCCCCCTTCTAATGAGGCGTGAAACCAAGGACCAGCCTACCTTGTGGAGATGAAATCTGTTACAGACGCTTACCTCTCGCCGCCTGAGCCTCTTGTCCTGTTAGACGGGACGCAGCAGCAGCAGCCGCAGTGCTCAGGGCGACCGCACACATGCTACCTGTGTCCTGCTTGCCCCAACAAAAAGGGTGAAGTCAAGCAGGCTGCCTGCAGCTGAGATCCTTGGACTTCTTGTGCTTAACAAAAATATTGATTTCCTTTAGTGTTGTGCCATGCATGTGCGTTCGACGGGAGTGATCTCATCACATGCGCTTCGGAGGATGGGGGAAGGGAGAAGCGTAGAGGATGGAGCATCCTCCGCAGTTCTTTGTTCACATCTGCTACACGCTCACAAGGTTTATTGCAGGAGATTTCTATGCTTGATTTCTCTCCTCCCTTTATTTTTTTTAAACATCTCCTTTGCTTCTCTGGTGGTTCATCTTACAGAAGCATTATCCTCTTCCTAACACTGCTTGTCCTTTAATGAAGTGAAAATAAATGAAGGAAAGCAGGGAATGGGGAGAGCCTGCTGCGAGGCAGCTGGAGGGCTTGGTAATAAAAGAGGCAGGTTGATTAGTCAGCAGTGTGGCCGTGGACCGGGCTGGCTGAATTTAGCCTCACACACAGCTTGTGCTCTCTGCCTCGTGGAGTAGGGCGCCTCCAGCCAGCGTGGCTGTGTGACCTGTGCTGTGAATGCCGTGCCATAGGTTGCAGAAGCAACACCTGCATCGTGCACACATGGCTTTCTGTCCTACTTACCTGCTTTTTTAACAATGCATTGAACTTTTCCTTTTTCTTTATTTGCCTGCAGAAATTCTTGCATTTCTTTCCCTCTCTGCTGCTTTTGCAGCCTGTTTAATGAGGATTTTTGCATGTAAAGGTTAAGAATAAAATATAACTTCACCTGCAGAGTATGGCGAGAGGCTACTTTGAGTGCACAGATGCTATTAGAGAGCTATCCTGCAACACTGAGAGGAGTGTTACCTGTCCTGGCGGGCTTTTTTGCTTCTGACTTAAAATACCTTGTGTCCCTTATTGTTGCTTTCTTAAGGAGATGGCAGAATACTGTCCTTCATGGGGATACATTTATAGGAAGGGTGCTCTTCCAGCTTTTTCATTTGTGTCTTTCCAAGGAGACTCGATATCTGGTTCATGTCTAGTGATGCTGTGGCCACACTCCATATGTCCCTTACATTCATTTAAGGGATAAAACCTACATGCAGTCCTCCTGTCCATTGTATTGAAGAGAACATGTCAGGAAGAGAAGTTTGCAAAAATAATAGTCCAAAAGCAATTTCAGACATCTTAGGAGCCGCCAGGCCACTCTAGCAGCAGCCCATGGCCTGCCTCTTTCAGCTAGCTGTCAGAAGATTTAAAAACTTTTCCTGTTTCCTTTTTTGTTCCTTTCACAAGGAACTGCTGGGGGTGACGTATGTTTCGTATAGCACTACCAAATTGTAGTTTATAATAGCCCTAAAAATGCTTTGTAAAATAAATGAGCTGGACTGCAGCAGCGCTCCTAGGGTGCGTCGGTCAGGCAGCAGCGGGTGGAGGAGCTCGCTCAGGGTGGGCTCTGCAGTGGCACACTGATCTGGCATCCCTCCGTTCGGCTGGAGGCTGCTAGAGGCAGGGATGGGCATCCCCCGCTTCTTGCTCTCCCACTTTCCAGACCTGTCTTGGGAACTTTATTTTTTGGCAACTCTGAGGCTGAGCTGTCGTGAGCAAAGACAACTCAGATGAGGTGTTCTTCAGAGCTGGTGCTACTTTGCTGTACTCTCCTATGAGCTGCGCAGGACATGCGGTTGTAATCTGGTGTTGTGCGTGGAAAGGGCAGTTGTGCAGACTTTGGGAGAAGTCCTCTCCCCATCACCAGAGAGGGTTGAAGCTCTTTGTGTGAGTAAGGCTGACTACAGTAACCTGGAGCTGATAAACAAGGAGTGATTCAGGCTCCACCTCTCGCCGTACAAGATCCATGTGAGCCATTTTTAGTGGCTTTCGCCTTTGTTCCTTTCAAACCTTGCCACCTCTTCGCAGAGTTAAAATGATGAAGCTCTAGCAGTTTGCTGCTTTTTACATTATTGCTTGCCATTGTGGGAGAACACTAGTTGGTGAGGACTAGACAGAGACTAAGATGCAAATGCAGATACCTCGTATCAGGTCTTGAGCTGTGTGGAGGAAGGGAGCACACCCCATAGATTTAGACAAATCATCCATGTTACATGGGGTCGTGACAGGGAGGTCACTTCTCTCCTCTGAGGTGCCTGTAGAGCAGGTGACATGAGCAGATAATGTTGAAGAGTGCATTAACTGGCTTCCTTCACTGACACAAATGCTTTATTTCTTGTCTCAGCCATAGACTGGAAAGATGGTAAAAAGCACAAGTACAGCCGCCCGTCAGAGTCTCCCTCCCAGTACCAAGGTAAGAGAGCTCCCTTCTCCTTTCTCCCATTCGTTGGGGATTTTTGTTTGGTTGGGGTTTTTTTTCCCCTAAAAGCTTTTTGAGTTGCTTGGATGTGGGAAACTGCAGCATGCCAAATTAGTTTACAGATAAAAACTACTTTTGGACAGTCCTTGTGCGCTGAATTCTGACCACAGTCAAAAATGGCTGAGAAGACACCAGGGTAAGCATGCAGCTAAGCCAGCTCATTTTTAAATTGGGCAGGATTGAGCCGATCTGTTTCCTGCTGCCCAGCCATGAGTGCTGAGGGGTGACTCTGCCCATGTTTTCACATGTGTCCTGGGGATAAGGAGCCACTCACTCCTCCATGAGTTCCTCTTCCATGTCCACAGCAGTGGCTAGCCCAGTTCTCATTGCTGTAGGAGAGACATGGTGTGACCTGCACTCCTTCTTCCCCAGCAGCAGGAATTTGGCCCTTGCCCTAGCAGAGGCAATGCTGGCTGGCTCGGCGGAGCACAGGGTGAGGGCTGGCAGTAGCAGCACAGGAGTCGGTCACTTCTCGCTCCCTTTGGAGATGAGGTGTCCTGTGTTCGGGCAGGGCAGGCTGTGACCCTCTGCACAGCACCTGCAGGTTGAGTTAATAAAACTGGCAGCTCCTGCTGTCTCTCAGGGGGTATATGCAGGCAACTTCCAACTTTAGGAAGTTTATGTAAGGCTTGTATAATTTAGTAAAAGATTTTAGGGCCTGTATTTTACTTATAGAGTATAATGATGTCCTTATGTCCTTATATTCCCCATGTCCCTATATTAAGATGATGTCCATACTTCCCACCAAGTACAGAGTGACGAGAAACTAAATGATTGCCTGACTTAAGCCATTTCTAACAGGAAACACGTGTTTGCCTTCATGAAAGGCTTACCTGTGTTTCTTAGAGCCCCTGGGAGAGCTGAAGTGGCTGCTGTGCTTCAGAGGCTTCGTTATCCTGGGCCCTGAGGTGAGCCTCAGGGTGGTGGTTCTCGGGCACATTGGACTGTGGGCCACCATCAGCCCTCGCCGTTCTCTCTTGGGGCATCTCGTCTGTCATTGTCTACCCTTATACTGAAGTACTGTGGATCACAGTTTGGGAAGGACCTTCTCCAAGGGAAGGAAGTTTATTAGCACCTCCAGTAAAGCCCTGGGTCCTCTGTCACCCCGTGCTGAGCTCTACGTGACATTGTGGGGCACCATCACAGCTCACATGGCCTGTGTATAGTCTGCCTTTGGGGTGTTGGGGGCTCCGTTGCAGTTTTCCCCCTGCTCCACGCGCTGCACCATTTGCAGATGTCAGAGGACTGGCTATTGTTCAGTGGCAACGCCGACTTGAAATGAAGCTTTCTGTGAAATTCAGAGGTGTGCTTTCCCATCGGTGCTCATGGTAACCCAGCACACCAACCACCGCACCTCACTGAATCCCAGGGCTTGCTGGCCTAGGTAGGAAATGCTGCAGATACGCTGATGTGCACGTGTCTGCTCAGCAAGTGCATGGTATAGCAGTGGGATCGGGGATTGCCTCCCTGCAAGAAACTCTGAGCAGCGTATCGCTGCCCAAAGCTCGGGTACGTGGCGAGGGGAGTGAAACTATGGCAGCTTTCTGGCACAGAGCACCCCGAAGTCCAGGCTGAAAGGATTTCTGCTCAAAGCTAATACTGAATGGGGGACACCTCTGAGAAGAAGCAAAGCAGACAGCGTCGTGGTGTTTGAAACCTATTAGTTTTCACTCGCACATTCTCGCGTTTCTTCTGAGCAGACAGTGAGTAAGCGGGATCATGTTATCAGTCGTAGCTGTTACCAATGGAGAATGTGTGGCCGAATTGATGGCTGAGCAAAGTGCCTGGAAATTATAATGGGTAGAACATGCAGGAGCTCTGCCATCGCGGTGGGAGAGCTGACCCCTTGGGAGGCTGCACCCAGACGTCAGGGAAGGCCACTGTCGCCTTTGGGTCTGTGAGCAGAGATGATACTCTGCTAATTTTCATACCGAGTTGGCTCAAACTGTGCTGCTTTCATGTGCTGCCTTGATGCTTGTTAGCAGACACACATATGGGCTGCAGACTTTAATGGGATGCCTTGATCTGCGTAGGGCACGTTCTCCTTCACAGATGTGACCTGAAACGCACATGTATCGTTTCAGTTGGATTGATGACCCCTCGGGAGCTGAAATGCTAATGGAGCCCAAACCAGACTTCGGTTAAAGATATAAACAGAAACTCCATCTTCATTTAAATTCTGGGCAAAAGATCAACATTAAATGCAACATGATGAGAATCCAAACACAAGGGTGCAGAGCTGCATTGTTCACAACTACTGTAGTTTGACCCCTTGGGTGTGTACAGTGTTTTGTTTGTAGTAAATATTTTTGAAGGTTAAGACATCAGAGCCCAAATCTGACACTCTGCCTGCAAGTAATATCTCCCTTCGGCACAAGCGCATGGTAAGGAGCTTTCCAAAGGCAAGCAAAAGTGATAGACAGTCACCCTTAGGCATTTTCACAGCTGAGTTACAGGGAGTCATATAGGTTTACAATCCTTGGCTTTTGTTTAGCTCACAGATGTAATCAGAAAAATGTGGTGTTTCTCGTTAAGTGTCCTTCTCTCATTTCTAAAGATCTAAAGATCTGATGTATGTAATATGGAGGAACACGGTCCATNGGGGGGGGGGGGGTGAAAGAGAAGGCAGAGACCAGGCAAAGTAGAGGGTGATTTTTAGGGCTGGTAGGACATTTTGCATGTTGTACTGGAAGCTGGGGGCAGCAGCAGAGCGAGTGTCCCCCTTTGCTTTTCGGGGTGAGAGAGGATTTCAGTCCCTAAAGTCAGCTCTGTCCTTGGACACTCCTGCTCCATCACCAGTAAAAGGGACGCTTTAGGACTGGCTGAAGTGCTGATTTTTCATGAAGCAAAGTGATTCACTGGGAATTGGAGAAAAGCCACCAGGGTTTTTTGACCAACGCTCAGAAAATATTCTCCAGCGTTACCTGCCCAGGCCAAATAAGAAACAGGCATCTTGCAGACTAAAATGTCTTGTCCCTCTACAGTAAGGCATCCAATTTATTAATGTGAATAAGAATACTGAGAGAATATAAAATACAAGATAGTTGGTCTGTGCTAACGAGAAAGCCAAGCAAGATATTCTCAATGTTTCCCTCTGGCTTTACAACCTCTGTACACAGTGAGCCTGTAAAACGGCATCAGCCGGCACCCAGCAGCTTTGGCGTCCTGGCCAACAGCGTGCCTGGTGTGGAGGCTCCAGACCAGATCTGTTTGGAGCTGAGCGTTGGAAGTGAGTGGCGTTCAGTATGGTGAGCAGGATTTGGATATGGTCCAGAGGAGCTAATGTTGAGAGGGCCAAGTGTGATGTATGCATCTTCAACCATACTCACTCTTTCTCAAGTACAGAGCTCGGGGCTTGTTCTCTGCTCCCTGATTAAAAAAGCCTTAAGTGCCTCCTGCTTTTTTCTATTTTGTTGGCAGCTCTCCCTTTGTTGTAAAAAAACCCCTATCTTTTGTATTAATGCCATTTTCTTCTGATTCTTCCTGCAGTTTTTAGGTTGAAGCTGATCGTATTTGGTTAAGTTTAAGTGTACTTTGAAATTCCTGCTTGAAAAACATTGTATTGTGAGCTAAATACTATTACTGAATTCATTTAAAACCATTCCCTACATTCTGTGCAGGGCTTCCTCTCGCACTAAGGCAACGGTGGCAGCCTCCAATTTCAGTATGCAGTTTCTGTCCTGGTTTGAGAGTAATCCTGAAAAAGAAGTGCAGTCCTTAATTGTGCTTGTCGTGCCATCTTTGTGTAAAGAAATGGCTGATAGTGAAAAGAGAAGGAAGGAAGGCTTAACTCTGCTGTATCGGCTCTGTCTTTTCTTAGAGTTTAGAGAAGTCTTTCTGCTGCTCCTGCTTTTCTTTGCAAAATAAGTCACCAGAACCGAGAGTCGTAAGTAGCTGCAGTTCTAGTGTTGTGTGTGTGTCTTCATATGGTGGTTGGGTCCCAACAGGCTCTAATCTCAGTATCAATCTAATCTCAATCTCAAATAAGTTCCATGCCCAAACACTATTTTGAGAGGCACGCAGCTGTCTCAGAAATTTACTGCTCCTGCTGGGATTGTGCAGCATCGATCTCAACTGCGGCGTGAGCTGCTGCAGGGAGCAGAATGGCCTCGCTTGGTTCGGAGTGAGTGAAAAGTGGAAGGATTAAAACCATGACTACTTTCAATAGCGAGGGATTGAAACCAGCTGAGGGGAGGGTAGGTTTCTTTTTTAAAATAAAATTGTCAAGCGCAGCTGATCCTTTTCAAGGTGCTTGCTCAGGTCCTGGGGCTGAGGCTCGCACTCCTTTCCCCGGTGCTGTCACCACGGGCATCCTCTGTGCTCCATGGACAAGGGCCTCTGAAGGGCCACCCCAGTCTGAGATGAGCCCAGATCAGGAATCGGAGTTAAGGGTTGGGATGCAGCAAGGCGTTTCCATGCCTGGGTTTGCTTTGGCTGGGTATTTATTACACGTTATTCATACAAAGAGTTTCATTGACGTAACCGAGTGTAAAATTGTATCTTCAATTAAAGCAAAAGAATTTTGTTTTTGTGAGAGCTTCATTGCAGTGAATCACTGAATTTCTTCATTCACCTCAGTGTGAGACCATTGGCTGAAAAGAAAATACGTGCCAATGGATGGAAACGTATACTCTGAGGAATGGAGAGCTGTCAGAGTCTGTAAACAGAAATACATTCAACCAGTGTGGCAGCAAAACTGTATTTTTTTTCCGTTCATTTCCACTGTATTTAACAGTCTGCTAGTCATCTGCATGGGAGGTAGCAAGAAAGCAGCATTTCTTTTATTTATTTGAAGCTAGTAGATTATCGAGCCCTTAAGGCTTCTCTGTGCACGTGAGGCAGAACTAAAGTAATGTGTGCTGACCTTAATGCCTGAATTTTTAGAGGTGTGGTGTGCACTGCAGTAGCTAAAATGGCTCTTAATGTAGCTTTTGTTTTGAAAATAGACTGATTAAAAACTTGACGTGAATAGGGGAAGCGGTAGCTGAGTCTTTAATTGTGCTGCCACCAATGCTCTTGAAATTACTTGAAAACAGCGGTCTCCCGGGAGCCATTCAGATGAATACAAGCTAATGTCATGCTGGAAGGATCCTTTCCCAGCTGCTCAGTTTAAATGGCAGAAGTCATGATTTGCTCGGATCACGAGAGCTTTTAATTCCTCATTTAATAACAGGTTTCCCTGGATGGCATATTGCTTTTACCCTTCCTGCTGTACATGGGAAAGGTGCAGGCAAGGATAAAATGCGCTTCCCCCAGCAGCAGCACTTAGTGGAAGGGGCTTTGGTGTTGGATGTGAGCCACTCTGTTCAGTAAATCCCCATTTGGAGGATCCCTGCTTCCATCCTGCCCAAGCTATGGACACCGTGTCTGCTTCAGGAAATTAATTGCTGACCTGTCCACTAATTGCTGGGGACGGGCTGATACTTGCTCCAAGCTACTGGCTCATGGGGCAGGCTGTGTGCATGCTGGACCGGGGGAACCGTAAAGTCAGCACAGTGCAAAGTTTCCTGTTGATTTGGGCTGCTTTTAGCCTGCAGTGACTGTTCTTAATCCCCAGACTGAGCAATGTGTTTAACGAATGATTTTTAAGAGGCAGTTGTCTGGAAGACTCCACGGATTCCCATCTGTGCTGGGTATTTTATATTAAGTTGTAGGTTGTTATCCTCACTTCTTGCAGACTCTCCTCAGCAGTGCGGAGGCAGTAAGATGCCGTAGGCAGCACCATGCTTTGTTCTGCCTGTCAGCTGCAGTTGTAAATCTTCTGTGGTCACAAACGTCAGAGGATCTTGATGAAAACACATTGCCTGTGAGCACCTCCTCTGTGAGAAGTGGAGAACTGCCGGCATTAGGAGTCCAGCCATCTCTTTTTCTGAGATTTTTGCTCGTCAGTTCCTATTTGAATCCTTTTCTCTTCTCAGGTCACTTCACCTGGGAGAAATACCTGAAAGAGACATGTGCCATCCCAGCTCCTGCCCATTGCTTCAAGCAGGTAAGAGGGTGAATGAAAACAAGAAAGACCAAGGGCAATGGTCTGTTGGTGACCCGGGAGTTCTGTGCCTGGAATAGGCCCCTTTCTGGCAAGGAAGATGCTTTTAAGGGTATTGGAGACTTCATAGAAATCTAAGTTTGCTGAAGCAAAGATAAAAAAGATACGTTCAGGCACTGCAAATGTTAGAGTAGTGCAGAAGACTTAACTCTCAGATGTGCATGAATGGGAACACGAGAATGTTTTTTCTGTCTGCTGAGCACAGGATCTTGGAGTAAATGTTCTGAGTAGGCTGTGATCCAGGTTTTGGTGGATCCTGCACAGCAAGGGGATTTTCTTCAGAATTCACCAGGTCTTTGTGAATTGACTAGCACCCCTCCGGGCATTGGGTACTTGAGCACAGAGGTGATAATGTTGAATACAGGGGATACAGGAGTCAATTGGCATGGCACCCCTGGGTCTGGACAGAGGGGCAGGAGCACACAGGAGTATCTGTTTGGGTCTTGCGTTGGGTGGGTGATTCTCCTGAGAAGAGGGTAAGAGAAGAGGGTAGGCCTAGTTGTCTGGATGATGCAGTACCAAAAGGCGGTGGTCTGGGTCACAAATCTGCCAGGGCTTGCCAAACTTTCTTTGCTGCCCTGTGGTGTCTGCTCGCATGCTGTGCTTGGAGAATGCTGTCAGTCTTTGGTAGAATCAGTTTTGATGCTGTTAGGGCTTAAGCTTTATGACTGAGGTGGTGCATGTATTGGAAATCCTGTCTCTAACTGGGTCCTTGTTCTTTTCTTTGCAGTCATACACTCCACCTGCAAATGAATTCAAGATCAGTATGAAACTAGAAGCCCAGGACCCCAGGAACACCACCTCCACTTGCATTGCCACGGTGGTGGGTCTGACAGGCGCACGCCTCCGCCTGCGCCTCGATGGCAGCGATAACAAGAATGACTTCTGGCGGCTGGTGGACTCTGCTGAAATCCAGCCCATAGGAAACTGTGAGAAGAATGGAGGGATGCTGCAGCCTCCACTGGGTGAGCTGAAGTTCAGCTGTCCAGCAAGTGCCTACATTACCTGTGGGGAAAACCCTTGGGGTTTTTTATATTTCTGTGCTTGGGACAGAGACCCGTGGACTGCCTCTGCCTACCACTGTGATGTAGACCAGCCCTGTTAGCTTGGGCTGTTAAACAGAGGTATCCCGCACCAGATCCGTATTTCCACGTGGACATCGTGGCATGGACAGGGAGATGCTTTAGAGTGTAGATGAAAGAGCTCTTTGCACCTAGGTGAGCTCCTTGCACTCTTTGCAGCTCAAGCTCAGGATTAGCATGTGCTGACTATGCTCTCATGGCTTCTGAAATTCTGCCTGTGTATGTCAAAGGAAAAACACGTTTTCCACCCATTTGTGTGAAAGAATGCCAGAGCCACTCCGTTTTCCAGACGACACACAAGCAAACGAGGGGCACCCCAAAGTCCTGGTGACCCAGGAGTGTGGGTGGTAGTGTTGAAGGCAGAGCAACTGTGATGGCCTTTCCTGGATGATTGCCTGTACAAGGACAGAACAAATCCAGGTTCTTTTTTTTCTGGGAGACACCACACAGTCACACAGGCAGTGCTGGCGCATAGCTCCAGCAATGGCTTGATCTCTGGCCATTGCCCATTGCTTCTGATCCTGCTTGCAAGCGCTGTCGTCTCAAAGGTGTGCTTGACACGAAACAGCTGCCATCTGTCAGTGCTTTCCCCTGTGCTCCCCCGTTGAGCTGAGCACAGTACTGGTATGTGGGTGGAGGTGCTTTGCTGGGGATCTGTAAATCTTGATGTAGAGAATAACCAAGAGAGCAATTAGGGCTGAGGCATCTGCTGTATCACTGCTAATCCTATCACTGTGATTTCAAAAGCATTTAAATTTTCATTCATGCTGTCTAAGTATATTTGTGCCCAAGTGTCTTTGGGGCAATAGTAGGTTAGCTGGAGAACATCTGATGGGGAAACGTAATGTCTGAAAAGGTTCCCAGTGATTTAAGTCCTGTCTCAGGTGAAGGGACGCTTGTGATATTTCATCTGTTTGTTTATTTAATTTTGCTTGGTTACAGCTTTATAAATAACCTGGGCAGTTGAACACTTCTTCCAGTCTTGTCTTCAGTTAAANCATTTTTTTTTTTTTTTTTTTTTTTTTTGACATTGGCCCAATGATGAGCTGATGTGCTGGTTCTTTCCTAATTAAGCAGCAAGATTAGCCTGCTTTTGCGTTCTGCTGCCCATTATTTTTGAAGTGTCTTCATAAATCTCTCTCAATTAGCACATCCCCAAATAATATCAAGCCAATCTATAGTGATGCAAGAAACCTTCAGTAGGATACCTTGAGTTAGGAATTTTTTTATTCATGTTTTTTCCTGGAGCACCATTTGTGAGCTTTGGTGGAAGTACAGTCTAAATTGCAATGGGACACTTGGGACTGACCTTTCTGAAGAACGAAGAAACGTCAGCAGGTGCGTGTTTTGGCACATCACACCACACGAAGCTGTGTGTATACAAGTCTAATTATACCCTGTCCCTTCGCAATGGCTACAGACAAAACCTGCTGCAGCTATTAACATTAAAGCTTCCATTTTTTATGTTACTTTCATGCATGCTGCTGTCCATTTGCAGACATCTCTTTGAAACCCTGGTCCCAGGGTGCAGCGCACAGCTCCGGTGCAGCCTGCCCAGGAGGTGTGGGTACCTGTCCTCGCTGGCAGAGGCAGCACAGGTTCCTCCTGTGCCTTGTCTGGGTTTTGCCAGCAGATGGCAATAAGTGTAATCGAGTTGCAGAGCAAAACTCATTTCTGACAGTGCCAGAGGAGAGGATTCATAGTCTGGAAGCAGTCTGTGTGCCCAGCTCTGATCTGTATCGCCTGCTTAACCTTGGGCCAGACAAAAGTGGTTGTCTTGCACCCGGCATAAAGACAGGTAACAAAAAGCTAGTTCTGCGGTTGTCCTTTCTGCCTGCAGAGTGCAAGCACCCAGAAAATGCGGCAAGGATTTTCTGTACTCCTTGTAGCATTATCCGTTTGTACACATCTGCTGCTGCTCCCCTTCTTTACATAGATAATTGACGTAAAAGGTTATCTTTGCCTCTCTGGGAGCTTGGCTCTCCCATCCCCTAAGGTTTTGTGGTTAGCTTGTTCAGTTTCCAGGCTGCTTTGACAAAGTTGCAGGGCTGGCGGTGTGGCTTGTACTGAGCTGGTTGAGTTCTGGCATTTTGGCCGTGGCAAAACTTTGCCATGTTAATTATCATGGGATGCTCTCCGTCTAGGTCCAGGCCCAGGGTTACCTTCAAAACACCGCAAATACAGAAAGTGCAATGCCACGTTCAGCTGAGCAGCAGAAATTGCCTGTACAGGAAGATGCACATTTAGCAAAGATGGTGTTTTGTGATATCTGGAGGCTTTTGTTGGTTTTGCAGTCGTACTCAGTGCCATAGAGCATGTGAATTTGCTTTTTTCTTCCCTAAGCCCCTTTCTGTTATTTCTCTACTTTTTTTCACAGAAAATGTCAAGCCAAAAACTGCTGTCCTTTCCTGTAATGGTTAAATCTGTTTCCCAGCCAAGTCACAGCCTCTTTATTTTGTCAGGTTAGCTTGCCTGCAGCTCACTCTAAAGGTTGAGAATGCCACCCAGAAGCTGAGATTCCCTATTGAGGAAGAAATTTCATAACCCGAGTGTGCACTTGCTGATTCATGTCTCCCCTGTAGTAGGATCACTGAAGCTGCCAGCACTAGCGCTGCACAAAGTGCTCTGCCTGTATGGTCAATGTACAGGCTTTTGTTATGATAAGCGAATATTGCAGTCAAACATCCATTTCCAGATGTTTCTTTTCAACAACATAATGTTTTGCATTCAGAATATCTGGAAAAGGTCAAACCTGACTCTCCAGCATAAGCAGGAGGGTGGTGTGGGATCACAATGTGTGCCCGCTGCCAAGTTCCCATCAGAGGAGGCAAATGCTGCCGGATCCAGTGGCCCCCACAGCCTTAAAGTTTCCATCTCTGCTTCCCTCTCTGCAGGCTTTCGGCTGAATGCCTCCTCTTGGCCCATGTTCCTTCTGAAGACTCTGAATGGAGCAGAGATGGCTCCTGTCCGGATTTTTCACAAGGTATTTTACCGTACTGTTTGTGAAGACATCCTTCTGGCATGTCCCCTTTACTGCAGAGCACCAAAATCACAGCTGGTGTCTCGTGTGAGATCTCCTGATCCCAGAGGAGATGAACATTGCCCAGCTTTGCCACGGTGCTGCTTCTCTAGGACAGATCCATACCCTCTGCTGCTGTGTTGTAGCGGTGTCAAGATGCAGACAGAGGTCTACTAAGAAAGTGGCTTGGGCTTCAATGCTTGGGCTTGAGAGATGTGCTTGTTTTTCACTTGAGCTGCAGGTGCTACTCAAAGTCAGGAATGCAATATGCGAAAGTCAGCACCTCCCTGAAACTTTTTAATGTACCAGAGCTTGCAAGGAGTGCAAATATTGCTGTGAGGCAACACTGCAAGTATGATTTCCTAGTTTGTATTCTCACACCCTTAGTGAAGTCAGAGACAGAAGCCAGTCTAGAGGCATGTGCTGTGGTATGGGATGGTTGGTGTGGCTTTAGTGTATCTCAAGCATAAAAGACTAGGAAGAGCAAGCCCCAGATAAGGATGGATGGCAGATCTCTCCCATGTCTAGCAAAGCTGAAGGTGGGGGAAGAATGATGGAGAGAGACTGTCATATCTCAGGTTTTCCTGCTCTGAGATAACAAGGTGAGAGTATCCTACAGAAGCTCTTTTCTTTGGAGCTTTATTTTCTGCTTGTGTTGCATGACAGACTTGTCACAGGGTGCAGTGTTAACGTAGCACTGTCTGGATTTGGTCCAGCAGCCAGGTGATGGCAGAGCAGTCAGTAGTGGATTTTGTTGCCTCTCGACTTAAAGGGCACGTGGTTGCATAGCTAGACCAGCGTGTGCACACCTAATTGGGGTTCAAATCTAGCCCACTAGCTCCCTTCATCTGCTTGTGGAGGTGAGTTTGCTGATGGAGAGTACAGCCCTAGTCAGGGGAGGCACTGGCATATCCTCTTTGAGGACATTTTCAACTTCTCCTTGTAGGAACCACCATCTCCATCCCAAAACTTCTTCAAGACAGGTATGAAGCTGGAGGCAGTGGACAGGAAGAACCCTCACTTCATCTGCCCGGCCACCATTGGGGAGGTGAGAGGTTCTGAGGTCCTCATAACATTTGATGGCTGGAGAGGTGCCTTCGATTACTGGTGCCGATATGATTCCCGGGACATCTTTCCCGTAGGCTGGTGCTCGCTGACTGGAGATAATCTGCAGCCCCCTGGAACAAAAGGTAAGGCCCACGTTGTTGCTTAGCTGTCTTCGTCCTCCACTCAGCTCTCAAAGAGCAGCAAAACAGGCAGAGGCTAGCAGCAAGGACATCTGGGTGCCCTGGCTGTCTGTCTTACTGCTGCTTCATGCGTGGTAAAGGTACAGATGATCATACCTATTAGCAGTGTAACAGCCTGGCATCAAGGTGCTAAGGAACAGCCATCTGTAAAGATGGGCAGGATGATGGCTCTCTGGAGGGATGGTGGTGCTGTACAACATTGCTGAGGTCTGCTCCTCTTCAGGAATTTCCTTGGAGTCTTTCCTGCATCTCTGGAACACACATTCCTAGGGACTTTTTCACAGGGGGACTGGGCTATTTGTGGATATAATAGGGGAATAATGAGAACTATTAAGTTGCAGGACTGCGCCTGTTTGTACTTCCGACAATTACCTTGCTCTGCCTTATGCTGTGATCTCTGCTGTGAACATGGAAAAATCAGGTCTGAATCAGGTCGTACCTGCCTTGTTCTTTGAGCCGTGATTGTTGGTTAGGAATGGTATTGGGGAACTTGCTGCCTTGCAAAGGTCTGGGCGTTGGCTGTTGAGATTTTGAGATGTGTCTCTAGTTCGCTAGCATTGCAGTCGTGTTCAGGACCAGGGAGCTGTCATTGTCCTCATGCATGTCCCTCTGGCATTTGCTGGCTGGCAAGTCCAGCACATGCCTGTCAATGAAATGAGAAGCAGGAGAGCAACCTCTCTACTGGAGCTGAAGGATTACTTAGGAGAGGCATTTCTCTGATGAGACTGTTCCTCTTGAAAATCCAGGGTCAGTTTGTGCTAACCCATTAGGCTGGTGCTTTCCTGCCGTCCCTTGATGTGAGCCATTTCTGCCCCCTGTGCTGCAAGGTTGGTGGTGGGGTGGATTGCCTGAGGTCATCTCACATGGCTTGTGTGCAAGCCATCCTGTCTCAGGTAGAGATGATTTCTGTTATGGTTGGGAACTGAAAGGCACTCTCACTGTTTATCTTGGATTTCTGCATTCGGCCTTGATGTTCCCAGCCTCTCCCTTGCTTCCTGCCGTTTGTTTGTGTCCTGCCCACTGCCACCCTGCAGGCTCCGCAGAGCTGCTGGGGACCTCCCAGCCGGTGGTTGACCTCTCCGGCAGTGCCCTGGAGTCAGGGGCTCTTGCCCAGCATCTCCGAGGTGCTTCTCAGGTACTGCACGAGTGGCTGAAGACATGTTTGTGTTGGGTGGGAGCTTTCCTGGCAATAAACTGGGGATGGAAGGTTTCAGGAGCAAGGTGGAAGCCACCTTCCCAGGAGAAGTGGGAACCTCCATCTGATCCATGGCACCTGGTGCAGGCAGCTCTGTTCCTCTCCAGCCTCCCTGTGCCAGGGCTTGAAGCTGTGAGCGAGCAGAGCATCCCGAAATAATGCCCCATGATGGGGCCGACACCGTGGTAATTTGGAGCCATCTTGAGAAGCATTTGCTTCCCCCCTTGGCAGGCAGCAGTGACAGGCTCTCCCTCTCGCATTGGCTCTGCTGGCAGCAACTCTGCAATTCGCGGTCACGTGCAAAAATAGTGAACCCTGAAAGTCACATCTCCCCGCTCCCAGGCAGAGGCAGCCCTTGCTCTCAGGCAGATTTCTGCTCTCTCTGCCGTGCTTTTCAAGTACTGGAGCAAGAGCAAGGGTTGGCAGAGGTTGCATGAGCCATGCAAAAATGCCGTGGAGTCGGGATCAGCTTTGTCTTTGTGGTATTTTACTTTCCTCTCTGTGGGTACCCCCTCCCCTTCCTGCCCCAGACTTTCCAATTTCCACTTTGTGGGATTAGACCAAAAGGAGGGAGCGCTGGGAACTTTCCTCGTCTGTAATTAAATTCCTCACTTGTTTCTTTACTCCTCAGCCCTGCTTTGGAGGAGGGTTGAGCACAGTCCTCCCAGGACCTGAGTGTGCTGCTCTTGGCAGGGTTGGAGGATGCTTCACTACAGAGGGATCCCTCTTCAGCTCCAGTAAAGCTTCCCTGTGTGCCAGCCTGGAGCCCGCAGGACCACGCAGTGGAGTCAGGGAGGTTCTCTTTCCTGGTGGGAATTCCCCTTAAATTGCAGAGACATGCAGGAGGTCAGTGCTAACCATGGGTATACCAGGCTCTGCTCACATACCGGACTGACCGCCTTGCCCTGAGCCAATGGGTGCTAGCAGGGTGAGATGCTTGGGGGAGCTGAGAAGCCCTGCAAAGAGTTAACTCCATCGAAAATGATGGCTTCCTGGGGCTGAGGAAAAGAGGCCTGGTGAAATGAGCTCATGTTCAAGGGAAGCAGAAGTTCAAAGAGGCCAGGCATGTTTATTTAATGCTGGTAACTTAATTCAGCTCTAATCTGTCCCTTCTGCTGGTTGCCCGCAGAGGTGGAGGAGTGCGGGGCTTCTCCCAGGCACATCCCCTCTCCGGCTCTGGGGCCTCCCACTCCCACCAGTGTTTGCTTAGCTGGGGCAGCTGGGCAGGGTGCTGGTGGAGCTGGGGCACGGCCAGCCACACCGAGTGGAGCTTTCAGGAGGGCACGTGTGTGTATGTGAAGGGAGGAAAGGGAGGTCAAACAGCGAGGAGGAACAGCTCTCTGCGCGCCAGGTTGGTAATTACATTGCTGTCAAGATGTGCTGTCTGTGCGGTGGCCTGCTGGGAGAGCTCTGCCGCAGCCGGCGGCCAGATGGCTGTGGGCTCCCGGGCGTCTCCTGGAGCTCCTCTCTCAATGCAGCACAGCTTGGAGCTGGGGGCTTCAAATAAACACGCGCCGCAGGGGAAACGTAGCTCCGGGGGTGCCTACGCACGCAGTCAGTCCTGATCCTCTCTGCTCCGTGTCAGCCTGCAGGCTGGGGTTGGTGGTCATCTCTGCTGGGCTTCCAGAGCAAGGCGAAATGCGGCAGAGCTCGTCCTGTGCATCCTCAGCTCCTCCATGTCAGTTTGGCAGCAGCCGGGGAAGGCAGGTCCCCGTGACCGTCCCAAAGGGAGGGGGGTTTCTGTGGGGATGCAGCGAGCTGCCTCTGGCTTCCCGCCCATGCCAGCAGGGCATTCCTGGTATTGTCTCTTGGGCAAGAATCCCCACTCCACTTCTCACATGTAGTGTACAGCATCTTATATGTCTTTTCATGCCTCTTACACGCATGCTCTTTTACCCTTAAACACATATCCTGGGCTTTTAGGAATATAAGGTGAGGTGGACTTCCTATTAAACTAAGTGCTGGATGGCAGCTTTGAGCTCTGCTCAAAGGGCAGACTGTTAATGATAGTTTCTGCAGTTACCTTGCACGGGAGGTGCTCATGACTTGTGGGTTCACTTCAGAGTTTTAGAAATTAGCTTTTTTTTTGACTGTTTCCGGAAGAGCTGTTTGTATGTCCGTTCTTGCTGTGTCAAGCAGTCATCCTAGAGAAATATTCATTGAAAAGTATTTATCACAACACATATACAAAAAAACAGCTGAGTTAAGGTTGTGTGGGGCATCGAACTTACTGCAAAGGTTTTAGACTTTCCAGTTGCATGGTGGGATCAGAGTTTCAGAATTAGAGCAAAACAGAGGAGAATGGTGTTTCCCTGTCTTTAGACACTGCAGCACACAAAAGTGAGGCCAAAATACACTGTGTGCACATTACTAACGACGTGGATTTTTTCAACAGAAGACCCTGAAGGTGTGTTGGGTAGGGAAGGAATTATCCACATCTGCCAGGCCTGCGTGCTTTTCCGTCTGAGTCATGTAGTGACTCAACTTACATTGTAGTAGATACAGTGCAGGAGGTAGCTGACATTTCTCAAGCTGAGAGCTTCAAGGTTTAGATTAAGTTGTGACGCACATAAGCAGTGTGCTTATGTGCTTAAGAGTCTGTGCACTGTAGCAATGTTAGGTAGAAATGTAAATTGGGAGGAAAGCGGAGATTGAAGGAGTAAAATCCGTAGGTCAGCTGTTGTGGGTTAGCCCCGGTGGGCAGCTGAGCCCCCCCCAGCTGCTCACTCACCCTCCCAGCAGGATGGGACAGAGAATTGGAAGGGTAAAAGTGTGAGAACTGGTGGGTTGACATACAGACAGTTTAACAGGTAAAGCAAAAGCTGCACGTGCAAGGCAAAGCCAGGCATACATTCACTCCTTCCCATCGGCAGGCAGGCGTTCAGCCATCTCCAGGAAAGCAGGGCTCCGTCATGTGCAACAGTGACTTGGGAAGACAAACGCCATCACTCCGAACATCCCCCCTTTCTCCTTCTTCCCCAGCTTTATATGCTGAGCATGAGGCCGTATGGTGTGGGATATCCCTTCAGGCAGCTGGGGTCAGCTCTCCCGGCTGTGCCCCCTCCCAGCTGCTTGTGCACCCCCAGCCTGCATGCTGGCCAGGCACCATGAGAAACAGGGAAGACCTTGACACTGTGCAAGCCCGGCTCAGCGATAGCTAAAACATGGGTGTGTTACCAACACTGTTTTGGTCACAAATCCAAAACACAGCACCATTTGAGCTATTATTAAAGAAAGTTAAGTCTAGCCCAGCCAAAACCAGTACAGTTCTTTTGAAAAACTTTTTGCAGGCATTTTACTTTTCCTAAACATCCTGCTCCTTGGGGAGTCTGTGGGCAACTCAAGCATTCATGGCTCGTAAACAGGACAGAAACAATCCTGTTCTCAGGTCACTGACATAAGAGGAGTGCAGATTTGGAAAGCTGCTCTGGAGAGTCCCTCTCCATTATACGCAGTACAGAAAATCAATACTTAGGACCGACCGAAAGAATGAGGATTGTTGCTTAGTTACTTTAAATCATGTCTGGGGAGAAAGAGAGCGAGAGAGACGCACACACAAATGGAGGTGCCGCTGCTAAGGTTCAGGGCAAAACGGATTGAAGAGGGAAATAGGAAACTGCGATAAAAATCACTGAGAAGAAAGAGGTAAGAGGCTGGTTAATGATTGTAGTTTCCAGGGCTGCCTGCCCTCAGCAGGGAGGTGGGATGAGGGAAATCCCCCATCAACAGAGGCCTTGGCGAGAGGAGATGCGTCTGCTGCTGTTATCCATGGGAAAATTGGGTTTTCACAACTGATCACAGACTAGAGGGAAGTTCAGTCCTTTGTAGTCAGGGAAACACATGTTGGAAGGGGATCCATGAGAAGTTATTTTCCTTTCTGAAGTGGTTTGTGGTATGGAGAGCTCTGAGCCCCTGGGGGAAGAGAAACCAAACCGGGGTCTTGTCAGGTGCCTCTGCAAAGCGGCTTCCAGCTCTGAGCTCTTCACCCAAGGAGGTGATGCACCGAGGAGTCTGTCTGCGCCAGGTAAAGGGACACAGGCTGGGAAAAAGGGACCGAGCAGACAGGATCAGGGCTTTCTGCCTATACATGCTGATTGTGGGCACAGGAATCTTTGAGATTTTCTGCAAGGTCTGGGTCTTTACACAAGAAAGCATGTAGAACTTTTATTTACACACTAGCTTTCAATTTCAAAGAAACGCGTGCATTTTTCTGGGGTTTATGCTACAGTATCAGGAACTTTAGCTGTGATTTGCCTCAAAAAGTGTGAGACGTTTACAGGACACTCCAGGAGCCCTGCTTACACCTGAGTGCCGGTGGCTCTGTGCATGATCCCAACAGTACTGCTGCTGGAAGATGCTGTGGCAGGGGCAGTCTTCCCTGCAGCTCATTTTCCAGGTCCTGAGAAATCCAGATTTAATCCATGCCTGCACTAGGACCTTCCCCACACACACATGCATACACACACTTCCTCCACTGTAATAGCGTCCCTTAAGTCTGCTCGCCCATGTTCAGTACATCACTGCTGGAGGGCAGGGAAATACTCTAACCTTAAAAACAAGCCTGCAGCAACCTGCCCACAGTCACAAGTATCGCTGTCAAAGTCTGTAACTCAGAAGATCCTTGTGCCTCAGCCATTTGGGCTACACCTCCAGCTGATGCCGGATTCCTCTGGAGTTCCCTGCTGGATTCGTTACACCCTTTTCCACCCTTCTGGATGCTCCATAACAGAGACAGGGGTGACACCGTGCTGGGTGTGGGAGAGGGGCAGCAGTGAAAGCGTTAAGGCTGGGCGGGCAGAGCGGGAAGCAGCTCTAGCGCTGGAATTTGGAGGAGTGGAGTTGCTGCCTTGGCACCAGCCCAGCTGGCGGAGAGGCCCCGCGCCCAGCCAGGTCGGGAGAGCTAATGCGGAGCACGTCCTCCCGGCTGCTGTGCCAAGGTCGACAGGGAGCTGCAGTGAGGGCACTGGAGACCCTGGTGCTTGGTGCAGTTAAACAGCAGGCACTTGCCTTGACTGCCTTCGTCCGGGTCTGCCACGAGCTGTCAGCACACTGCTCCCTCTCCCTGGGCTTGGCTGCCTTGAGAGCATTTCCCTCTGCTTGCAAAGCAAGCAAGAATTAATAGTTTTAGATAGTTACCATGGGGATATGTTGAAGTGGAGCTCACATCCACTCCTGGACTCGCCATCTGTTGCATGCGTTACACAGCCCGCCCGTATTGCTAAAGAGACCGGAGTGTGCCGGCAGGGCCTGGCCTGCCCTTGCGTGGGTGCTGCGCCGGGAGCGGTAACTCCAGGAGGTAACGGAGGTGTAAAATGCTGACTCTGGATAGAAAGTTCATGAAGTTCTTCATCTCTCCCCACTGTTGCTGCCATGTGATTTATTGGTTAACTGCTTGGTGTCTTCAAATGAAGATGATGATCAGATGCTAGATTTTCCGCCCATGGGCGAAGGTAACTTTTCTTTATTTTCTTTATTTTTGATGTTGCTTGGTTTCTTTTCCTCCTATGGGGCAAGAACACAGTGGTGGGTGGAGGTGCTTCATCAGGAGTAAGTGGCAAGGTAACACTCAGGTGAGCTCCTGTGCTTTACTGCTTGGAGGAGACGGAAAAATATTAATTACTGTCACTTCAGGACTGAGCTGGGATTTGGAGCTCATACCTCGAGCTGGGTGATGTTTGTTTGTCTTGGGGTGGCTGAATTTGGGACCACGCAGGTGGAGCTTATGTACCGACGGCAGGAGAACGTTACACAAAGAAGTTCAGCATTTTCTCTTTTATCCGCGAGTCTAACGCCCATGCAGCCATGGTACCTCAGTGTCGCTGCCTTTGAGACCACTATCGGAAGATCCCAAGAAAAACTCTTGAGCTGTTTGGAGCACAGAGCCAAGGCGCTTAGCAGTAATCCTGGCTTGGCTTGGATGTGTGTCCTGGAATACGTGTTGGCTTTGGAGGTCTCGGGGCTTAGACAAGAGCAGCGCTGCAGGAGGGTGTGCTGCTCCCCTGACCCTCTTTGGATGCTGACGGTGCCTGTGATTCGGCAAACGGCAAATCTGTGGCTCAGCAGGAACGGTGCATCTGGCATGTCAGAGACCTGATGTTTCTGTGTGATGTCTTGGGGCTGGCAAGAGCCTCTGAGAAGAGGAGTTGACCTGGGAAAGGCAAAGTTTCCACCATCCCCCAGCCTGTCCTTAATACCAGTGTCTCAGCCTTCCCCCCAACTTGACTTTTCCTCATGTGTTTCATTCTAAAATATTTCGTAACCCAGAGAGCCTGGGTTGTCTTGAGGATGTTTCCTTCCCTTTTCCATACTGCTTCCTGGCCCAAAACAGGTTTTCAAAATCTCAGGACATTACTGAGTCTTTGCAGGACACTTCTACAGGAGCATCGCTGTTGAAACCTTCCTCTCTTTGGGTGGATAACACTGGGGTCGCCGCTCCATTTCTGCAAGATCTCTGACCAAGTAACAACCCCTCTGCTGATGGGACGTGGTGCAAAGCTGTGCATGAAGCTTGCGTAGGCTGAAGGTCTGAGTGCTTTCAGGATGGAATTGGACAAACTCAAGGAAGAGCAGCGGTCCAGGGCTTTTATTTCTGTGGGTCTAAAAGTGTCTGGCTCAGGATGTCCTGAGCCGCTGGTTGCAAGCAGGGCTGGTGTCTCTGCCTAACTATCCCATGCTGCCAAGTTTGGAAGCGGAGTTAAATAAGCTTAAAGTATGCCCAGTGTAACAGTTTGTATATCTTTAGGAGAGCCGCAGGGAGAACACAGTTTCCCATCTAGATGAAGCGTTTTAAACGCTTAGTATTAAGAAGCTTTGCATCGAGGATTTAGGGCTCCACGCCTAGTTTCTGCCTGTCACCGCCACACATATGCTAGCCGTTGGTGACAGGCGGTCCCTTGTAGGGATGCCGCTAATGATGCAGTGAAGTGCTGGAGGAACCAGAATGATCGACCAGACTCTTTCCACAAAGGTCTGTAAAGGCTGCGCACAGTTAGTGGGATGGTTGTGATGGGAGCAGCATATGCGCGTATGGGAGAAATGGGCCCATTTTGGTGGGATTTTTCACAGTGACGTCACGGGAGCAAGAACATTACTTTATCTTCTTGTGACCTGCTGGGTAGCTTCTTCATTTTTTTGTTTTCCCCCCATTTTTTGGAGAGGGGAAGTAAATGCTGTTGAGCGCAGCTCTGACCCTAGCTTTAGTGAACAGGTATATGTTGCTACGGCATGCATTTTTATTGAATCTAGGAACTTCATACTGAATATACAGCCCCACTTGTTACAAAGATCGGACCTTTTGTGGCTCATCACAGTTCTCCTCTTGATATTTGGTATTTCTATAACTTCTGAACAGCTTTAAAAAAGAACAAAAGGTGGAATAAACCGCACCCACCTAGCAGTCTCTTTGTTCTTTGTGCACTGATATGTTGAAGGTGTTCTGCTAATATTTAACCAGGAAGCCAAAGCTTCAGAGAAGATCAGAACAAGCAGAAACCCCGGGAACGGTCCTGAATAGCCTGAATACGGCAAGAGTACAGAAACATTTTGATTCTCAACATGGGGCTTTGGAAACCCACTGATAATTAACTCCCAGGGGCAGAAGATGTGATCAGTCAGTAGACTGACTGTGGTGGCCTCTCATGCCACATATTTTCACTGAATGTATGTCCTTGAGCTAACTGGATATAAATAGCAGCATAGCCATGCCATTGCAAACTCCACGGGCTGTAAATCTGTGAAAAAACTAGTGACCTCTATACTGCTGCAGGTGTAGTTCAGGTTGGCTTGGGCGTGCTTGCACAAGCTGAAGACTTACCCAGTCTGCAGGTTGGTTGCTTCCTAAGACCATGGCTCTGGGATTTTCTTGGACTGCTCTGTGGACCAGATGTGTCAGTCATCCCTGGTGGTTTTGGCAGCCCTCTATGGGTACATGCTCTGCTGATGGCCTCTTCTGAAGCACTGAGCCTGTAAGAGCTGCAGTACGATGGTTTTCCTGAGGTGTGGAAATGAGTTTATTTATGTTTGTCAGTGGCTGTGTCAGGACCAAAGGTGCCAGTTCTGCTCATGTACCATCTACTGAACAGCTCCAGGGGGTCACAGGTTGGCTCTTGAAGTTGCTGCTGGGGTACTCACCATGTGTCCATGGGCACTGTCATGCAGGAGACGATCTCAACCTGGCTTTGGGGTAATCAAATTAAGCTTGAGTATTGAAGTTCAGATTTTTACTTGATTTTGTTCTGACTTTGCCAGTGAATATTGGCATTGCCATTTCTCTTGGAGCTCCCTGATTGCCCCTGTATGTCTTCTTTCACCCGCTAGTGCATCCCCTCAGTCAGGACCTTGAGTTTCAATTCTGCTGATGCGTTTCTGATGCTGGAGCTGCCCAGCTAAGTTCTCGTCTCCTTTTTGTAGTTCAGAATTTCTCTGTTTTAATTCCGTAGCTGCTTCACAGCTGATTAAAACAATACACCATTACAACAGCTTTATTTTTGCAGTGGACTGGAGAAGATGAGACTAATAGCGGGATCACAGCAAGCAAGAACCCGGGTTGTGTTGCAGCCAGTTTATTTGGAATAAGAGGTAGTGGGATGGGGACAGGAGGAAAGCTGCTGATTTGGGATGTGAAGAGCGTGATTATAGACAAATTTGGCATTTGCTTGTCCTCTGCATTTGAACCATATGCCCCGGTAGGCTCATTGCAGCTCCTTGTTGTCCAACCTGGTAGCTGGGCTAGGAGGAGGAACTGTGCTCCAGACAGGCTGGGGGAGCTGGTAGCCCCTGTGCTCTTGGCTGCACCTGCAAAGGAGCATCTAACTGGCCTTGCAAATCTGGACCCAAAGTTAAGTTGTCTGAGCACTGGAGAAGTAAGAAACAATGCTGGCACAAAGAGTGCAAGCCAAGGCCACCAGCTTTGTGAAAATGGGCTGCAAAGGTTGCTGGGCACTGGCTCATACAAGTGAGTATTTCTCTAAGGGTGACAAGGATACTCTGCATAGAATAAACAACAGCGCTGTTGCAGTATGCACTGTAGTTCTGTTGAGGGCTTCCCATGCAGTCCAGATCTGCATGCTAAATCCCTCGAACCAGCCCCACTGTCCAAAACTGCCGGTTTTCTCTGTGGTATAAATGCCTGTGCCAGGTCTGTTCCCAGCATGGTCTTTCTGCTCCTTTGTTTTGCCTTCTGGGAGCTGGAAGAGGGGATGGCAGGGAAAAGAGGGGCTGAAGAAGCAGGAATGTGCTGCTCCTCCATGCTCCAGCTGTATAATTGGCAACGTGAGACGTTTATGGCTGGTTGTGCAGATGTTCCACAGCAAACATGCTGAGAGATGAGGGGCTTACGAGCTGCTATTCGGGGTGAAGCTTGCTTGGCTGCTCCAGTGGTGGCAGGCATGATGCCATCTTCCCTTATCCAAATGCTAGCCTTTGCAGTATTTTATAAAAAAGATGCATAACTCAGTTTACCCATTCATTTTATAATGCTACCCAGTGGATACAAAGCAGCTAATTTCTTTCCTGTATGGGGGAGAAATTAAGACCCGGTTTTGGAACTAAGTAAATCTGTGTGCTCAGCACTAAACTGAAAATGACTTTTGCTGAGGACAACAATTTGGGCATCCTTGCTCTTCACAGTGCTGTCACTGTCTTTGTCTCTGATCATGAGCCAGTCACTTATCTCTGTTTATTTTGCCATCAGCAGAATGGGGACTGTGCTGACCCCCAGGGCATTTGGATGAATAAGTCTATTGTGTTGCACATCCGTAACACTTGTTGTGCTGAGTCTCAAAGCACTTTCCCCCTGCATTGAGGAATATCTGCACACGTATGTTTATACTCTAAAAAGCATCAATAACTGCTAAGTAATATTAAGAGTTACTGTCTCTGAAATGATGCTGGAAACTGGTTAAAAACATCAAAAGATATTTTACATCGTATGCTGAGCAGAAGAGCCAAAGCAGTGTGAAGCAACTCTTAAAAATGCTCAATCTGATCAAAGAGCTTTCTTAATAGGATCAGTGAAGGGCAGACTCGGGGTGGCTCTCGGCATGCAGCAGGGCAAGGCAGAGCTTAGCCCTGGCTGAAGATATCCCTGGAAAGGCTGGAACTCTGTGGAAATGAGAATCCAGGGATCAGCTGCAGGTCTGGGGGCTTTTTGCTTGATTTTTAACCAGTGTAATGAGGATTTCTATTCAGTTGGTTTCTACCATGACATCCAACACCCTGATCTCTCATTTTTCCAAAGTGGAATCTTTTTCCCTGGCTCTCTGTGGCCGCTGCTGTGCTTTGAGCTGATGTTCTTGTGCAGTGAACATTACAGCCCAAGTTCTCCCTCCTGAAGGAGCACCAGGCAGCTCAGAGCCCATCATTTTTCATCTGAAGGTAGGAGTGGTTTTCTTCACACTTTATCGGTGTGATGGTCACCTGCTGCTTTCTTGCCCTGAAACTCAGTTTCCTAGCTTCTCTCTGGAGCTGCTCACAGGCTGCCACCATCCTGTCTGCCCTGGGAAGTGTGAATCATTAGAAAAATTTCTCACCTCGCTTATGCCCTCACCAGGTCACTCCTGAATACCTTGAGCAGTACAGATCCTGTTGCACTCCATGTAGACCTCTCTCCTCTGCAAGAATGACTGTTTGCCCCTACCTCTTCTAACCCTTGATTTATCCCTATAGAAACGTTTCCTCTTATCCCACGGCTCTTTAGTTTTTATAAATCTGTTGGTGAGGATCTCGGAGACTTTGTGGAAAGGCGGGCAGGGTGTGTCACATCCATCCATGGGGTCGCTGAGCAGTCCAGACCCTTCCAGATTCGCAAGGCAAGGTTTCTGTTATAGAAGGTGTATTGACACTGCCCAAGTAGGTCAGATTCCTCTTGGGAGCCGTGTTATTGGATAAAGCCTCAGTTTTGCTTCGGAAAATGTTTTAGCCAGATGCACTTTGTGCTTTGGTAAATTAGCTGGTTGGGTTTAGCAAATGACTGGGTGAATGGGGCAGACGGTGATGCACAGAAGGGCAGCCTTGGTGATGGAGAGGTCTCTCTGAGTTGTGAGTTCTGGGTTTTGATTCATATAAGCAGAGCCTGCAGGTCCAGAATAGGGTTTTTTCTGGTCTTCAGCTTCAGCAGTGCTGACTGCAATCTTCACTTGTTCTTTTTCACGTATCCATGTGTGGTTATAATTAGAGGTAGGATACTTGGGACGTTTTGTAATACTGTCATTGGTCTGGCACTTCAGGCGAGTTGCTAAACCTCTGGCTGTCAGTGTGTTGCCCAGCATCTCTGAGATGTGTTGCAAGGCGTAGTGAACGCCTGGGAAGGTTTCTAAGATCCCTGGCTGCACTGCCTTTGGAAAGTGCCGAGTGTAATTACCAATATGGTTTAGGGCACACAGGAATGCTGCCTTGAGAGCAGTAAATGTAAGACTTGTGCAAAAAGCAAATAGGAGTTGCTGGTATCACTGTGACTCTGGAGACTTTTTTTTTTTCAGTTGTTTTATTTTTGTAAATAAAACAACCATAAAAATGACACAGCTTGTGCCAGTGGGATGTACAGTAGCATCTGCAGTGCAGAGAGCTCATCCAAGCGCATGCAAACAATTAAAATAAGAAAATTGCTGCTCCAGACCATGCAGATTTCTAAGCCTTTAAGAAATGGGATACTCATGATGAATATTCAGAGCCTTTCTCATGTTCAACAAATGTGTAAGACATTGCTTTAGTTTTAAGCTCTTCTTCATGTGCCTGTGGATGTCCTGCCCAAAACCAGACATTAGAATGCAGCCTGATCGTCAGGACGAGCAGGACAGAGACAGTTTTAGGGACCAGGGTTTTGCATTTTTGTGCGTGCTGCTGTGTAACCACTGGCCAGTGAGGTCTGGGAGGGGATCAGTGAATAAAGTACCTCATGGCTTCCAGCAAAGGCAACAGCAAGTTTCAGTAGTCAAATGCTGAAACTAGACAAGTCTTGTGTAAAAAGAAAATGCATCTTTGGGAGTTAAGGTAACTGATCACGAGAACATCTAGAACATGCCGAATCATGCAGATCTTGGATCCTCTTGCTGTATTGTATTAGATAAATCCTCCGATCTCTCAGCCTTAGCTCAAGGAGACGTTTTAGGCTGGAGAGCAGGAATCCCTGCAGGAAATACTGAATTATCAGAATAATTGCATTCTGACTTTTAAATTCCAGGATTTGGAGGATTGTTCTTAATCCCTGTCCTTGCAAGGAGCCCATGTCTCCCACCCATGCTCTGATCTTTTCTCCTGTGTTATATCTGCCTAGCCTGCTGAGAGCTCAGGACGTACTGAGTCTCGAGCCTTCCCAGCGCCCGTATTTATGTCCCAGTCATGCTTGTGGTGGCCAGTGATGACGGTCCCTGCTTTGGGAAGAATCACAGGGGTTTGAAGCTTTCACATCGTACTCTCAGACTGGTACTGAGCTCTGGTTACTGTCCAGCCTTCAGGATGTCTAGGTTTGAACTTCTGCATTCACGGAAGGATTCAGCCAGATCTCAACAATATTTCCGTTCTCTGGCAAATTTGCTTAACTTAAATGCGTCTCTCTAACCCACCTCTTTGAGTCATGCTTCTGACCACGCAGTGCTGAAGATGGGACAAGGGGCAGCTGGAGCACCAAAGAACCATTGGACGGGTGGCCTACAGGGCATTCTTCATAGGTGCTTTAAAAAGGATATGAATGGCACGTTCAGCCTTCGCAGAAACCACCCCCTGTGTTTCGGGACATTGTAATGGTTGTTACGGATATCTCTAGAAAGAAAGGGTGTGAGCTACAGCTGCATCTGAGAGTACAGTAGCCCTTAGCTAACGTAAAATGGAGATTTTGGGTTTTGTGGTCCAGCAGCTGTTAGTAAATGCAGACTGTTAAATCGCGGAGGTATTGGGGAGAAAGGTAGGAAACCGTTCTCCATCTTCAACTCTTCTGTTCCATATTTTCCTACATGTTTTGGCTTTGTTATTCTTATCCCAAGGACATAATTTTGTCTTCTTCAAGCTGTGACAAGCCTGAGATAAGCTGATGAGTGACAAATGCTGCTTTCTAGTATTGGCTAACCCTCAAAGTGTGGACGGCAACTTTACAGAGCCTTCTGTAAATAATAGTTCGAGTCACAGTGTGGTGGGCAGCTGCAGGTGCTGCTGGTGCCATGCATCAACTGGCAAGGGATATTTTGGCATTAGGAAATAGAGCCTAAAGTCTTGAATTCTTTGTCAAGTCTCTTTGTTTCTGCAGGAAGCTCGGGACTCTTGTTTAAACTAATCCTTCCGTGATTAATAGCCCAATCAGTGGTGCTTGTCTTTTCCTTGGCTCTGAGTTCAGCAATGTTTGATCCTGCGTCTTTAGGGTGATGTTTCTCACTGCAGCCAAACTGATCTGATGCCAGCCAGCCCAACAAGGAGCCGGCCCATTCCTCCGTGTGTCCACCCTTGTGCTGACCTGGATGCCTGTATGACCCAAAACAAGGCAGTTCAGCCAGCAGAAGACTTTTGTTGATTAGTTTTCTGTTCCATTAACGAGCTGAAATGATTAAACACAAGTTCAGATCACAGAATAATTCGGGTCAGAAGGGATCTCTGGAGGTTGCATGGCTCACCTCCTTGCCTAAGGCAAGGCCAGCTTTGGAGTTGCAGTAGGTTGCTCAGAGCTCATGTGAGCACCAAAGCTGTGGAGCAGAGAGGCGCTGCTTTTCTCGGCGACAGCAGACTGTTGATTTTTTCAGTAAGAGGGCCCCACTTGATTTTCTGAAAATTTGGCTTCTCTCAGTGGCTCACCATGGGGTGAAGACACTGGTACAAGGGAGAAGAAGGTGGGGATGTCCCTGGCAGATGCTCACTGTTGGGCTGGCACCATCACCAGCTGAATAAGACACAGTAAATTGAAGCTTTTGGCAGTTAAAGGATATGTGGGCAATGGTTTGCAGCTGCAAGATAAGCCTGCTTGCTGGGCACAGCCGTTACCACTGCCGGAGCTCAGCGGGTGGGTGCGAGTAGGGCTGAGCCCTCTGCACCGCTCCTTCCTGCAGCAATCCTGTGCTTCTTGACCATGTCCTTGCAACATCAGGAGCTGAAATCCTGAAGGAAGGTAACAGGCACCTGGCAAAAGCCTTAGGTTCATTTAGGAAGCATCCAGTCACTGGAAGTGGTTATAAATGCCTCGGTGACGAGACAGCAGCGTGGCCAGCCGTACTCTGTGTTTTTGTGGCTGTGCCATGGCCACACAGGTGCAGATGGTGGGATGGCTCCACTCTGAAGTGGTTGGTGTCTCCTCGTCACACTGATTGCATGCAGCTCAACACATCTGGTAGGGGCAAGAGAAATGAATTAGCACGGGCAGGTGTTTTCTCAGATTCTGGTTAAAATGAAATAAAAAGCCAGGCAAGTCTGCTGAATGGTGTTGGATCGTGGGATGGTAAGACTTTGTTTCATTAAATTACTCTGGGTCAGAAAAATGTCTGTGCATTATATCAGTCTCATTGAAGCAGCCACAGGAAAAAATATTGGTGCATGTTCAGCATTGGATTCAGTGTTGGATTCAGCAATACTAAGGCACAAAGCAACAATCTAGGTCATTTTCTGTGTATTTATGCCCTGAGTTGGCTGCACATTTAGGTGTAACTTAGCCTGTTTTGTTGAACAGTCTTCTGAGCTGTAGCAGCTCCTCCATCCCTGTGGGAGCTGTGGCTGCGGCAGCGACGTGCTGCCAGGGGCGGCAGGCGCAGTGGAAACTCCTCTGGCGTGGCTGAATGAAATGAGGTTTCCTATCGTGTGGTCTGCCCACACCTAGTTATGTTCTTTTATTGCCATAAAAACAAAGCAGTGATTCTTTAAGCCTGGCAAATTAATGTTACCCATAATATCTTTACAGCTGAAGTGGACAATAGATCTTTCTAGCATTTATTGTACCAAAAGATGAAATAATTGTTTATTATAAAATTATACAGTGAAAGCTTGCACACCAGGAGTTCATCTGACATCAGTCGCCTTTTCCCTGGCACTGGGATTTCTCTGTGACGTGGTTCCAGCCCTGGGAGCCAACGGTGCAGTTCAGCTGCTCTGCCTACTGCATCCCAACTTCCCAAATGCACCATTTCTGTGGGTTTTTCACTAGTAAAACCGAGATTGTGTGTTTGCTTCACAGCTTGTCTGTAGAATCCTGAATTTCTCTTCCACGTTAGAGAAACTTCGTTGCGGCACAGCTTGGTTTAGACACTTAGCGTTGGTGCAGACTGCAAATGAAATGCCGCCACATTGTTTTACACATCCCTTTGATGTTTAAGAGTTTCTTTGAAGTACAGAGCGTTTTATCTGTGTTTATCCTTGTTCTATCAACTTGTGGGATTCTAGTAAATCCTTTAGTACAAAAATTTCTCTGCTGAGATCAGCCGTGCATACGTAAGGCTGGAGGCACAGTGATTCAGTGATCAGTGCCTGTCCTATCTGTGCCATTCCTCTCTGCTAGCGCCGCTTGGTGCCAGATGTCACCTGTAGCAGGTGACGCTCACTGTCCTGGAAAACCATCAACTGTAAGAAGCACTTGAGCTATCATATTCCTTTTCTTGCCAGCAAAGTAGTCTTGCCATTAATATTAACATCTCAAACAAGGAGTAGTAAAACCTTATTTCTACTGCGATTCTCTGTATCTGCCTGACACAAAAAAAGGCATCACTTGGGAAGTTAGATAGATCCCTGAATGACTCTGTGCTTCTCCCCGGCATCTGATGCAGAATGCTAATGCACAAAAGCAAGGAAATAAAACTAAAAAAAAAAAAATTGAGGGCACCAGAAATCTTGGCCTGCCCACATGACAAGGGCCAGTTCCTGGATGCACCATGCACTGTGTTATTTGCACTGGTGCAAAGTGAGGTTAGGGTGGGTGTAAACCACCCGAAGACAACTGCAGGACATTGTGCACTTCAATTTTGTGCAGGTTACTCAGGAGCACCCAGCAGCTCAGTGCAGTAGGGCACGGACAGCAGAGTTCATCACGTCACAGCAGCGATGGAAGCATACGCAAGATTTGCTGGTGGCAGCAGTCATTGTGGGCGGCAGGAGGAGTGGCACCCGGTGTTCCTCGCCCTTTTCTGCAGCAGCTGCTGACCTCTGCGTCCTAAACGTGCCCCGGCTAGGCAGCCTCGCTGTGACACTGAGCTGGCAGCTTGGGGTCGTCTCCATCTGCCCTCCTGCTCCCTGCACGGCTGTCTTTAGCACTGCCAACGAGACAGAAATGCCCACATGGCTGGAGGCTGGGAGTCCCGACGGCAGCTTGGACCTGGAGGAGTGCCTGGCCAGCGCGTCCGCCCGCGTGAAGTCATCTAGTCCTGCCGTGAGATGACACCAGTCCTGGTTTCGAGCTGCCTGAATGAACCATTTGCTCAGGTTTTCTTGGACCTGGCAGCCGTGTTCAGGCCCAGTCTCCCCGTGGAGAGCACAGGGTATCCCGGAGTCAGAGCTGGTGAATGGAGTCAGACCAGAAGAGCAACGCAGGATCCTCCACCTCCAGTGGCTCATTCACGTAAGGCCAAAATAAGCTGCCACTGATGGGACCTGATACAGATCTCCCCATACCAGCCATGCCGTTTGCTCAGTCTGTGCTTTGGTTAGCAGTGAAGTAGTTAACAGAGCTGTCAGCTCACTGCCCTATGCCTGGAGTATCTCCGGACTCGGGGCTTGCTGCTGTCACCTTGCAGCCCACTGATCCTCTCCAGACCCTTAGAAAGTTGGACCCGTCTCGGTTTGCTGCTTCTGAGCTGTTGGCAGGAAACGGTGCTTTTGTGCCACGGGAATGAGTCCTTGCTCACAGTAACCACTCATAAAACTCTCCTTAGAAAAACCTTAAAAATCTCTTCATATACCCACAGTTGTGCCACTGTTAGGGCTGCGTGCCATCCTGGTATCAATCTTTTAGTGCACTCTGTTTCCTTTGCCAAGATTTTCTTCTTAACTATAAAGCTCCTCACTTCAAGAGTGGTTGTTTTTTTTTCTAATTCAGAGCCCTCATGTTGAATACACAGCGAGGTTTCCAGGTCTGAGAAACAAGACATCCTAAAGGTCACTGTGCATTTTTCAAAATCTAGGAGGGTTTTGTTTTGTTTCTTTTTGGGAGAAATTTAGATCTAAAGGAAACATTGGTCTGCTGAGCTGGGCCAGTTCATCTCTAGCCTTTAGCAGGACTTGGGAAAGATGAATGACCAAATTCAGGGGATTTGTGGGCAAATACACGAGAAACCTGGTTTTTTCGTGGAAAGAGTGAGAAAATAAGAAGGAACTGACCATGTGCTGGCACTTTGCTTACCTCTGGCAGTACATGAGAGGAGCAGGTCGGCTGATCCAACTGAGATGAGCTATTACTCCGGGCCAGGAGCAAGAGTCCTTGCAGGCATCGAGGGTGGAGCTGCTACCTTCCACTGCAGTTCACTGTTAATTTAGGGACAGAGCAAATTTGACCTTTGCCTTGAGAGAGGGGTTTTCCAGCACAGCACTGGCTCTGTGACTGTCAGGCAGGTCTTGACTGATCCTTCCCCTAGGAATGCTTTCCGTGCATTTTACATGATCGCTGGCAGGTCACCACTCGCAGAAGGAAGAGGTGTAGGTGCCAGTTATTTTCAGGAAGGAAGGTATGGCTGAAAGCATGATCCTTCTGGAGTTCAGCCCATCCAGGCTAAGCCACAGTGTCCCACAGCTCGAGTGCTGAACCAAGGATCAGTGCGTTTGGTTTTTATTTTGGCATGGAGAGCAGTAGCCTCCATTCAGGGGGCTGTGAATACTCCAGGTTTTTCAATGTGACACTGTTTAAAGATGGAGGCTGCTCTTGTTTTGATTCTCGCCTGATTTAATTATATTTGCTTTTTCTCTTTTTATTTCAGTTGTGATTCCAAAGAGCCCTTTACCTGCCTCCGAAGTAAACTCGGAGAAACCTAGCATGCACAGTAGCACAAAGACTGTTTTGGGGCATCAACAAGGGCAAAGGCGTCGCAAAACAGGGAAGAAGCGTGGTCGAACGACCAAAGCGCTAATCCATCACCCCATGCCTACACCCTCCAAGTCAGTGGAGCCTTTGAAATTCCCCAGAAAGAGAGGCCCCAAGCCTGGCAGTAAGGTAAAAGCTGATGCTGATGCAGGCGGGTGAAAAGCAGGTGCTGCAAGTTCTGCCATGGGATGGTGCATGCGTGTGTTTGTGCACGTTTGTCTCAGCCTCTGGCTGTGTGACTGCAGCAAGTAGGAGACCAAAGGGGTATGTGGGCTGGGAATATCCCTCAGAGTCCAGCCCGAGAGCTGTAGAGAATGTCTGTGTCCTAAAGATCATTTCCATCAAGAAACTGTGTCTTTGGAGCTGCATTAGCTGTGACGTAGCATGGCAGATGCTGTGATCATGACAGGATGGCCAAATGGTGGAATAAGCTCTTCCATCCATCGTGTGTAGCTAGTCTAAGTCAAGCAGAGGTGGCAGATCTCAGGCTTGTTATTTTTTCAGGATTGTGGTTTATCAAATACACACGTATTGATTACTAGGTTCTTGAAACTCCCCGTCATCACCATCAGAAGTGTGTCATGTTCCACAGTGCCTTGTCTGTTGGATGCAAAGGAGAGAGTGTAGTGATCATGAGTGGTAAAGGAGAGCAGGGATAAAAGGAGAAATATCTCCTCTTTTTCTGCAGAGGAAACCTAGGACATTGCTGAACCCAGCACCCACCTCTCCAACAACCAGTACCCCAGAACCAGACACAAGCACTGTGCCTCAGGATGCTGCTACAATCCCCAGCTCTGCCATGCAGGCTCCCACAGGTAAGGGTCTCAAACCGCATTCTTGACAAGATTGCACAGTTAGGAGCTGCATCAGTCAGAAAGCGACACACCGAGATACTCCCATTTCTTCCTAAACCCGTAAACCAGCAAACATTACAATTCCAGAAAGGCTGGCCTAATAGAGAGTGTGTCAGGAGGAAAAGAGAGGCACAGGAGTTCAGATCAGCCGTTCGTTTTGGAAATAATGAAGTCATAGGAAGATTGCAAGTCCATCTGGTCAGTGCAGGGACCCCTTTCCCTGAATTACCACATGCATGCTAGTGAATCCGTAGCTCTTGAAGGGCACTTCTTGTGGCCCATTGTGCCCAGAGGCAGTACAGTGTGCAGCACCTCTCGTGAGTCCAGAGCGCGAGCTCTCCCAAACCGCGCCAGGCACAGCTGCTGAAGCTACAGCAAGATGCAGAACAACTGCTGAACGACAGTGGCAATGATCTGTTCAGCTTCAGCCAGGATATTGAGGCAAACAGGGACAAGAGGGAGCAGAGGAGGAGTAGGAGCGGCACTGCAGAGTGTATACTCTGCTACAGCTGTGAGATGTAGCTGAAGATGAATCTGGGCAGGAAAGTCTAATGCAAAGCTGCTTTTTATATGTTTGGTCAAGCACTGGATATGGGCTGAGCCCTCTGTTTCCCCAGAACATAATTGGCCAATTTTCAGAGGAACCTAAAGAACCCAGTTTCCCTAAAAAGTCGGGGCTGCGTTCCTTCATCTCCTTTGAACATCGCAGGCACCTTACCTGGCTGGCACGGGAACCACTTTGCAGCCTGCCTTTGGGAGCCTGAGTGCTGGGGAAAGCATAGGAGAAATAGCAGCAGCTTGGAAGGTGAGCGTGAGGCAGGAAGATTTTGGAGGTGATTCCCCTCTATAAGTGGCTCTGCTGTTAGGATGCAGACAGGCAGTCGTGGTGGATTCCCCTTTGTGAGTGATTTGAGAGTCTTAAAATCTCAGCATCTCTCAGGTTGGATTTTAGGCATCTGTTTCTTGCTTTCTTGAGTGGGTTAACGGCAAACACGTTTCTCATCTTGGCAGTTTGCATTTACTTGAACAAGAACGGCAGCACTGGGCCCCACCTAGACAAGAAGAAAGTTCAGCAGCTGCCGGACCATTTTGGACCAGCTCGAGCTTCTGTTGTCCTGCAGCAAGCAGTACAGGCCTGCATTGATTGCGCTTATCATCAGAAAACAGTCTTCTCCTTCTTAAAACAAGGCCACGGGGGAGAGGTCATCTCAGGTGAGAACTGGCCTGCAGCACTTTGCCTTCAGAGATCTCATTGCAAGAATTCGCTCGTTGGAAGATGTCTCTCCTGAAGCTTGGTGCAGTCGTGGGCCAGGGGCAGACAGAAGATTTCTGTCTTCTCTTTCTTGCCAAACATCTGTGTCAGTGAAGCAACAGCTAGCGGCTGACTCAGAGCAGAGCAGTTACCGTGGCCTCCAGGCACAGCTGCTGGAGAAGGCAGCATGCAGCCCTGGTATCAGCCTGGGCAGCGTTATGCTTCACCTATCGTCCCCCAGCACTGCCTGAGCCCCCAGGAGGAGGCGAAACGGGTGGGATTTTCAGAACTCCTGACGGAAAGACAAGAAATACCCCGGTTTTTAATTTTGCTTTTAAGCCCATGTTTACCTGGATGCTGGGAGTGCAGGCCCCTCCTTGAATGCCTTTCCATTCCCTCGAACGCAGCTTCTCAGGCGCTGCAGCCCTGTACCTGATGCTGGGTGCAGCAGACTGGTTTTAGCCTGTCCCGGGGAAGCGAGCTCGCCAGCGCTCAGCCAGCGGAAGGCAGTGGCTTTTGTTTGCTCTAGTCTAGACCAGCGATGCTGAGATACAGAAGCTGGCTGTGCAGCCCTGGGCGTAGTCTCCTGCCTTTGCTGGGGGTTTACGTGTTGGGCTCTGTTTGTTTCTGTCTCCAGCTGTGTTTGATCGGGAACAGCACACTCTGAACCTGCCAGCAGTAAACAGTATCACCTACGTCCTCCGCTTCCTGGAGAAGCTCTGCCACAATCTTCGCAGTGACAACCTCTTTGGGAACCAGCCTTTCACTCAGAACAGCCACATGCAGCGCTCACACGAGTACGACCACGACAGGTATCTACCAGGTAGGAGCTGGGGCGGGGGCGGCGTTGTAGGGACCCCAGGTGCTCCATGCCTTAACCCAGATTTTATCTTTATCTCAGGAGGCAGGCGTGTGTTTCAGAGCCCTCTCTGCAGGGTTCATTGCATCACACCTAGTGTCATGCATATGCCCGCAGGGCTCTTTTTGCACAGGATTCAAGTTGCTGTATTTTCTGCCTGTGGGTCTGATTTCCATCTCTGCCTGTAGGTTTCCGCTCATCTGCTCATCCGTGCTGTCTCCTTGTCTTCCCTCCTCTCCTTGTCCCCCAGTCCTTCCCGCTTCCTGTAATCTGATTATAGTGACTTCAACCAGTTAGGAAGTAAGGAAAGACTCTGCATGAGAAATAGAAGAGTGGTAACATGTAGCAGGTAAACTGTAATTAGAAATGGAATTAAAACCTAGCAGAGCAGTTTCCACAGTGGCTGTGAATCTCCTGCCAGCAGCCAGCACATCCAGCCCTGGGTGAAAGCTTAGCCCGTTCAGAGATGATGCACGCTGCAGCGGTCTGAGGCATAGGTGGCTTTGTTTTTCTTGGCATGGCTAACGCTCCACTGCGTTGAAGCAACACCCCCGGCAAGATAGTTCATGCCACGATGCAAATCGTCAGGCTCCAGAATTGGTCTTAAGTGAAAGCAGTGGAAAACAAGACGACCAGTAGTTTTCCCTGCAGTGTTGCGTGGTGGCAACAACCCCTGGGGTGATAGCTGCCTCCCTGCGCTGGCTGTGGGGCTCCGGGGGGACTACTGCTGTAGGAATGCCAGTTGTGGAGAGGATAAAAGCTATCTGCACCCTCTTTAGGTAGCTGACAAGTGTCTTGTGCTGATCTGCTCTCCTGTCTTGCTTCCTCCACTACCTTTCTGCCCCCCAAGTCAGCAAATAGCTGTTTGAGGTCTTTCCAAAGTTAATCCTTTGGATATTTATGGCTCTGATGAGAAAAACAAGAATGTCTAATGTAAAAGGATAAGCACCTAGGAAGAACTGTTAAAGGAAAAGTTGCTAAGCGTGAAGCTTAGGGGCAACAGCCTAATGCCACAGTGCCTCATTGCATCTTGCAAAACACCCACACTCAGGGGAGCGGATTAGCAACAGTGTAAAGAGCACGAGGATCTGAGAGTGACTGTCCTCTGCTTCCTCCATGGCTGATCAGCTGCCTGCAGGCTGAGGCTGTGCAGAGCCATGCTGGAGCTAGCAGTGCCTGGAGCGGGGACCTGTGCTGTGCTGTAAGAAGAGGACCTGTAGGAAGTGGGTTGGCTGCTGTGGCAGGTACAGGAATGGCATGTCTAGTTACTGGGACTAGAGGTTACCCCTCTGGGGAACCCCCAATTAGAAGAAATCCCCGTGTTGCAGTGTGGAAGTACCCTGTCTTCATGAGATAGAGCAAAACCAGAATGGGAGGAAGAGGACCCAGGGTCTGGGCATGGTAGCAGGCTTGGATGGAGAGTGTCCTGTAGCTCACACACATGGTTTCTAGCTACCGTGAGATGTCAGTGGTATCTGTGCTAAGAGCTGGGCTGCCTGGCAGGGTGGAGCAATGTCAGAGTTCAGGGAAACTCAGGCAGAGCACCAGCTATGACAGGATGCTGAGACCTGCCCATCCTGAACTCTTCATTAGAGTGTTTGCAGGGATTAAAGAAAGATTAACCACAGTCCAGAGAAGTGATAACACCTAGTCCTGTAGTTCAGACTGGTGTCTTGGGGATTGTTGGGCATCTGGTCATCTGACATTTTTCTCAAGCACCTGAAAGAAGATGATAAACGTTGCTATCTACACATTACAGTGGCTTCTGGTGAGGGCAAAGAAACAGTACTGGCGATTTTGAGAGGTTACGGCTGGTCATGGAAGGAGGAGGATGCAGTTGTACACAAGCTTAAATCACACCAAGTGTCAAGGCTGCCGTGGTCTCACCTTCAACTCTGTGTGTCCTGCCTTGTTTCCTCTACAGTGCAGGTGCTCATGTGCCTGAATGGGGCTGGTTCTTCCAGAAAACAGTCACTGGTTGGGACTGGGAGCTGGTCTCAGTTCCCAAAACAAACTCGCTTTATAGGAGCACCACTGTGGATGCCGTGGAGAATTTGTGTGTGTGCTTGGGGCAGAAGAAGGAAGGTCTGCAGCAGCCCTTAGGTCAGCTGCATCCTGCCATTCTGTCTTGCTAAGTAAAGCATAATCATGGAAATAAGGGGAAATAGATCAAGTTGTACATCAGGAAACAGTAGATTTGCAAGAAGACAGGAAGTTGATTACTGTTAATAGCAACAGGGATGGGCTGTGTAGTGTTGTGAACAGGTAGATCCGACCTGGAGCCATCTGAAAACATAGGACTGAAGGGACCTTCTGGACTGTTGAGCCTTGGGTCCTGTTATTAGAGGCACTACAGCATACGGTGTTGCTTTAAGTAATTCTGGAGTTGGGGATTTTGCTTTTCCACTGGAGGCTGCTACAGGGATTTTTGCTGAATTTTTAGGAACTATGTTGTAGTTTCTAGCCCAAATTTATTCTTGGGCAACTTGGTATCCCTGTCTCCTTGTCTTAACATTGTCTTTAGCTTAACTTAGTTCTCCTTCTTCTGGAAGTAGTTAGGGCGCAGTCGTATCCTTCAGGGAAGCTCACCTTTTGGCTGGTCTTGTAAGAAAGGCGCTCTGCTCTCCTCATCTAGTGTTGGTTTGAATTAAACTTCATGAGGTGACCAGAGTGCCACCCAGCACTCTGGGGAGGAGCTCATGGGGACGTGGTGCCACAACACTGGCACCACCGTGTTCACAAGAAATGTCTCTGGAAGCTGCTTTTCGTCGCTGTATCCTCGTAGCAGGTCATGATCAAGCCATCCTGGTCACATACCCTGTTGTTCTCATCCGGTATTGTCAACTGCAAGTTCCCAGCTCATGGGACAATGCTTCAAGTGCACATCCGCATTTTGCTGCTGGATTTACCTCCTTTCTGGTACTCTGTTCTATATATATTTTTTCTGCGTAATTTCAAATGCTACTTTATCTGGCCTGACATGGGAAGACATCAGAAGATTTCAGCAGTGAATCTCTAAAATTTGTGCCAAAGTTATTAATAAAAATATTAAATTACACTGGGCTCAACAGTGATCCTCAGGAAAATTTGTTAGCAATTGCCCTCCAACATCATGTTCTTGCTCGCTGCTCTGCCGACTGCTTTTCCCCTCAAATCAGATGTTTGTGCATATAACAAGGCTTCTGGTAATCCTCATGTTCTCTGTCTCAGCTGGTGGTTCTCCATATCAAATGCCTTGCTGAATTCCAGGTAAATGAGATTGAGCACTCTTCCTTTGTGTGATAGATCAATTATTTTCCCTTGCTAAGGAAGCTATTGGGTTAGTCTCCTCTGGTGAACGCCTACTACAGTATGTGCCATGTGTAATTGCAGTATTTTCCCTACGCTTTCCTTCAGAACCTCTTACAAGCCTTGCGGTACTGCTGAGGTCAGACATGAGCATTTTGTTGCCAAAATCATTTTTTCACTTTCTTTTTTAAATGTTAGCACCATATTTCCAGCCACTGTGGGCAGCGTGTCACTAAGTTTTGTTAGAATTTGCTGCAGCAGACCCAGGGTTTCATGTGCGCCTTCTTTCTAAGTTATGTTTTGGCTTCCTCTGCACCCTCACACCCCCAGTTTGAGTACGTTCAGTTATTTGACTTCCACTTCTTAGTCAATGGTACATATTTTCATTCCTGTCCCGTTTCTTTTATCCTTTGAGCCTTGCCCTGGTGCCCAGCGTGGCTGCAACTGGGAGTGAAGGGTGGGATTTGTTTTACTGAATGCAGGTGGATGTCACAGAGGCATCGACACCTGAGCTAGTTGTGTAGGCACGCTCTGCAGTCGGGGAGGAGGTACCAGTACAGTCAGTGCAAGTTACAGCATCCTAAAGTAGGAGCCTTGACTTTGACTTTGACTTGATGAGATGAGCAGACTCTCACTGGCTGTAAAGGCATCCATCCTGACTGCCTTGGGATGGCCAACAGCACAAACCCAGGCATGGGCAGATGTGCTTCTCTTCCTCCCCATCAACCTCCCAAGTTAGGTGAGGTGAAATATCCCTCAAGGCTGTCCCATCATTTGCAGGCAAGGACAACCTTTTTTTCTTTTTTCTCAGCCTTTACCTTTCTGCACAGTATCTTCTCGCTCCATTCCCAGGCACTTGTTATTTCTGTAGCTGAAAACACGGTCCTGTCTTTTCCTTTGCACTGTGTCAGAAGGCAGAATGAGTTAAAAAGTTCACTTCGTCCCTGTACTCACCATCTGAGGTATATGGCCCCGTGCTGAGCAGGTCCTTTTCATCTCCAGTAAATTATCTGCTTGTTCTCAGCATCATTCTCGAAGTGAACATTTATCCACTTAGATTTGGGGTCTTTTCCTCCCAGATTATTTCCTCACTGATGATACACATTCATGACATTTATGGCATCTTTTGATTTGAAAGTATTTTCTCTTTTTCCTGATGATCCGCATTGTGACTGCTGAGTGCAGCTCTATGTATTACTCTATTTCTTTATTTTCTTAAAATTTGTACTTTAAAATTGGAGACTGTAACTACAGACCTACTTTTGGTTTATCCTTCCATTAATTTACACTGACCTAACTTCTGATTCCCTGGGTTATCTTCTACAACCTGACCTTCGGTGTTTGCATTACTTTTAAAATAAACCAATTTAAAAAATAACCAAAACCTGATAAAACCTTTAAAAAGCATCACTTTTTGTTGTGGTTCTGTGACTGATGAAGAAGGTCATGCAGTTTTACATTTAGAGATATCCAGAGACATTACTAAGAGCATTTGTTTTCCATCTCTGTCTGGGCAATGAATGTTTCTTACAGGGACTTGTCCTGAGGACAGTATTTGTCTTTCTAATAACGTTACAGTGATTTTTGATCATACTCATATGGAGTCCCAGGGCCTCAGTAAGAGCAGCTTATCTTTCGTTTCCCCAAAGGATTTTAATAGAACAGATATGTTTCTGTACCTTTGTATTTCTCTTTAGTCAACTGAATTGTGACCGTCTGATGCTTCCCACCCATCTGTACCTTCATTTCTTTGTTTGGCGTGATGTATCTCCCTTGGTGTCCGGTCCCAGTCGCTCCCCGCCGTATTTCTGTCACCCCTTCAGCACCCGTTCCTGCCCTGCACCAGCGGTTGGAGCTGCTCCATGCTGTTGTCCAGCTCCCAGCATTTGTCTACGAGCATTTCACCCCTCTCTCCCCACACACCTTGAACGCTGCAGGCTCACACATGTTGCCCGCGCTCGGAGCAGCTGGAAGGGGCCAGCCAGGAGCGCTGGTGGCCCGCATGGGCAGGCGGTGGCTGGTGGGTAACCTCTTCATTGCTTCTCAATTGACCATGCCTTGTCCAGATGGGGCGTGGTCTGCCACCCACTGTATCACTTGCCTGGCTGCTGTTCCCATCCGTGTTAGCGCTTCCATTCTCTGTGTTCATCCACCCACTGACGCTTTGTGTGCAGCCTTTAGCCGTCTGCAAAGAGACATCTCGCAGCCCAGCCTGGCGTCTCGTCTGCCGCGTGCAATACGGAGAACCCCATCATTGGGAAGCATTTGGAGAAGAGCAGCAGCGACAGCTGGGGCACTTGAGGGATCCATTTGGGGAAAGATTGAAAATTTGAGTACGGTTTAATCAAGCACTGTGTGTGGCACAGTGTTTGCAAATCATCTAAGGGTTGTTTGCAAATCGTCCGGGGGTTATGTGCGTCTGCAAGGTGAAGAGTGGGGAGGAGCAGGAATCGTGCGGGATGAGCCAAGGGGTAGAACGAGGAGAAATGGAATTAAGTCAATCAGAGGTGATATTTGGGGTGAAATATGCAAAATGTGGCTAAGATTCTTTGTTAGGTTTCTTGCCGCCCTTTTTCTCTGATAAAACTTGCAAAGCAAAATGTAAAACGTTAAGCACTGACAGATGTGCTGGATGGCAATTTTAACAGGCTGTTACCAGGCTGGCGATGCATGTGAGTCTCAAGTGACTCTGGCAAGACTGAATTTCCCAGAAAGTCTCCACTCCTAAATAGGGCTTGTTCTCTTTTCCTAGACAGAAGCAGTTCGTTAGACGGCACTCTGCAGGGACCAGGCCGGGGTACAAAGCGATATTCCCAAGATTCCCCTCCATACAGTGCTCCTCTCTCCCCCAAGTTACCAAAGAATGACCGTCACCCTTTGGAAGGTGAGCACAGTGTCTCTTCCCAAAGCTGGCTGTTTATAGCGACTTGTAATGGATACAGCAGGATTAGATTTGCCGTGCCAAATCGAGCCGTGGGTTTAGGAAGTCTGCTTTGCTTTGTCTCTGGCATGGGTCGGTGCTTGGCATTTCAGAGAGAAGTGAAGAAACCACTCTATGCCAAGGCAGGTTCCCCAAGCGGTTGCGTAAGGCATGTGGAACGCAGGGAGAATTCCTTCTAACCCTGATAGTCATCATCTAATACCATATAATCTGGGATTTAATTACCCGTATTTTAGCTTCCATTGCTATGCATGGTATTAACGGTCATAAAACAGCCCAGTTGTTTCTGTCAATCTTCCCCTGAATTTTTCCAGGATGGTTTGCTGCAGTGTATTGTACAGATGCTGATGTGCAGCTGTACGGCCAGGAACCTGCTGCCCTTTCCCAGGATGCCATCTTGTTCCTCACAATCCTCCCTAAATAGCAGGGAGGGTCTCACTAGCATGTGCTCCACCAGCTAAACCAGATCAAATCACATCCTGCAGTGCTGGTGCTTCCTGCAGTGTCCATCGGGTAATGCTGGTGCAGATGTGCTGTGACACGTTCTCAAAAGCAATTGCAGAAGTGTCCGCTTTGGTATGTGGTCCATAGGTGTCCCTTGCATGTGCTGGTGGGAGATTTCCAGGGGGTCCAGGTAGCTGGAGGACTACCTGAGCCTGAGCAGGAGTCTTCGATAAATACACTCCCACCTTCCCTTTTGTTTTGAACTGCAAACACTCTGCAATGCAGAGTGGAGATTCAGCCTTACTGAAGCCTTTTAATTAATTGATGGTGAAATCTGCCAAGGTGTTAGTCTCAATTCTTTGTAATATGTCCCTGAAAAATTGCTGGAGACTCTTGGCTGGGCTCATAGTTCAGTGGCTTTGTGCTCCTTTGCTGTCCTTTTAGAATCACCATTTCCCTGGTTTTTGCTGAGTTTGCTGGGCTTGGGTTGTTGATCCCAGATTTGAGAGTGCACAGCCTCCCATGTGCTGTGGTGTAATTTTAATGTCCATCCATCACTGTGCCCTGTGCTCTTCAGGATTACTAACCCTGTATCTAAGCATAGCTGATCTGAACTTGCACCCCAGTGCAAACTAGGACTCTAGCAAAGAAACTAGACAGTTTCTAGTGGCCTTAGTATCTCCATTGATAAAAATTGTAGGTTTGTCACATAGCTGAAGCGAAGAACAAGGTGACGTGTGGGACTGTCTCATCTATTCCAGCATATTGACAAGTCAAAAATTGTTCCCTGAGGCCCAGTCTGTTTCTCACCTCTAGGTACACGTCCTTGCTGGTCTCCTTGACATTCTCCTCTAATACATCAACCGCTGCACTTAGGTAACCATTAGCAAAGCCTGTCAGCTCCTCCTCTACCGGCAGGTGGAACATGCAGTGTTTCAGCTGTTCTTGAAGCGCAGTGGTGTGCTCTAAAGGTTAAGGTGCCTTGATTAGGTGGTGAGTATCGTACACTCTCTATGTTGTCAGTGAAGAGAGAAGGCTTCCGTAATGGGTAATTCCAAGGAGGAACTTATGTTAGGTTGTCTACAAGACTGATTCTTAGTCTACTTCAAAGTCTGTTCAATTATCTCTTGGCCTTTGAATGGGACATGCCATCTGAATGCCCAGAGTACTCCAGCATCTTCTGTAGAAGTAAAGAAAGTGGGCAGAAAGTGTGCCTTCACGTGAGGGTGATGATCCTGTTGGTGCGTGAACTTCCTACAGCAACTTGGTTGTCTTCTGTTCTTGGTCCAAGCAGGGGGTGTACAGGGCAGGGAGAAATGAGGTGCAGTTCCAAATTCCATCTAGAAATTAATTTTTATCCTAATAGGCTAAAAGCCTATTCATCACCCACCATGAAATTTAAGTACAGGCAAGAATATTTGCATTTCAGAGGGTATATTTTAAGAATATGAGCCTGAAATACTCAGATACTGAATATTTCTTGAGCAGGGAGATACATCTTCTCACGGTGCTGAACTCCCCCAGCAGAGCGTATTCTGGCTTCCGCAGTGTGACAGACAACAGTACCTTAACAGTTTCCAGTTTGCCAAATGGAAGGCAGTGAGTAGCAGTGGGAAGTCTTCATTCATTGTGCCTTTGGCAAGAAGTCAGAAAGATGAGGAGGGGATCTCACTTCTTACATTGTTTTTCCTCTTGCATCCAGTGGCATTTATGTAGCTTTTTGCTAAAAAGCTGCAGTTCCAGCACAGTGGGGACCTGCTGTTCAAAGACTACCATTTGTTGGAAAGCAGTGGGTGTTTAGTAGTTGTGCAAATCGGATTTATGCTTGTGGCCAAACTCCATGTTTTAGCAGTAAAACGACAATCTTGAATCTATAGCCCTATTTGTTTAATTAAACTTTAATTATCTACTCCCTGCCTCTCCACCACTAATCGTGGCATGTTTTCCTACAATGCTCCAAATGCAAGCCTTTATTTAAAACTAGCAGTTTGTATAAGAAAATCTACCTAGGAATTAATCACCTCCTCCTCACTCCGAAGCTAGTTATCAAGGCAAAAAGATTCTGGATAGTGTATACGGCTGCACGCAGTCTGTGCTTTGCCACTTGCAGAAGTCTGTTGTCTTCTGCTACAGATGATTCACAGGGCTAGTATTCATTCCCTTCTTGCCTTTTTTCCCTCTCCCCTTTCTGGAAGTTTCATTCATCTAAGCAGTTCTCTGTGTGTTTGTGTTTTTAAGAAAATCCTAAATCTCTCTTGCATTGACCCTACGAAGAAGCCTTCAGCTCTGCTGCAATATTTACAGCACAACTGAGCACTCACCAGTCTGGAGATAGGTAACCTGAGGGTGAACATGCAGCTTCAATTCTACCTCTTGAGCAAAACAAAGTAGTGTTCCCCAGTTGCATGGCCTCTTCCTCCTCTTCGAATGTATGATCATAAGCACGTGTGAGAACATGATCACATATTTGAAGAATGCATCACAGTGCATTCACATCAGGATAACGACAGTGTGTTAATTGTTGAGTTAAATATTTTCTGAGGGTGAGTTTTGGATCCTTAGCGTTCCACTGACATGAATCTGTGCACAGTCTCCCAGCCTCCCAAGCTGTAGTCTTCACTAGCTGAGCCCAGAAGTTCCTTCTGCTGACACAAATCCCCTCTGTGTGAGCTTTGGGGTCTTCACGAGCAGTTAGGCACACACGCTTGCCTGACCCAGCACATCTGGGGCGAGTGTCCCGGGGCTTCCTGGCAAGTTGAGGCTGTGCATCACCTCGCAGAGGGTGCTGGGTTTCCTTGGAGGATGGAGATGTGCAGCACAGACCCGTTCCCATGCCCACAGCCACTTTCCTGTTACAGAGCATCCAGACCAGTGCAGAGGGCTGTGCCCACTGACCCCTCTCATGCCTTTGTGCTTTCCCGTGAGTCAGATGTCACCCTTTTGCACAGATGTTTAGTGGGAGGTGGTTTGGGTTTTAAGCGGAACTGTCTTGTTGGAGAGGAAAGCGAATGTAATTGCTATGAAGAAGCCACTATAAAGTGCAACTGGTGTAGGTCACATCGGCTGTGTAGGTCTGTCTGGGCCTGGGCCTGGGAATCTCTCTCCACCCCGGGCCAGAGCAGCCAGCTCAGTGCTGGGTTGGCATCCAGTCTTGTGCTGAAACGGGATGGTGGGAAAGTGGTGCGGGAGTGAAGGAGGTGTCCAAAGTTACTCAGGAATAGTCATGAGTCAGAAAGCCTCCTTTTATGCATAGAGAGCAGGTGAAAACACATCTACTCATGCGGGAAGATACTGACATGTGGGCCAGCACACAGCACAGGGCAGCGGGGGAGTAACAGTCTTCACATCAGCACTGTTTCTACATGAGATTTTAAGGATGTGCTGCTGGTTTCCGACCTAAAAGCAAAGAAAGGCAGAAATGCCTCAAGTGCAGAGTAACAAAGCCCATGAGATGGAGGACTGAAGTTATGCAGGTGATAACCTTACATCTGCTTCACTGAGTTGCCAAACAGCTAGACAAGAGGGATGTTTCCATTTTGTAGCCTTATGAGATGAAGCCAGGGAAGGTATGGGCTGGCTGCCTCCAGCTGAACTCACCTCTGAGATCTCTGCTCAAACACAAACAGCAGCAGCACTGAAACCAGAGAATCCCAGTTCACAGAACAGTCCTATAGTTCATAGAAACCAGATAAAACAACGTGCCTCCAAGAGAGGTTGCCTCATTTGGTGGGGTACAACCTCTGCAACACTCAGGTACTGCCTCAGGCTCTGACAAGCTGCATCTCCCTTCACTGGAGCATGGCAGCATCAGCTTAGTGGGAAAGATTGGGAAGATCTCAACAGCTTTTGGGTCTCATGGGCTGCAGTATTGACTCTGCACTCTCACCACCATTCCAGTTCAGCACAACCTCACCATCCTGGCTTCTCACCTCCTGCTCCTGTGGTCTGGGAAGTCCCAGGGAAGAAGTCCAGGTTTGTTCATCATTGTCACCTACTGTGGTGTTTGAGTGGCAGCAGCTCAGGACTGTGAGCTGACCTCAGGGTCTCTACGGACGCTGGTAGAGGAGCTCCAGCTCCCAGCCAGATGCAGTGGCCCAGCCTAGAGTGCACAGGCAATACCCCTTGTTGTAGGAGCTGCTTTCCTCTTTGGCTGTACGAACTTGCCAGGTATTTCATAATAAAGAATGCAGATATTTGAGGATGACTCATGAGGCATCAGGTCCACCTGGACTGAGGCTAGGTTGTGTGTGCCATAGTAGAATCTACAAACATGTGGTCCTAGGATGAAGCTGTCACAGTAATAACAGCAAAGGGAGATCTTGCTGGCTCAGCTAATACAATATATCACCCTGAATAGTTTCCTCAGCCCCTCCATCCTGATACTGCCACTGACAGCTGAAAATTAAATGTGTTTCTGGAAGAGAAGGTGAGGAAGTCAGTCTCCCCTGCCCGGGGAGAGCCCTCTGCCCTGTCCCTCCTGCGCATGTCCCAGCAAAGGGTGTTGGTCGCTGACTTAGGCAGTTAAAAAGGGCCCAGCAGGAGGTCAGGAGGGGTGAGCAGCTGATCACCAGCAGCTTGCTTTTGGGGCTGGAGGATGAGCACGATGTGAGAGCATTGCCAGGCTCTGACAGTGCAGCTGAGCTGCTCAGAGGAGCCTGCTCTGCATGTGTGCTGCTGTCTGGGCTACAGCATGAGTCTTACTGAATATCCCCCACAATCCCAACCGCCTGGTCTGTTACCTTGCATGCTAATGCCGGTAATGTGCGGCGCTTGACCCCAAATCTCGGGGAGCCTCCTCTCCCCGCTCAGGGCTATTGTGTGAGTCCTGTGTCCACTGGCATCCAGAACGGGCAGCCGTCTGCCGCCTGCCACTGCAGTGCCCCGCTGCCACAGAAGGGCCTCTGGAAGCAGTAAGGACACGGGACCACAAGTCAGAGCTGGTGGTGGCATAAACAGAGTAGCTGTTGTTCCAGTCTGGGTACCAACCATTATCACTGCTAACTGGTTGGACTGTCAGTTGCCAGGCAAACACCAGACCGCAGTGCTTTAGCAGTGCCTGTTTTAATTTCTGTGCTTTCGAGGAGACCACCAACACAGTGGTTCGACCCTGCTCTTGCAGCTGCGCACGAGCACTGCCTTTGCTGCGGTTCTGCTTTCTGCAGCCGAGCGGTAACTTCGGGCTGCATGGCGTTCGGGTGCACTGACTGCAGCTTGGTGCGTTCCAGGTGAAACCTTTGTTCTGGGAGATGGCCTCCCAGGGCCCTTGGAGCCTCGCCTGGACCCCATGGACTCTGCCTTGAACTCTGTCAATTCATCCAGCCACAGCAGGAGCTCCAGAGACTATCGCCTGCAAGGATACAGGCACCTGCACCAACCCTCTAGCCTCACCCAGGGCAGTACCTCTGCCTTGCGTAGGCTTAGCTCTGGGGGTAAGAGAGTTAAGAAGCCAGCCCTCCGATTGTAGATTTGGCAATAAAGGGCTTTTCTAACTCCAGTTACACCTTTCTAACTTCAGCAAGTACCAGAGACTGGCTTCTGCACTGTTAAACAGGTAGTCTGTTAGGTTTAACGGTAGCTCTAGAGATGTGGCAGATGGGCGGGTGGCTATACGGAGAGGTGATGCTTGCAGGGTCACTCATTCGGCATGGTGACTAGGTGGGACCTGGAGGTCAGTGGATAGGAAGGAGTAGGCAGGAGCTGAATTTGCAAGCATGGGCAGGGGGCTGTCAAAGCGATAAATGGGCGTCTGAGTCCATGAGGATGGATTGGGAATGGCCAGGCAGTCGAGAACTGCCTGATGAGGCTGGGAGCTGGGGCAGGTGGCCAGGAGGATGGGCGGATATGCGAATGGCACTTGTCTGTATGGAGGAACACGGGCAGGAGAGCTGTTCATTGCAGTAAATCAGCACGTGTCAAATCCAGGTGTTTCCAAAAAAAGTTGTAGGTGCATGGCATCAGTAAAAGCCTCTAAAAAGCTCAGGCTGCTGATGCCTCGATCCATCTGCCTCCCCCCACATCTGTGTATGCAGGCAGAGAGCTGGAACAATGGGCTGTGCCGATGCCGGCACGTTGGGAGCAGGACTTCTGTTGGCTTAGGCAGCGCTTTGAGCCAACAGAATTTCACATAAGGGCTCAGTCCATCAGAAAACACAGCCAATGAAAACATAAAACAGCTTTGCTGTGTTAAAATTGCTAAAGGTGGTGTTCGGAGCGGGGGAGCGAGGGAAGAAACGGTGCATGGGGAGAGAAGTGGGAATGGAGGATTGTTTTCTGCCAAGGTGGGAACCGTCAGTAGATGGACAAGGAAGAGTGGGAATGGGGGGAGCAAACTCAGCTGAAGGTGGGCAAGGGGAAATTGGGGTTTAGAGTGAGAAAGAGGGCTCAGTATAGAAGGCTGCCCTGAAAAGTAAGGCCTAAGGAGAGAGAATAAGGCTTCGGTGCTAGAGCTGTGCTGCAGGAATCTCTGGGGCACGGTTGGAACGCGCCCTTCACGTTGTCTCTGCCATTGCTTTGAGAGAGGAGACTGAATGGTAGATTAAGGGTGAATAACTGCTGGAGCAATGCTGTGGGGATACTTGGAGTAACAGCTGCTGTCTCGCAATTCCCCCCCCAGGTTCAGATAGATACCTTGGATCTCGAGACGTCTCGCGGCTGAGCAGCCGCGACCCCTCGTCCTGGACGGTGGAGGAGGTGATGCAGTTCATACGAGAAGCGGATCCACAGCTGGGACCCCATGCTGACCTCTTTCGAAAACACGTAAGTATGTCTGTATATGTATATATATATGTGTGTGTGTATATATGGAGGGGGCAGATCATCATACAAGGAAAATCTAGGAGAGTCAGAAGAACGGCAGCACTTTGTACCGGCTGGAGTTTTGTGCTAAGAAAAACATCCTCATAAATCCTGCTCGGCTTGGGATCCTCTTACTCAGAAGTCATGGAGGGGAAGACGTCGCAGCCCAGTTAAAGCTCCAAGTACCACTGCCTTTGTGTGTGGAGAGCTCAGCTCTTAGCTGGATTTGAGCCCTAGCGTCGAAAACACAAAACCTTGTTCATCCTGAAGTCTTAATATTCACCTCGTAGCAAATTTCTCTTGGCAAGAAACATGTTCCAAGTGGAATTCATTGAGCGTGTTGCTGTAAACTCCCCTGTTTTCTATAAAAATGGGTCTCCTAAGGCTCTGGTTCTTGTGCATGTCTTTAAGTGTAAAATAGCTGCAGACATACAGCATGGAGTTTGTACAATCAAAGCTACAAAGATTTTGACAGCTCCACGTCCTGATTCCTGCTAGACAGTTCGTCTTCCCTCTGCCTTTTGATTCAGTCCATGTTATACCTGGTGGTGCTCGTGAAGTCAGAAGAGCAGTAGGAGAAAATACCTGCCTTCCCCAGGCAGGAGAGGTGGATGGGGTGCTTCTTGCTCTGTGCTGGGCTGAGATAACACTCTCTGTTTTTTTTTTTTTTTAAGTAGTTCTATTTTAGAACCAGCAGTAATTGAAAAATGTGTCGTTTTAATTATGCAAGAGAGTGCTCAGCTTTGCTAATGGATGAAAGTCCCCTGTAATGGCAATCCTGAGGAAGAACTTCGCTTTCATTTGAAGAAGGGAAAAGCACAACAAACCTGGAACTGGAGATTACTGGAGATCTTACCAAGTGTGAGACCTAACTGAGGATCGACATAGGACAGGATTTCTGTTTTTAGAGGCTGTGATTTTTTTTTTTTCATTTATAAGTCCATTAACATTTTCTTCATGGCAACCTGTCCACTGCAAAGCTCTGGGCCAAGCCTGGACCAGGTCAAGGAAAGGAGTGCTGCAAGGGACTGGAAAACTTCCACTCACAGATGCGAAGTGCAAAGCTGTTCTCTGGTTATTTCGAGTTTTGTGATCCCTCCCCTCCTGAGCCTCAGTGGGGGGCACATCTGGCTCAGCTGTAAAGCATCAGATACTTTTGAAAGCTGTGGTGTTGAAATGAGCCCTGCTGGAGATTGGGTGCTCCACCATTGCTCTGCCAGCTTCTGAGACTTTGCTTAGCAACTCCAGAGCTTTGCTTTGCATGCAGTGGCAGTCTCTTTGGGTTTGCAGAGTTTGGTCCTTTGCCTCCTTCTTCAGCCTTGACTTCAGGGCTGCGTGTGTTGTGGCAGGACTTCTGTCAGGGCCAGCGCATCCTCTCCCAGGATGTTTCCCCTGCAGTGGGATGACGATGCCCTGGAGTGAGAGACTGCTCCCCTGCACTGCCACTGCCTTGATCGTTCCCCTGTCAGGGAAACCCCCCCTCTCTTCCTTCCTCCCCACCTCCCTTCAGGACTTGCTGACCAGCTGGACATGGTTCCTGGGTGTTTATCACCCAGCAGATTTCCCACCGCCATGCAGGGGTCCGAGGCTGAACCCCCGTGCTGTAGGCAGGGTGGGATACAGGGTTGCCCACGCTGGGATGCTGCAGTTACATGCAGCCCACCTCCGCTGTTGAGCAGTGCTCTTGCACCCAGCCGTGCTGCTTCGGCTGTCGTCATTTTGGGCACGGCCTGGCTCACCGGGCAGGGTTAGGGCTTACAGGTGTAGTCACAAGAGCTGTTGCTTCCCCTCCTTGCAGGAGATCGACGGGAAAGCCCTGCTCTTGCTGCGAAGTGACATGATGATGAAGTACATGGGGCTGAAGCTGGGCCCAGCCCTGAAGCTCACTTACCACATTGACAAGCTAAAGCAAGGCAAGTTCTGAGAGGATGCTTGGCAGGACGGATCCTGGAAGCTCTGCTCCTGGCCATCCATACCCGCGCTCGCCTGCCGACAGGTACGCATGCACACACACCCATTTACGCCGCAGATGGACACCTCGCCGACACCCCAGCCCCACTGCAGGGGTCCGGCCACCTGCCCGCCCCTGCACCCGCGGCCAGGCCCCAGCGGGCACTCGGGAGGAGGCTGGCGCTCAGTTGGCCCTGGGGCTTCGCACTGGACTCGAGTCATGGGCGTCCTGTTGGAAATGGAGGGTCTCTCCCTGCTGCCCAGCCGGCGCTTCTCTGCGGGCTCCTGGTCCTGCTTCCCTGGGATGGAGCAGCAGCTCTGGACAGAGCCTGTGGGGACTGGGCACTTGTGCCAGCTCCTCTCCCTCTTGCTGTGGCTTGTGTGCTCCCAGCCTCGCCTGCTCGGGGCGGCCCTCGGCTCCCGTCCCCTCGGAGGGGCAGCAGGCTGGGGGGGCTGGACGCTTTGCGCTTCGCCGGGCAGCCCGGCTGCGAGGGGGACGGCACCCCCGACCTGTGCTCGGCCCCTGTAGCACCACGGCGAGCTCAGAGCAATGACTGCCCCCACCGTGGTCCTGGGCACTGCTCACCTCCCAAGCTCTGCCTGCCCCTCAGCTCCCGGCCGTCCTCCGGCTGAGGACGCTGGGTGGGGATGGAGGCCTCCATATTTATTTCTGACTGGGGAGGTGGCACAGCGGCACACAGCGCTGCACTGTCTGGGAGCAGGGAACGAGCTGCTGGAGAGCCGAGGAGCGTGGCTGGGTCTGGTGTGCCCGTGGCAAGGACGGGCCTGGGTTGGCGTCGGAGGCAGGCTGGATGCTGCAGGACTCAACTGATGCTTCTCTCTTTTTTTTTCTTGAGGCTTTTTTTTTTTTGAAAAAAATTTTTTTTTTAATATGGAGTTGTCTGTTTAAAATGATGAAATGATTTTTCTACCTGTTGTTGAACTTGCAACTCTTGGAGATTTTTAGCCAGAGATGCAAAGGTTCATCTTCCCAGGGCCCGCCTGGCCCTCTGGTGTTTCAGTCCGTCCCAGCTCAGCGTGTGCAAGAGGGTGTTGGGTCTGGCAAGGTCTGGTTGGATCCTGGTGTGGTGACCTGTCCTTGCGTTGCTCTTCCTGCGAGGGCTTTGCCCCACCCGGTGGCACCTGTTTGTTTCAGACAGTCTAATGTATTTATTTTTGATGGCACTTGAGCGGTAACCCGCTGTCCCAGACACATTACTGCAGCTGCAAGAGAAGTGTCAGAGCGGAGGCCGCCCAGCCATGCCGCTGTGTCCCCTGGGCAGCAGCTGCCAGGCTCAGGCCTGCCTCTGGGGACAGGGGCTGCCCGTCCCCTGCCCTGGCCTGGGATGAGCCGGGGAAGGGCTGATGGGGAGAGGCGCGGCGGAGGCGAGGGCTGTCCCAGGCGTATGCCCACGCATGCACCCACAGCGCGCTCCCACACACGCTTCCTTTCTGCAGTGACCAAAGGGCTGAGACGGGGAATCTCCACTGCAAGCACTTCTTTCTTCTCCTATCTTTAGCTCGCCCTCTGTGCATCCAGAGCACCACCTCACACCCTCGTCCCTGCCAACTTCGAGGGCCCTGGCCAGCAGCAGGAAGGGCCCCCGTGGTGAACAACCCTCCAGTCTCTTGCACTGGGTCAGGTTTACCCCTAAGGGGAAAAGTTGCAAAACAAAACAAAAAAAAAAAAAACAACCCCAAAGTAATAAAAAGGCTTTTTGTTGTACAGCAGAGTCTGTGCTGCAGTCCCTGCTGCTGCACCAGTGTGGTCGGAGGGAGGTGGGGCTCCGGCCACTCACAGAGCCCCGTCGCTCACAGCATCGGCCCCGGGATGCCCCTTGTTTTTACCTGACGCTGATCCCGCTGGCCCGCTGCAGACAGGTCCCCGTGCGGGGTCAGCCAGTGCTTTCCTCTGCACTTATTTTACGTTGATTTGTTTATAAATAAAAGGATAACTAAGTTCCTCCCCGCTGGTTGTGTGTGGACTGATGGGAGCGCTTGGCTGGGCCCCTGGCAGTGTCTCCCGACAGGCGCCTGCCATGGGGGGAGCCTGGGGAGTGCAGGGACAGGGAGTGGGGGTGTTACCTTGGGACAGGCAAACCCCTGGCTGCTCCTGCCCTGCTCCTCTGATGCTGTTTCTTGGGAGAGCTGGGCCAGACCTGGGCTGAGAAAAACAAATCAACACAAGCAACCTGGAGATGTGATGAACGAGGGCGTGTTAGTGATAATAGCGAGGTGCATCGGCTTCTGCCTGATCTCTGCCCAGCCCCTGACACTGCCCCAGGCTCTTGCTCTTTGCAGCTCTGCCTCTTAAAAGCCTCGAGCGTTACTTGGTCCTGTCCAAAGCAGCTGCTCACTGCTCTCCAGGATGTTTTTCCTCAGGAGCATCCCTGTCAGAGAAGCACCACAGGCCCCTGCGCTGCATCACACGCGTGGTGGAGGGGCTCCATCACTATATAAACGGAGCCCTCCAGCATCGCCAGGAGCATGGTTGCTCTCAGGGATGCGCAGGATTGGCAGTGATGTGGGCAGAGGCTTTTGCAATTCTTTGTTCCAGCCTGGAGCTTATGGGGGGTGTTGGGGCAGGGAGCAGGCTCCGGCTGGAGTCCCTGAGCCCATCACTGTGCAAACACACCTCAAATCTGCACATCTGCCCCGCGATGGTGCCCTGAGGCAGGTAATGGTGAGTTGGCAACCACCACCCGCAACCAGACGGTAGGCATAAGGTGGGGGGGGACAGCTGAGCCCCCGCATTGCTCGCCAGTGCAGGCCATTGCCGTGACCACGGACCCCACATCTGGGCAGCTGCAGGTCGGTCGGGGGCTCTTGTGAGCAGTCAGGGGCAGCTCCATCCCACAGGGAGGCGGCTGGGGGCTTGGGCTGGCCAACAGAGACCAAGGGGGCTCAGCCAGGTCCCACACGGTGCTTGGGGTGCCTGCACCCACAGCACACGCCGGGGTGCTCTGCGTGTGCCCCTGCGCCAGGCAGGGCTGGTCCTCTAGCGGCACCGCGGCAAGGCGGTGATGAAGGCAAGGTGGGTCTCACCTTCACGTGCGGTGGGCCTGGGGTTTGCGTTCTGGCTTGAGATGCGCCCGGAGCACCTTGTGACATCTCAGGGGCTGGTGGTGGAGGGAAGACGCTGGTGGTTGGAGAAGGCAGGTGGGAGGCACCCAGTCGCAGGGAGGGCAGTGAGATGGGTGCTGCTGGGGAGAAGGGGTCTTGGCTGGTCCTGGAGGCCCAGCACCAGGTGAGGTGGGAGAAGCAGCCCAGGTCTCTCCTGCAGCCTCAGCTTTGCTGCCTTAGGGCTCACCAGGCACTCCAGGACCTCTGTTCAGGTGCCTCTGGCCCAAACTCACCCCCTGGAGCACTTGTCAGCAGCGTGGTGCTCCCAGCCCAGGCTGCTGGGGACCTGGGGCTCCACCGTGCCAGCACCCAACCCTGTCCCCCCACAGCCAGCATCTCCTCCCGGGACAGCACAGGGGGCAAGCGTGCCCTTGCCCACAGCCCCACGGCAGCAGAGCCTGGGTGGCGGCTGGATCCATCCGCCTTTTGGGCTGGAAGGGGCTGAGCTGTTGAGGCAGAGCGGTGCCTTAGCCAGGTCCCACAGTGACCATGCTCCCACACCCCAGTAACAAGCCCCAGGGGGCCTATTTTACTTGTAAAATTTCACTGCATCTTCCTTTTTTCAACTTTAAATGCTCGTTTCTGTTGCAGCCCCAGCTAAGGAGCTAAAATGCAGCAGCTGAGGGCAGGCATCAAAGCAGAAACACCCTGGGGTGCACTGCCCCAACCCTGGCAGGGCATACAGCACAGCCCTGGGGCTGCCTCCTCCCTGTCCCACCACAGTCAGAGCCCGGCTCAGGGGGGGATGGCCTGGGGGAGGTTTTACCAACATGTCCACAAACCGGGCTGTGGGGACAGCCCCGTCCTCCCTTAGGGCAAGGGGAGAGGGCCAGGCTGGCACCTGGTGTCCAGGGAGGACCGTGGGGTTTGTCCTGGGTGAGCTGAGCCCTCCTCCCCACCGAGCAGCTCCCCGCTCCCAGGGAGCAGCCACAGCTCCGGGCACTCAGCTCTCTCTTGCTGACCATGTAATTAACAGCTGCTGAGGAAAACCGATGGCCCTGGCAGGAGCGGAGCACCCAGCTCCCAGCAGGCTGCAGTCCGGAGACAGCTGGGGAGGGTGGGGAGAGCCCGGCCTGAGCGCTCCACCAGAGCCAAGCCAGATGAGGAATAAAGGGAGAAAGCGCTTCCCCCTCCTCACCAGAGCCCGAGGCTGCTGCTAAGGGCAGCGGTCAGCCACCACCGGGTGCCAGGTGGCCCCAGACCACTTGTCCCCAGGGGAGAGCTAGTTACTTAACCCAGAGCTGAGGCGAGGCTGACGCTGCTCCTGAGGGGAGCGCAGCACGCGGCGGCGGCAACAGCCCCACAGGACCACGTGCCCAAAGATGCGGCTCTGGCCATGGGCCAGTCCCTACCACCCCTCGGTAGGCACCAGGCAAGCAGCTCTCTCGCTGTGGAAGAAGAGGGAGCAAACCGTCCAACAGACAGCTTGCAGCATAATTCAATTAAAAACACTCATTTTTCTGCCCTGCAGAGGCTGTAGGCTCAGTTCGGCTTCCCCAGGTTTCAGCCAGACTTTGGATATACATGTCTAAAAACCACTGCAAATACAGCTAACCAACTTTTTTCTAGCTTACGCTGGATTAATTTAAGATTAGACAGTATTATACTTTAGTCCTTTTCCTTCCTCTGACCTATGGAAGTAATATAGCCAGCTCTTGGCTTGTTATTCATTTTATTACAAATAAGCATTTAATGACCAAGTCAGTTGCACAGTTTTGGCCAAAACAAAAACATTTCAAGAGAAAGAAAACAAAGTTGTGCTACAGCTAAGGAATGACCTCACATGGCTGGAGGACCAGCCATTTCATGGCCTGTGGTTGCTCCGTACAGAGAGCATCTTGACTCGGTTGATCATTTTTGCAGAACTGATATAATTGGCACACACGAAGAATGCTCACAGCTTTCCGGGCTAAAAGCAGCTTTACCGCCTATGTTTAAAATAATGGAGGAATAAAGCAAGATGGGCTGTGGAAAAGATCACTTATGATGAGACAGGACAGCGCTTAGCGCAGTTTGGCATCAGACAACACGGGAGTTAGTACTCAGCCAGGCTCGAGACGTACAGCTTTTTCCAAACTTTAATGAAGAGTTCTGAACATAGGACACTTCAGACAACAGAGACACTTTCTTCCTTTCTTCTAAATTACCAAAGACCAAAAACTGTTGCTTACACTGCAGCAAGAGGCAGGAGGAAGAAAAAAAAAAAAAGGCGAGTGCATTTCCCACCCCAGAACTGCAAAGCTGAGCTCGCCCTGGGACAGCACACATCTACCAACTAAACCCAGTAACGCTTGCAGGCACATGGCAAAGCCCCTCCCTCAGGAAACAGCACTTCGGTATTGCATCGACTGCGGGACACACGGCTCCGCCATATAAAAAAAGGCAAGGGAAGGCTCCACTTCCCATCAACCAAAAAAAAAAAAGCACCATGAACTGTTCAGTCCAAGGCAAATCACAATGGGAGCTTTTAAAGGCAGCATCTGAAAGTAGTTCACTTTCTTTTCTGTACCTCCCCCTTGATGCAAGGAGTTGAAATTTCCCAGCCCAAGAAGCAGCACCAGCAAACGCTGGCATAGANCCATGACCCAAGTTAATCGCATCCCTGCAGCATATCACAGAGCTGATCATGTTCCAGATTAACTCTTCTATTCCAGGAAGATCTTCCTGGTTAAAAGTTCATTGCCGGCAATGAATGTACCAAGACCACCAGTGCCAAGCGTTTTTAAATACTATTGAAAAAAACCAAAACAGAACAAAACATGTTGCGTGTGTCTCCCCCCTCCCCCCAAAAAAAAAAAAATTGCATAAAGCTGAACAGACCCATCCTCTACAGCACAGCTCAAGAACTGAGCGACCCCCCAAAATCTAGTTCATCCACATAATTTCACCAGTAAGTAATAAAGACTGCTGAGGAAGCAGAAAGGCTGGAGAAAGCAACTCAACTGTCAGCGTCCAAGACAAACTCGTGTCAGCGCTACCATGCATTGGGAAGGAAGTGTGCACCTGGATTCTCCCCAACACATCAAATCCCACACCCGAACTTGCTTTTTTTATCTCCAGGATGGTATCAACTGAAGAAAGTCTAGAGGTGCATGTGCTGTGATGAGCTCTTCTCCAGAAATAAACAGAATCTACACAGAAAATAAACAAAGGACAGAAGAGTTGAGGAAGTAAAGGGACAGGATTTCATAACGAAAATTATAAAACCATAACTTAAGAAAGCCCGAAGCTGACAGTGCTCAAGCTATTGCTGTAAGAATGCCTGGAAAATCTAATGAAGACTCTTCTCTTCAGCAACGACCCATCTGGAGAAAGAGAGAAAGAAAAGGAGCAGGAATTATTGCCAGTGAAGAGCAACAGGCTGGAATCACACAGCACACTGAATTCTGAGTCTTACATACGTCACCCCAGACAAACATGACACATGGGACCCACCAACACTCCTCTTCCCAGGATAAAAGATGTCTGTTAGTTTTATAGGGGCACTATGGCAACATTAAGGCCAGTGTATTACAGCCCTAAGCAAGCAAGCTCATTCTAGAAGTCAATGTTTAAATAACATGTAGGGAGCGAGCACTGTTAAGCTAAGAACTAACTTCGTGCCCTTCCCAGCACTGCCCATGGCCGGTACCAAAGGAAAATCTTCATTATGTTGCAGCTATTACGGGAGAGTTGAGCCGAGACATGTACCAGCAGGCCAGGCAGCAGGGGAGGGGACACACCACACCAATGTCACTTTCCCTACAATTTCTTCATTTGGGGATGGCCTCCAAGCCATCGGGTATCAACACAGCACCCAGACTTGTTGCATCAGGGAGCACACTGGATACTGCCAGCGAGCCAAAGGTTCAGAATATCTTCAGGAGGATAAAAATTTACAGAGAGGATTCTTCAGCTTTTAGTTTGCTGCTGTGCCAGATCTGGAACAACCCAACACCTAGCGATCCCAGCTATCTTCAGCACCGCAAAGGCCCAGTCGCATCACCAGGGATAGGGAAGTACTGTGCTAGACTCAGGCTAACCCTCATTTTCACTCTGCAATTAATTTTGGAAACGCCTGTTATATGAAGGAAAGGGGGAGGAAGGAAGAGTTGGACATCCTTGGTCCCCTGGCATTCAGCAATAAAACCCTGCTCTCACTCGACGTACATGTGCACAAATGCTGCCTAACTTCTCCAAAAACACGACACAAAACCAGCCAGAGCAGCAGGGAAAAAAGTGTTACGTCCACAATCACCTACCATGCAAAGGGAGAACTCGTATCAGTGTTAAGTCTACCTTTTTTGCTGGTGAGGTTTGAATACCAGGTTTTAGTGCCCCCCCCCCGACTGGATTATATACATCCAATTTTCGCATCCACGTAACATCTGCAGCAGCCATTACAATTCAGAGCTCAAGTCCACTGGTTTGACAGAGAAACTTGCTGTCTCAAGAGACAGGAGAGAATGGCTATTTCCAAAATCTTCTTTGGCAAAGGTGAGAGATTGCTCCCAAAACACCAAACTTTCTAAATCCAGTAACCCCTTGCTCAGCTTTGCCTCCGTTTTCAGGAATGTGTGCTATATCTGTGCTTTGTTTCTTTATTTGAATTTAATCTCAAACTCCTGCATGTACTTTTATACTTTATTATGTGTCAATTTGCTAAGGAAATACCCACCCACATCTGTTACACAGGCACGAGGTATTACGCATCCCTCAGCACAGCTGGAACACGTGTGTGAGCACCAGCACTTTTCATGGTGTGCCAGTTTTCTACCAACTGATGTGAAACATTCAGATGCCAAGAAGAAAGACTGGGCAAGGAATTTTTTCCATAAGGAAAGAGGTTGAGGTCATTAAAAAGTTACCAGGAATCAGTCATGATTTACTGATGGAAACTTCAGCTCTGTTATCTCCAAGTCAGGTGAGCTGCTGCCACTTCTGTCACTGTAGGTGTCCCTGCAGAATTCAGAAAGATTTTGTTTTACGGAGCACAAGCGCTTTATAGACCTAGTTTTGCATCAGGAATTAGCAGGGCTTGGTAGTAAGTATTGCTAGCTGAGGTTGAAAAGCAAAGCACACAAAATTCGTAGTATAGCCATCCATTCGGAAATAGGGCTGAGTCATCACCAATTTTAAGGTTTGTGAATTAAAATGATTATGCATGTAATAGGCATTTTATAAGGCAAAGTTATTCTAAAGGAAATTGAATAAATAGGAAGTAGGAGACTGGTTAACCACCCATAAGCCATTCTATTTCAGCTTCCCAGTAACAGCTGATTGCCTTTAATCCATTAAACAGCTTTTTCAGAATCACAAAATAATTCAGATCGGAAGGGACCTCAGGACAGTTACACCACAGGGACAGCTACCAGATCAGACACGGCTGCTCGGGGCTTTACCCAGTCACATTCTGAAATTCTCCAAGGACGGAGACTGCGCAGCCTTTCTGGGCAACTTGCACCAATGCGTGACGGATCTAATGGTGAAAAAGATTTTCCTTACATCCAGTCAGAACCTCTCTTATTTCAATTTATCCATTGTGTCTCATCCTCCCACCACGCACTTCTGTAAAGATTCTGTTTTCATCTTCTTGATTACGAGTTTGTAGGTGCTGGCAGGCTGCTCTTAGGTCCCCCATAAAGTCCTCCCTTCTCCCAGCTGAACAAGACGAGCTCCTTCGGCCTCTCCTCACTGGGCAAGTACTCCAACCTGCTAACGTTCTTAGTGGCCCTCCACTAAACTCTCCCCAATTTATCAATGTTTTACTTGTACTGGGTGACCCCAAACCGCACAGAATATTCTGGATGTGCTCTAACAAATGCCAAGTAAAGAGACATAATCACTTCTCTCCATCTACTGGCTGTGCCGTTACTCATACAGCCCAGGATGCTCTTCATCTTTCCTTTGCTACCAGCGCACACTGCTGGTTCATGTTCAGTTTGCTGTTCCCCAAGACCTCGTCAGCAGAGCTGCTCCCCAGCTGCTTGGTCCCCAGCCTGTGTTACTGCAAGGGGTTCCTAGATGCAGGCCTCTGTATTTGTCCTTGTTAAGCCTCCTCAGGTTCCTGCTGGCCCACTCCTCCAGCCCATAACCCTCCGAACAGTGGTCCCATCCTCAAGAGTATAGTCTGTTGCCCCCAATTTGGTGTCACCTGCAAACCTCATCAGAGCGCAGTGATGAGACTTACCTGAAAACGTGGCAAGAGCTACAAGGGCACAGGAATAAAGGGGAGCACAGGCTGGGCTACAACTGCCACCAATATTTTTAGATTATATGCTAAACATGAAACAATTTGCGACCACAATCACAAAAGACTCCAACAGCAGATAATACTAACTTAGGATGCTGCAGCAGAGAGGAAACTTCAGCTCCTCTGCTCTGAGAAGCCATTTCAAAAACTCAGCTGTGCAAAACCAGGAAATTAAAATATCCCTCAACCCTTGGAGCATTGAAATGAGGCATCTTCACACAGAAACTCTCTTCAGAGCAGATCAGTCAGAGCACAACTGACAGCCATTCTCCAGACATTGACACAGGAATTCCTGTGGTGCAGCTGCATTGCAGCTCAACCCAGAAAGGCCAATACTTTCCTTTAGTTTAATTGCTTTAGTTTAATACATTCAGTGCTATTTCTCTTTTGCATTTAGTTTGGGGTTTTTGTTTAGTGCATGTTAGCACTCCAGCTACACAAGCAAATCCTCTGTGTTCTCCTCCATAAGGAGGAAAATGGGTCACTATCAAAGTGATGTTTATTTGTTGCATATTGCCATGTCTGCTGAGCAGAACTGCAGGGCATTTGGGAGCAGCAGAAGGAAGTAAATGTACCATTAAGTCTACCCAAAGCATTAGTTGCTTTGCAAACTGAGACAAAAAAAAAAGCTTCAGTCAGCAGGAAAAAAAAAAATGGAGCTGCAACCACCAGGGCCCATTCTTTAAGCCAGCAACAGGAACAAGTTTCTTAAGGACCAACTTGTACCTAGGACTTGTACAAAGAATGTGGGGAAAGTCCCATGAGGTCTCCAGTCATCTAAAAGAGCAGGCCCAGCTGCAGTTTCCCCGAACACCTCTGACTGACAATACAAGACTGCAGAGTTACTCTCCCTGCAGTCGGGACCTCACTGTGGGACAGCTCTATGGCACTACAGTCAATCTTAAAATGCAAGACAAGAGGTTTCAAAGAAAGAGTGGAAAGAAGAGGTGCTGCAAATACCCCCTAGCTATCCCGCAGTAACTTTGTGCCAAGAGTTTATCCTCCAGTTTATCCTGTAGGAAGAAGCACTGCCCTGTGAAAGGTCTGACTGGTGTCTTCCTTCAACCTACCTGGGTGAGAGCCTGCAGCCCTTTTGTAGATAATGCGTGAGTCTTCCCGCAGACGCCAAGAGGAGGCCGAAGTATGGGGGAGATGGCTTAATTGGTCTAGAGAGGAATTCAGGGTGATACTGAACACCAACAAAGAAAGGATGCTCTAAGAGAAAGAAACAGAAAACATTAATGTCAAGTCTCTTAAGCCTGTGGCTGAACTGCAGTTGAAAGCATGGGTCATGCTGAAGCCCTGATGATGGGGAAGAAATGTCATTTTTATCCTGCCTTTTGTCCCTAAATGGCAGGCACATGGGATTCTTTTTTTGGTGTAATTTTATGGATGGAATCATTCTGAGAGAGCCTGGACTGGTCCCACACAAAAACCTCCTCAGTTACCCTCCAAACACTTTCCCCTGTAAATACCTACACCCACAAACTAATTGCTTAAGTACTCACCTTCCAACTCAACCACTTCCATTCGCTCTCCCTCCTCATCCTGGCCAACAAACTTCAAACCTTGCTCTTCAAAACACTTTTTCAATTCTGGATTGACCTAGAAAACCAGAAGCAAGAAAACCCATGATCTCTTGTGTTTGGATTACTCAGAAAAGCTCAACTACAATAGTGTTTTTACCTCAAATCTGTGTCTGTGTCTCTCTTCCAAGAAATCATGATCTCCGTACAGCTTCCCTACACCAAAAATAAAAGATATTTCTTAGAGAAAATACCAAACAGTTCACACGATGCCAAGTTTGAACAAGTTCATATGAACACCATCCATCAGAATCTGCCACTTCTAGAGGGGACCAAATTCATTGATCTCCACTTTGCTACCAGAACAAAGTCTGCAAACACCGACCATTCAAGGATGCTTTAACATTCCCAGGTCTCATCTCCCCATACCCACCACACACGCACATCATTCCCAGGAAACACTTCCAAAGGAGGTAAGAAATGCCTTACTCATGATTGAGTTCTTGGTTTGGAAGAGTGTTCTTCTCTTGCCAAGCCTCATGGTCCCACCCATTTGCCCAGGATTATGTTCCGGCATGTCTATGACCTGCGAAAAGCATCCAGAGAGGGAGGTGAGAATGAGGGAGGAATAACAGTCCCAGGCACACTCTGAAATGTTAAAGGGGAAAAAAACCCCAACATCCATACAGAAAACAAGCAAACCACCCCAAGGAACACTGTCTTGACCAAGCAGACCAACAGAACTAGATTACTTAGCTGAGTTATTCTAGTAAAGGCTGTGCAGAACGTATGGAAGGTTTGCAGGTATTCAGGAAGCTTTAGCAGAGGAAATGGTCCCAGCCAAAGCCTACGTAGATCCCATGCACTAATACTATGCTATTTACTGAACTAATGTTACACAAACAAGCAAATTTACAGAAATACAATCCCCAAATCAGAATCACTTATACTTTGATAAATAACTTCATAAGCTGTTTTTTTGAGAACTTTTTCCTTTTGAGTAGCATTTTAAATTATAGCAGAAGCCAATTCTTATGGTGGGCCCTGGACAAAGCACAAAGAGCCTGCAGTCTAAGAAAGGCAGGTTCAGAAATCTGTCCACAAACGTTCCAAGGAATTCATGTCTGTCTGTGTTAATTTCTGAGATCATAATTAAACAGTGACGCAGTGGAATCTGGATATCCCCAAATCTTTAACATTTACTCTGTGAAATCAGTTAGCTTTCAAACTGCCCTTTAAGAACCTTTTACCTCTTACAAGACACCTTGTTTTATGAAAAAGTGTAATTAAAAACAAAAATAAAAAAAAATACTAGTGTTTCACCTATAAATTGCCCTGCAATCTTCTATGAAGCAGCAACTGCCATACAGTTACCTAGGCAAAGACATTTTCTTTTCAGATTAGTAAATGATGGAAGACTTAAAAGCCACAAGACGTAATAATCCAAGCTCTTAACTGTACCAATAGGTATGTGTAGAGAAGTCTAGCACAGTAAGGACGTTACAAGCAAGTCACCATAAACTCACCACTGGATGAGCAGTTTTGGGGTCAAATTCTGTCGAGTTAGCATCTGCAATGGAACGTTCATCAATGAGAAACACAAAGTCCCTCACACCGTGACATGCATTTATAGGACCTCCCCCAAGTACAGCTGCATCTCGTCCCCACGCTTCTGGCAAGCAGCAATCTTATCTGTGCTGAGCCACTCACCTGCACAGAGCTGCCGGCGCAGCCCCCGACAGCAGAAACAGGACTCTGTCAGCACTGTTTGATAGGGATTTCTGAGACTGCCTGGAGGTTGCAATCTTAGGGCAACCAGTCTAGTGCAATCGGTGATGAAAGCAAGGGTCATTCAGGAAAAGCACACGTTCAACAGCTTAGAGTATTTTAAATAAAGCCAGGGAGCGGAAAGGGAGCAGAAGTACTCTGAGAAACACATTTCCCCCTACCTTCACGACCAGTGAGACTAGGAATCAGGCTGAGAAACTAAATTGAGCACGCTGCAAAGGGAGTTTTGACAACAGAGACCTAGTGAATTCAAGCAGTGGAAGTGCAACTGCCTTGTTGGCTGAATTGCTTTTTTGTCTTCATTCCCACCGACTACAATGGGAATTTAGGATGTCCAGCACATATAGGCACAACTCCACTTAGGTGTTTCATTCAGGAGCTGAACCTCAATCTAAGCAATAGAAAGTTTTCTGTCATTATAAGCATGCCTTACTCCATTGATTTTTGTTTGAATAGGACAAGGAAATTGTTCTTTGTCCTTTGAATTAGCAAAGGAGATAGGGAATTTTACAGGGCTAGAAAAAAAACTGAATCTACCTACCAATGAAAAATTAAAAATATTTTAAAAGTTACAGGTATTACTCAAGCAATCAAAGAAATGACCAAAACCCAAGAAGGGTTTTGTGCAGTTACCTTGCCAACCAAGAACGCTGCGTGCAAACTCCACAACTGCTAACTGCATTCCCAAACAAACTCCTGCAGAAGGCAAGGCAGAACACAGATCAAGTCAGGACAAGGACCACAGAGCCCGTACTGCAAAGCACACACACCTTCACAGAGCAGTCCTGAGTCAGAGGAAAACCTGGATGAGACAGACCTTTGACTTGGATTTAGGGGTCTGTTCACTCTGTAGCAAGTCGTTCTGACAAGTTTTACTCCACACCTCCCTTCCCTATCCACTCTGCACACACATTTCCAGTCTCTCACTATGTCCATTTTGTTTAAACACAATCACGTATTTCTTCACGCCAAGATCACCACAGCCTCCTCTGAAACTTTCTCTGAGACTCCTACCCCGTCATTACAGAGATTCCATGTCATCACATCCCAGCCAGCTCTGACCACTTCAGAGCTAACTACAGATGACAGCTGCATTACCCAGTTAACCTGAGCATAGATCATTGCCTTCCTCAGCCAACTACCTTCAAAATTATACAGTCTAGATACTCATGAAAATCGGTAAAGCTCTTGCTGCAGACCAGTTAGGCTGTTATTCAACCTCCTTCTTTTCTTTATTTCTTCTTAAGAATGAAACATGTTTCTCACCTAAGAAGGGTTTTTTCTGTTTTCTTGCCCAGGAAATAGCTTGAATTTTGCCTTCTGTCCCTCGAACACCAAATCCACCAGGAACCAGAACTCCGCTGCATGAGGATGAAAAGATTCCACTCACACAGGGCTCACCAGCGTGGTTTTCCCCAGCCACGTACCACCTCTGTCCCGTAAAATCTTGGACTTGCAAGACTTAAAGGGCTTTAAAGTGCCTTGCGCAGCAAGGCCTGTCTGCAGCACAGCTTCCGTATGACTTCACATGAGCCGTCACATAAAATGTCACAGAATTTTCAGGGAAACATTTTATAAATGCACAATTTACCTTCCCAAGAAATCCTAAATACAATGCAGGTTACAATACTAGAATGGTTCATGTTGCACGACCCACATGCTCTGCACCAGGCATGTTTGCAAACCTATCATCCAGCCAGGAAGCCTCTGGCTGCACTGTCAAGTTGTCCTAACTGCAGGCACAAAGACACCAAGTTCCGCAGCAAGTTCTTCGTTCTCCTGGTACCGCCCAAAGCCTGCTTCCCTGAGGGCTAACAAGCCCCACTTGTTCTTGTTTTCTGGGCTAACTTTTGGCACTCCTCTGCATCCTAACACTTTTTCCCTTCTCACACTTTCTTCCTAAAGAACTTTATACCACATTTACATCTTCCATCCTCTCTCTCTCTGGCTTTAGTAGCCTTTGCCAGCACCTATCCTTCCCCCTCATCTCCTCTCACCCTGTTTTCCCACTAAGCCTGTGCACATCCTCATCTGCATGACCATCTCCCCTACTGCTGCCTTTCACAAACTCCCTCACTTATTTAACAATTCTCCATTTTACATCTTATCCTAAATTTCATTGAGAGGTATTTGGGGCAATGCCAGAGTGTGCTAGTACAGTGCCTAAGAAAACAGTCTCCAGTGAGGCTCTTAATTCCGAAACTATCAATAGCAGCAAGTTTATCACACATGCTCCCAAGAAACGGCCAGAGTATGAGAGTCTTACTCAGCACCACACAGCTTCTGCCATGCTTCATGGTATCGGACAGGTTCTTCCTGCAGAGTATCTGGCTCCAGGTCAGCAGAGTCAATATACTGGGAAGAAATCCAAAAAAGGACAATGAGATGCTGCCACAAGAGTGTAACTCTCATTAAATTAAGATATCATCACTCCTCCTGGATATCTCTGGATTTGTTTCCTACTAGATACTTGCTTATGTTTTTTCTGGGCTGATTTCCTGTCTGCTAGTCAACAAAACTGCTTTCCGGCACCATCATACTAGAGATGCACAAACAGAAGCCATGTTTTTTGTATCTTCCCCTCTGTGCAGCTCTGCTGTCACACAAATGAAGCTGATGTCCGTTAATCCCAGACCCATTAAATGCGAGGTCTTAACGGAGCACAGCGAGATGGGAACACATGGCTACGCAGACAGAAACAGCCACACAGCAGGAAAAAAAAAAACCTGAATCACTATCTCAAATATACATAATTTAATCTTCAAGAGAGACTGAAGAACAAAGAGGATATGGTGAAACACAGGCTGTTGTAATTAAAGGATGCCATGACCAATGTTACATATGGAAAAAACGGCAAACTTTCCAGTTTCATCTCCAGTATTCCAGTATCTCTGAACTTTTGAATGTTCTGGCAGTCTGCTTACCCTTTGGAACAACCATTTTTGTCTTGTCCTTTTTTTTTTTTTTTAAGCTTGGAATACTGCTGAACAGTTCTTTAACCCAGCGTAAGATCTCCAAGCACAGGACCCACAGAGCCCATTCCCATTCTGAACCATACAAATCCAGCTCTGTCAGGAACTACCCATAGACGCACGTCCAGGGTTTACCTTTCACCAGTCTTACTTGTTTTTCTTCTTTTCTCCTCTACTGATTTTGTAAGTTGAAAGGTAACCCGAACGTAGAACAGTGCTGTTATAACGCAAGCACCTATTTCCATGACTCACTGGCATCATGAAATCACTGGACATTTAAAAAGTGTATTTAAATGAAAGTAAAATTTCTGACAACAGACACATATTTCACCTCTTCAGAACATCTAGCTACAACCAAGACCCTTAAAAGCACCTGTGCAGCCAAACCAGCACTAAAACCTTAATAAAGTCTGAGGCAGAATCATCATAAAACCTGTGAGTACCACAAGGATGACAGCAACAACCCTAAAAAAAAGGATCACTTTCAACAACTGTCAGAGGAATTAAAGCAAACAGTCCCCTCCTCAAATATACCTACCACTCTATCACAGTTCAGCATGCAACGCTGAGCACTAAAGAGTTCCCATCAATTATACAGACACCTTGTGTATCTTACAGGATGAAAGGCTGTTTTGCTTTGAAGCTGTTTTATGCCTGACAACAGATGTTTTGATGCTGTAATCCAAGGACAAATTTAAAGTTCACTGGCTGAATCAACTCTCCCTTACTCAAGATGGGTAGCACTGTAGGTGGAAGGAGTAAGGGGGGGGCGGGGGGGGCAGGTTGTTTTTTTTTTACAGACACACACCCACCCCTACCTTAATGTCAAGTTTGTGGTTGATGGCCAGTGCAGAATGCTCCAGTGCTTTAATGACAGATGCGTAGGAATCTGAAAACTTGGTGTATTTGCCAACAAGCGCAATGGAACATGTTTCAAGGAGACGGTCATACCTAAACAAAATCAAAACACAAGGGTTATTTCGTCACTAACAGGAAATGGGGGCAAGAATCGCTTACATTCTATTCAGCTTTTCAAGTAATATAAACAGTTGGGCTCTTGGAAGTCTGTCCAACTAGAGAGATGACAACTTTGGAAGAGATGACCTTTTGTAACAATTATGACTTAAAAACATCAAAGCAAGAATAGAAAAAAGAAAAAAAAAAAAAAACAAAAAGCCCCCCCACCAAAAACAGAGAAAGAGAGTTGCAGAAAGTCATGTAGAAATTAACTCATCCCTCATTATGCTGAAAAGCCATTTTGAGTACATCCAAACTGTCTTTTCAGGAAGATGTACTAGAGTCAAAGTCTGCAGTAAACTATTAGGAGAGAGGCTCAAAGCACAACTCTGCATATGTTCATACTGTACAGCATCTTCCCATGCTGCTTCTGACTGAGTTCACTTCAGCAGCTAGAAATACAGAAAGGACTTCTACAGTCCTAAGGTTGTACTGCCTATACTTTCAATCCCCAGCATCTGGCAGCATGGGATTTACGCAGCATTCTTGGCTACCGCTTGTTTGTTTAAAGTTCATTTCAAAATTGCCAAGTACCTTCAACCAAGCTGGTTACTGAGGGCTCTCCCTGCCAAAAGAAAATATTATTCTTGACAGTGGTAGCTTGTGTTGTGCATACAAAGGGAACCATCTAGATCTTGAAAATTAATTTCTTATATTTGAGGCTTCAGAAAGGGCCTGAATGCCAACTGAAAAGACTCAATTCACTATTTCCCCATGAACGTGAAGAAAAAAAACCACTGTGTCCTAGGAGTCTCAGACAGAAGTTACAAAACAGCTGTTTCACTTGCTTTAAAGCAGACTCAAAAGGTACATTTTTATTGACACTCCTGATGACTCCTACATATGCCTACAAAAGAACTTCAACACTTTGAAATGTCACTGGGGGTTTTTTTGCATAAAAAGGGAGGGCAGAGCTGTCCACCTTTTAATTACTTCAAACTGGTTTTGACATAGACAGTACACTACCACCACAAGATAAGGAACTCAATAACAATAACTTAGAGGATTCTCAAGTTGAAGATTTTTTTTTTTCCCCAAACAGTTAAACATCTAGGAAAAAAATGCATTTTTGTGGGGAAAAAAAAAAAGAAAAAAAATTGACCACATGAGAATGTTTGAGGAACATGAAGTAACACTCATCACTTAATAACCAACAGCCAAGAAGAGAAACTAATCTGGAGTCTTAATTTAAACTACGCCCAGCAGTGCAGCTCACCTGTCAGCCATTTCCTTCCACTTCATGAGCATCCTCCTGGGCTGCTTCTCAATGGGAAGGTCAAGCCTGTGTCTGAAGTAGTCAACAACTCCCTGCTCCTCTAACAACAGAGGAACCCGGTAGATAGAGGAGACATCATGAACACAGATGACCTGTTCATAAAATATGAATGTCATTAAAACAGATCTAGAGTGCCTGTGCAATTATTTTTAGACAGATATTCAGAGAGCTTCTGTCTCTAGCAGACAATCATATGACCATCTAAACTTCCAGGAACTAACATAACATATGAATAGCTTAGTACTAGTTTCCACATACTTGAAAAGGTCATCCTTCCACACTTCGCAAGTATTACTGCTCACTGGAGCTCCTTGGGAAGGGCTATAACACGATAACCTAGCAGTAAGAAAGTCGGCCACTATGCGAGTTTTGCGAGCGCATAGCAAAGCTCAAAGAACACTTCAAAGAGACTTCTCCCGTGGTACAACCTTCTTGGTAATCCTAATTGAAACTACAATTAAACTGCCCACAAGCCCAGCTTCCCTGTTTCCCACCACTGTCATTCTTAACCAGGGCTCCCAGTTTGATTAAAGCCCAGGGAAATCTGTGATCTCAATACAGCAATAAATTTTACAGGGCATCCTTCATCAAACTTGGGATTAAACAACTACAAGCAGAGAATTCTTAGGTCAATGAGGAATATTTGTGCCAAAGGTTCTAGTTCACCAAAATGGCCTTCCTCAGAAAAGGAAAGACGGCTCTGGGCAACTGTCACCTGTCCATCAAGAATGAGACTGTACTTTAAGGATCAAAAATATACTGGCACAACTATTTTTAAATCCTCATTTCTCCTGACTCAAATGAAAGCAGAGTTCAACAATGCACCAGCAAAACCCCCTAGGCTGCAAATTTTCCTCCTGTATAGTCAATACCATTTACTTCTCAATTCAAGTGCAACTGCAGTCAGAGAAACAACTATGTAAAATTTCCTGGAAAGTGACTGACAAGAGCCAACTTACTTTCAGTTCCTGGCCAACAAGGGGTAGATATTGTACTGCTGACCCATCGATATTATTGCCAGCTAATTCTGAATGCAATACTTGAAACTGTAAGACTCAGTTTGATCTCGTTGTATAGGAAATTGATAAAAATGACTTGACAGAGTCTGGAATTGTGAAGTGATACTCAGTCTTTCACAAAATGACAAAATTGCTGGATTGGAAAGTGGTAATATTTAACCTATGGACTGTTTGATTATTTTCCGAGGTCTACCTCGGACTGTGCTATCCAGAGTAGTCTCAGTATAAAAAGAATCATGCTAACACGGAATTTTTGCATATCACATAACATTCAAGTGAAGCAATGCTTCTCTCAAATACCATTTCAACTTTTCTGTGCAATCTCTCCTCATGCAATCTTGGGCAGAAGAATAACATCATTAAAAGAGCAGTGTATGAAATACATTCATGTATCCTTTAAACCAAAATTTTGGGCAACTACTCTTTGGCCTCTAAATACTGAAAAACCTCATGCTTCTGTATTCACAGAAGGAATGTGGAAGGATAACTAAGGTCAAAACCAGCTATTCAGAAAATACCTTGGATTCCACAGATTCCTCTAAGCCTATGCTAACTACCTTATAAGAAAACCTGTCTGCTGGCATAAAAAAGACTATTTTTGCAATGGTTACATGTGTAAGGAATGTAGGCAAGACAAAGCAGCAAATGAATTATGCAGCTAACAAAAGACACAGCTGGAACACAAAAATGCTACGCTCAGATAGAAATCCACTCAGCATTTGACAAACAGCTAGAATATTTATTGCAAGGAAGTACAGACAGCGATCTTTACCTGTTCTGGTTCAACATGACAGAACATGGAAATCTTTTCTTTTACTGAGGTATCCAATGGAGTGGAGCACCTGCAAACAATCTAACAGAACAGCAACATCAAGGTTGTGAAACAAAACAGAAGTACTCAGAGATTCATGTAACAAACCTCTAAAAAAGCTGTCTTTCTGCAGCTTCCGTGACTTGGGAAAAAAACCCAACTCCATTACTTTTATTTCTTTACTACCAATATACAAGACCTCCCGATCTAAGCATTATTTAGACTAGGATGTTGTTGCAACATGCCAGTACTGCATTTTTAAATTCAAAGCCATGCAGCAAACCTTACCAGATCTGGTGAGAGACCAAGACCTCTGAGTTCACGAACACTGTTTTGGGTGGGTTTAGTCTTCTGCTCTCCTGTAGAGCTTGGCTGGTCAGAGAAGAGCAGAACTTGGTATATCAAATTATGATGGTATGTAGCAATGATTCATCAGGCTAATCGGGACTCTCCACCCCATTCATCTCGTAAAAACTTTGACTCGGTTCTTGGAGAATTCACATGAACTTTAAATACCCCTGTACGCTATCATTTTAATCTCAAAGACTGAAAGCAGCTGGCAGAAACCAGACTTCAAGTCTGTACAGTAAGTAGGTATGCATTATAGTAAGGGAAGAAGAGAGCAGAGATCCTAAGGTTTTTATCCACTGCTCCCTCCAAATACCTAATATTTTACATTTCCAATTTTTCCTCCATAAATCACCTGGCCTGGACAGAAAGGGAAACAAAGAGAGAGAAGAGGAGAACGAGGACTGATGAGCACTCCAGTAACTCTATCAAGTTGGTCTGTCAAATCCAGTTCCAAGACAAGGAATACTCAGGCTCTCCAGTACTGTTAACATAACCATGGAAGAATTTTGTCAGCAGTGACTCTTGCAGTAGAGATTTTTTTGTTTGGTTAAGACTGTAAATTGTCTCCAAAACCAGAGCAGGTAATACAGATGAGGTTGCATCAGGCATTATATGGCATATATGAGAAGGTTATATGCTTCTGGTATTAACTGGAGCTCGCCCCATCTACTTGGCACATAAGGATATTTTGTTTTTCTTTGTGATTCCTAATTAACTGATTCTTATCATAGCACTGCTTCATAACACCTTTTCTTAGTTGAATCTCTGAACCAAGGGCAACTGCCACTCAGCTAATTATGGCTTACATAGCAGTCAGATGTGAGTCTATGAAATTACTGTTAAAGATCAAAACACACATTAAAAATATTGTCTAAGGGGGGAAAAAAGAAACCAGCTTATGTTTCAAAACACAGTATTATGTTTTGAAATTACAAAAGTAAGCCAACCTATTTCATGAACTACAGCTAATGTAAGTCTTGGGGGGAAGGGCGGGAAGGGGGCACACAGCAACAGAAATATCAAAGAACTCCAGGAAGAGCTTGGAATATGATCTTATTAATAAGTCCAAATGGCTGTGAAGTCTGGTTATATCACTGAATTTTATATAAGCTTTGCAGAAATGAAAGGCTATGCAAATGAAGGGAAACCGAAAAGTTTTCAGCCCTAGAAAGCAAGTTCATCTGCAAAAGCTAGGAGACAATTCCATAGAGAACAGCAGTTAAAGATGCAAAACTGCATTTGCTGCAACTCCCAACTATTTATTACACGTTTACACACTTTGAAAAGTTTCTGTTCACCTCTTGTGAACCTTTTTGAATACATGACCATATATTCTCTGCATTTCTTCCAGAAGCTTCTATATATAGAGATACAAATATAACAGTGCCTATAGATACAGCATTTCAGAAACATATATTTAGAAAGCAAGTTTTGGATTGGGGAAGCCCCTGACCACCGAAACATTTTGGATCCTTACCTGGGGAACTAGACTGACATGAATGTTACAAAAATTCTCTCTTTTGGCTTTGAACTGGAACTGGCGGAAAGCTTCAATGAAAGGCATGCTTTCAATATCGCCTACCGTCCCACCAAGCTAAAAAAGACAAAGACATTTAGAATTAAAACTCGGTACCAAAACATCATCTACTGAATTTGTACACTAAAGCATACTAAAACATCTCCTCAGCACCTCCCTCCGATTCCCTGAAGGAGCATCAACACCAATATGAAAAGCAGGATTTGCCAGTTGTATGTACTACTTCCACAGCCTCCAATCTAACCCAACTATTATTTTACCTTCATGATTTCCCCAAAAATCAAAAAGCCACAAGAAAAACAGCTTCTCATATGGGCACCACCTCTCCAGGGACATTAGCTTTGCCTCTATTCTCTATTCAGGGAAAAGATTTAGGTGTTAAAATTATCATTTATGAACATTAGGTGGCACTGAGAAGCAAAATTTCTGTTAGGTTTTAGTAACTATATAGAGTGGGTTTGGACACATGCAGGAACAGAGACACAAGGCATTCTTTGGAGCTCTGGCAGCCTCCCGTGTGCTATCAGATAGTGCCTCCCAGGTACTTCAGGATCCAGGGTTGTGAATCCTGGAACAGAAACTGGCACTCAAGCTGCAGGGAGAGTCCTAAGTCACCACGACCCGGGCACTCTGGCAAGCTCCCTCTCTCCTGTATCAGCATACCCTGCCTGCCAGCTCAGCAGCACCGTCTCAGAGCCTTCACCCTACTCTGTCTCCTCTGGCAGCAGGATGTCCCATACAATGCACAGGAAACCGAAGGGGCTTTGTCACCACTAACTTGTGCCATTCACTTTTCTAGGTCTGTGCTTGAACTAGTCACTCCAAGGCTCCCTTTACTGCTAAGGAGGAAAGACAACTGCTTCCAGAGGGTGACTTACCCACCTTCCCTCATTCCACCAAGGAAGAAGGCAGCACAGCATGATCAACTCAAACTTCGGAATATACTTACAAGAGCTAAAATTCATTCTGTAGACTAATTCACATTACACTAGAGAGCAAAGCATCTAAAAAATATAACTGCCCAAGATCTATGTCTTTCTAAGTGTGGATTCAGACACGGAGCATTCAAAAGATTAGACCAAAAAAGTGAGGCTAGCAAGGGGGGATTTTTAACCAACTCAAAAACAGGCAAAGTTGAACATTACTGTAAGAAAAATTTACTATGCAAAATATGTATATACATCAGTTTACTCCATACAAGAAGCAAAACTAGTTGTTGTTTTTTTGTTTGTTTAAGAGCTACAAACCTCAATCACACAAACTTGGGGTTCAATGCCATCTTCATCTACAGGAATTCGTGCCTGCCTCATTACCCATTCTTGTATAGCATCTGTGATGTGGGGAACAACTGAAAAAGAAACCCAGGCAAGGGTTAAAGCCACAACGCATGCACATTTCTCCCTCTAACTCAGTACAGAGCCAATTATTGAAACTAACTAGCCAGTGCTTCCACTTCAGCACTGATTTGTGTCTTTAAAGAAGTATGCATTTTTGAAGTGATTATTCTTGGCTGTAATTTTCAAGAGAAGTGCCTTGGCAGGAAATGCAATCCTGCCTCAATTTAAACACATGTAAGCAATGTTTTCTTTAAGCTGCAAGATTCAAGTACAAACAGTTCCTTGCTCTAAGCAGAGAGGGTTACTCTGTTTTCAAATGTCTGTGAAAGTCCTTATCCAAACCAGCTGTGGAGGATGCTTAAAAAGGGAAGAGACTGATCTGATCCTCAAAGATCCTTTGGGTTTTCTAATGATATTACAGTTATCAAAAGCAATAACCATTTTAACCAGCTAACAAATAATCCTCAGGTGCGTTAGTCTGAAGTCTGTCCACATTCAGTATTGACTACATTAGACAGTTGGACCCAAGGCCAGCATACAGTCCCAACAATAGGCAGCATATTGCTGAGCACCAAAAAGTTTTGAGGAGCTTACAGATAAGCTGATTCAGTATGGCACGCACCACTACACCTGCACTGGTGCGTCTTCTAACTCCCCCTTTTAAAAAAACAAACAAAAAACATCACAAGGACAGCGTATAACAAAGACCTCAAGTTGGGATGCAATGCAAAAGCACCAACCAGGACAGAAATACAGAATATATTTCTAAGCATCAGAAATGAAGCTTCACATCACCTTGGACAGTTTTGCCAAGATAGTCTCCCTTCCGCTCCTTGTTGATGACATACTGGTAGATCTTCCCAGTAGTCAGGTTGTTGTCTTTGGTGAGTCGGATATCGAGGAAGCGCTCATAGTTACCGAGGTCCAGGTCCACTTCCCCTCCATCATCTAGCACAAACACCTCCCCTGTGACACGCAGAAAAAGGCACAAGCACACAGGTAAAGGGGAAACGGTCCGCATCAGCAATTTTTTGGTTTTGTCTGCAGCAGCTGGAAGAATTCAATGTAAGGAAACACCTTGTTTGATTGCTATAGCAAGTTTAGGAGTGGCTAATAAAACTAAAAGCCTTACATAACAAAGGGGACTACTACACTGAGGACTGAATCCCTCAACCAGGCAGCAATGATAAAAGACCAGAGAGCACATCTCTGCTGTTTGCTGGTGGCACGATCGGCCCCACCAGTCGGTCCGCAGCCACCGACAGGCTCAGCCTGCAGGTCCCGCAGGCAGGACCAGACGCAAACTCTTCCGCCACGCAAAGGAGCCGGTTCCTTCCAGGCAGAGCCAGCCCCGGGACCCGCCTGGAAGACCCCGGCGCCCAGCTGAGGGCCGGCTGCCTGCTGACACTCACCGTGCTCGTACGGGGAGAAGGTGCCGGCGTCAATGTTGATGTAGGGGTCGATCTTGATGGAGGTGGCATGCAGCCCGCAGGACTTGAGGATGGTGCCGATGCTGCTGGCGATGATCCCCTTGCCGATGCCCGAGATCACCCCGCCCGTGACCAGGATGTACTTCATCTGCCTCGCTGCCTGACACCCGCACCGCCTCAGCGAGGGCTCTGCCCCGGGCAGGCAGGGACAGACCCGCTGCCCGCGGGAGCCCCGGGCCCCGCCATTCCTGTCAGCGACCCTCCCCTCCCCCCGCCATTCCCCTCTCTG
>WAAD01036269.1:283129-313086 GCA_013389945.1 Fregata magnificens | reverse complement strand
TCACCGGGCGGCGGGCCCCGAGCCGCGAGCGGGAGGAACCCGGTGCCAGCGGCTCCCGGCTCCGGCAGGCCTCCCGTCCAGCCGCCGGGGGCTGTGGTCCCGTCCGTCTCAGGGACGGGGGAGGGTGCTCCGGCGGCGCGGGGTGTGAGGGAAGCAGCCCCGTGGAAAGCTGGGAGGATGGTTTGCAGCCCTGCAAAGCTCGGCCTTGGCCCAGGAGACGGTGTGGTGGCTCCCGGGGGCGGTTGAAGAACGGAAGGGAGCCTGGGGAGGTTTGGCCCTGTCGGGAGGAGGAGGAGGAGGATTCGGCCTCCCTTCAGACTGAGTGCTAACAGCTGCTCTTTGTATGCTAGGGAAGCAGAACCGAAAGGAACTCAAAATACCAGACAAAGGTTTCTTTACAATCGCTTTTGTGCTTTTTTTCAACCAGCTGGTGAGTGGGACCCAGTCAGCCAGTTCCTGAAGGAACAGGAATGTGCCCGAGCAGATGGAGGGGAGGATGGAGGGAAACCCTGGCCCTATTTGGTGCAGAAGAAGTTTTGCCTCGATCTTCATTAGACCAGTGTTCTGCCTTCAGCAGTTGGGTGGCATCTCATAGGAAGGGATTTCTCTTGGCTGTTGGACAGACCAACCCATTTCACTGTTGGGGTACCGCTCCCGATGCACACGTTTTCCTCTTTCCACTTGCTCCGTTTCACCTGGTCATAAATTATCCAAAATGTTCTGACAGATTTTAAGCTGTGGAGTAGTAAGTTGTTCTCTGTATGCCTTCATCACCCCGCTTGTCTATGACAAATGTGATTTGTACATGGAAGTACAGTCTTAAGAAATAAATCACTTAATCTCTTGGTTTCGTGATATGCTGCCTCGAGCTGTTTTTCTCCTATTTTCTCCTACTTTCCTTTCTCTGTCCTGCATCTTCCTTGCAGTTAGGTCCCTGTGGTTTGAAAAGCATTGCTTCTCACTCCGGTGGCTGTCACTGTGCTCCTCTTCCTCAGCACCGCAGACTTTCCAGCTGTTCTGTCACGATTCGTGCTCTTTAATCTTTCTTAAATGGATTACTCCTTCTGTGCAGGTGATGTGACAACCTTTGCAGCAAGAGGAGTTGTCTGACTGTACAAAAGGCATATTCCAATGATTTAAGAAATTAAAAATAGTGCTCCATGACCCAAATACTCGGAGGGTTTTGCCTCTGAAGAGCTTATTGACATTTTGATGGGTGTTGTGCATATCGGAGAAGTAGCCTGTGTGTATTCACAGTGAATGGGTTACAGGTGAAATGCATTGCTGTTGATTGCAGCTCATGTGCCCAAGTTAAACCCCCCCCCCCCCCCCCAAAAAAAAAATCACAATGCCTAATGACACCGTGCATTCCTGGCCTGGGGAGGGTTACAGCACGAGTATCCCTGTGGGCTGTGGGATTCCCAGACCCTCCACAGCTGAGGTTTTTGCCTGGGGGTTCCTGTCCAGTGTGGGGAGTGTGAGCACCTTCTCTGCTGTGGAGGGAGCAGGTGCAGTATTTGGTGTGGATTAGGCATGCACTGATTTCCACAAGCATATATTGTCCTGCCTGGGGACCAAGGCGAGCCCAGCTTGAGGTTGGACTTGATGATCTTAAGGGTCTTTTCCAATCTAAATGATTCTGTGATTGCATTCTAGGTCGCCCAGTGTTCGTGGTGGCTGGCACAGAGCAGCCCCTGTCAGCCTGTGAGGTTGGTTGAGACATGGTGCCATGTCCCCAGGTGGCTGTGCCAAGAATTGGGGTGGTGGTGGTGGGGATGCTGTTCCAGGTTCTCCTTGGTGGCAGTTTCCTGTCTGTTGCCTGTGCTCTGGAAATGCACGTGCTGGTGGATTCTGTCATTGTCAGTCTTCTCCTCTTCCAGTGTTCATCTGGCCTGCCAGCATATTTCTCTGTGGACATGTTCTCCTGTGTGTTGATCAGCTCCATGAGCAAAGCTGCCTCTTGCCTTCCCCAGAGGCAGGAGGTTTCCGCTTGCTGCTGGAGTGCCGTGACCATGCACAGGGGTAGGGCACGGTGTCCAGTGCCCTTGACGGGAGTCTCTGAGAAAGCATTTGCTTTCAAAAGTGCCTGGCAGTGCTGTTTTGCTTCTCCATGAAGAGCTCCTCTTGCTTTCTTCTGTTATGCTGGTGGCTCTTAAGTGAGAACATCAGTTTGCAACACCTTTTTTAATGAAGGAGTGGTGATGGGTCTGGTGAAGGGGTGACAGTGAGTGTGCAGAAATGCAGGAAAGGGTGGGTGTGTGTTGGGGGTGTGTGTGTATGTGCACCGTCTGTATGCGCTGGCTGTGAGCGTCTGGTGGCACATCCTGATAAGACACAGGGAGGTTGAGTTGTTCCAGGGCTGGGTCTAGATGTCCCAGCTTTTCCCATTTCATGAGCGGGGCATAAGACATCTGCCTGTGGCAACTGCTTTGTGACTGAAGGCAAGTCCTTACTTTCAGAGGTGTATGTAACCTAAATGTGAGCATCTCCTTTTAGACACATAAATCATTTCCTCAGTGCCTAATTAAGGCCTCAGGGGTTGCATATCCAGTGGTGCTTAAGAGATAACTACACTCAGTGGGAGCTATTGTGAACATTAAATGATGTGGAATAACAGTGACCCAGAAAAGTCAAATCACAAATATCTCAAGTTATGCAAAATTACGTCAACTTTATAGAGGAGAAGTGGGGCAAAAGTAAGTTATGCCCTTATCATGTCTTGTTCTCAGCTCTCACTAAAATACAGATTGTGAATATTTTCCTTTCAGAAATGTGAAATGAGATGAAATGGATCCATTCTGTTTATTTAACAGGATTTGATTCACAGCAGAACAAATTAACTGGAAAGCATTACTCAGAGGACTGGCATAGTTCTGGTGAATGTTAATGCATTACAGGGATTATGTGAGGTAAGAATATACTGGAATCTGCAAATACTCACTTGATCTTCCTTATTGTTTAGGTGCCTGTTGATGCAGGGAAATGCTTATTATGATATTATAGATATCTAATATTAATGATGATAATAATAAGTTATTATATAATATATTGCTATATTGATATATTGTTTATTATTATATTGTATTATAATCCCGATTATAGGTATTGGGATTTGTATTTTTTCTGAAAGGTACATTTAACATTTTTTTTTTCAAGTGACGACTTTTCTTAACAAATGCACTTTGCTCATCATTGGTTTTGCATTTTTTTCTTTGATTGCCTTAAAATTCCACAGAAAAGTTGATTTTGCCTAATTATAATACCTGCAAGATGCAAGCCCTGATCTACAAGCAAAAGGAGGCCTGTCGAACCTGCTTCTGCAAGCCCTCGTAAATCCACTGAGGAGTATAAGGGAGAATTATCAGATGAAGAAGAGAAATGTGCACATACATTTTTAAGCAGGTGATGGAGTTTTATTTGCCACGTTAGTGCAAAATGTCACACATTGGTGATGTGTGCACTCCTTTGGTGCATGGGCAGTGAAGTTGGCTCGGTGTGCTGAGAGAGGGGGTGTCCTGCAAACAGATACCTTTGCAGACGTGTTGGAGGGATTGATGTGAGATGGTCATGTCCGTAAGGTCATTACTTTGTGTGTACCTCATGGTGTTCTCCTTGCCATTTCCAAGGGCTGTCTCCACGGTGCTGGAGGGGATGGCAGTGTTCTGCTTTTTCACTGTGGCTATGCCTTTGTAGCCTCTATTTCTGCATTCACTGATAATGGTCACCATTTAAGGCCCACGCAGAACAAATTATCTTAAGCCTTCAGGTGTGAGCCAGTTGTCCACTAACCTGAATCACACTGTTGCCCTGTATTCTGAGATCTTGCTGCCAAAACAGAGCATTTCAACTATGGCTTTGCCATGTTTCTTGGCTCTAGTTCTACCTGAGAACCAGCGTTCCACCTCTGCCTAGGCAGTACCATGCAGCAGTTCCTGGGTGGTGTGTGATGAGCAGGGCTGTTTGTAAATATTGAAACAAACCTGCGTTTCAAAAGAACAAGCAAGCGCAGATGGAATTACATGTGCCTGACATGGTATTCAGTGCCTACAGCATAGATGCATTCCCCTGAGCTAGTTGGTTTCACTCCTCTTACAGGCAGTGGAGACGCGTGCACCTCTCAGAGATGCTGCCCTGAGAAGGGATGGCTGACACCCGAGAAGCATCTGCTTCTCTAGTAAGGATGAACACAGTTATTGCAGAGGGAACTTTTGCAGCCTCCTCTTAGTGTGGTCACTCCTGAAGATGAAAATGTGACCTATTGCAACAAGATTTTGAGAATGGGATATAATTTCAGGTGGGTAACTCTTCTTTGCTATGACCGGTGAAAGAAGCAGCTAAAGATGGCCCTGCACTGGAGTGTTTCTGGCAGTGATGAGATATCCAGGAGCTTGGCTGAGACCCTGTGGAGAAGAGTCTGTCAGCTATGTGGGCTCGCTACCATCCCACCACTTGGCAGCACTACAGAGAAAACATTTCGTCTTTATTGTTATGGGTATTGCGTATCACCACACGTGTCTGGTATTTACGTTTAGCACCTGCCTCGGTCGTATCATGTTGGGTGGGTTTGAGCTCATACTATTCTGACTGTTGCCTACTCCCAATGCCCTCCACATGCCCCAAATGGCAACAGTGTGGGTGAGGACATCCCTGGCACCATCCCCACCCACCCTGACCTACCCCTTGGTGGCAGCAGAGGGCTTTGCAGGAGAAGGTTGGAATCAGCAGGGACAGGCTGGACACTTGCTCCCTCTCCTTCTGGCTTAAGGCGAATCAGCTGGCTGTCACCCCAGCGCTCTGCCACCTGCTCTGCCTGAGCCCAGAGCTGGCTCTGATCTGTCCCTAAGAGCTTGATATAGTATCTGGGGTGAGCCAAACCCTCCAAGTCTTGTGAAATCAAATGCCCTTTTCTTTTGCTTAAAATCCTACTGCTTGTCCTTATTGCAGTTTATAAAAGTTTNTTTTTTTGACTGTGCTGTGAAGTTTGAGAACTTCACAGAAGACTGCAAAACATTTACCCCAATGCACCCTCCCAGACAGGAAGGCACTGGCAGCACCCAGCCGTGCACCACAATGATCATTTACACAGCGCTAGCAGGAGGTGCAGCTACTCCACCCGCTCTGCTCTCCTCTGTGCTGTGCAGGGCACACCAAAGCAACATCTGCAGAAAGCAGTAATTCACACAGATCTAGCTGGTTTATGTAGCACTAGCACCGCTATGTATCACAAACCACAAGGAGCAACCTGAAATGATATGCAGAGAACGCATCTGAATGCTACCCTTCACTGGGAGGAGTACACAAAGCGTCCCGTTGACGAGATGGAGCATCTCGCATGCTGCTGAAGTGCCCTCTGCCTCTGAGTACCTGTGGAAACCATCGCTGGCTGGTTTTTAGTACAGAATGTTGCAGGCAGCTAAAAATCAAGACACGAGAGTGATTGCCATCTGTCCTTCTGCAGAGTCACCCTCAGTTTTACTCTGTGGCTGCTGAAACAGTGATGATATAGTTCCTACTGCCATCCAGATGTCCAATAAGAGGCTTTTTCAGTGGTGGAGGTGGCAGTTCTCTCTTAGTAATGGAGGTGTGTACTACCTGAGGTACGACACTGCTCTTTCTTCTGTAGAGAAGACTGTAAAAATCCTAATTTTTCAGTTTCTCCGGACCAATTCCCATAACACGTGGATCAAAGCTGCTGCAGTGGTCAGCCGGGCCTTGGAACACACTGGAGAAGCTCTTCTACATTTGGTTTCCACTGTGTGCTGACCACAGGATTTCACCTGATGTTTCATTGTCATAAACTTAGCAGGGGTGATGTGCAGTCATTGACAAGTGGCAAGCAGACTGTGCAGTATTTGATTTGGGAAGAAAATCTCCTTTTACAAGTGGGGTCCATCCCCACTTCCACAGGACAGGACGTTCCCCTTGGCTCCTTTAGGTTTCCATGTGCAGGATTAATACAGGATTTGTGTAAAGTGTTCAAATCCTTTACTGAGTGTACATGTTTGCTCTGAACTTGATCAGGTTTTCACCAAAATGCAAAGTAAACACATCTGTTACCCCGAGTAACGAAGAGGTTTGAGCAGATCTCATAAAAGATGCAAAATAATGTGGAATAAGAGCTGTATGAGGAAGGTGCACAGTGTAGTGTGAGTTCTGTGATAGCTCTTGTACTCGTCTTGCCCAGCGGATGGCTGCGCTGTGTCTTCCCCAGAAATGTCCACTAGATGGTGGAATTAAACAGTAAAAGAAGAGTTTCTGAAGTAACAAAGGGACGCGGCCAGGCAGTGGTGACACGCGTGGGGACCTCAGAGCTGCTGTGGGACCAAGTACTGGAGCACCACATGCGCCTTGTGGGTTAGGTGGCATTTGGCAGCGCCCTTCTGGGTCAGTCTCTGTGGTGCCGTCTAAAACTAGCTGTAGTTTGTCCCACTGGGACTGAAGAATTGTGATCCTTCCTGGTAGGTCTTGATTCTTTCAGGCAGGGTTTCTTTACATTCAGGCCTCTTCCTATCTGCTTATTTTTCTTCATGAAGAAGAAGAGTCTCTTTCCTAGGAAGCAAGGAGGGAACACACTGAGGTGCTGCAGAGCTCAGCCATGCTAGGAAGGAAACGTTTTGGTCAGGGGACCTGATAAGAAGACAGCAGTGAGCAGAGCTGGCTGAGAACGGGGCAGCACATCACCAGAAAGGGGATGGGTAGGAAGAAAAAGTTTTGCAAATGCAGAAGGCAGTGTGTGCTGGGGATTAAAGCTCTCACCTCTGTATGGTGAAGCCTGTGCTGCCTTTGGACAGAGTGCTGAAGTGAGACCAGCTCTCCGTCCTCACTCCTGGGCGGTCATGTCACAGTTCTGTGCCTCAGTTTCTCCTGTGTAAGGTGGAGTTAAGGAGTCTGACCCTTTTGGGACAGTCTTTTGAGATCTACAATTAAAAGGGCATTGGAGGTCTGTGTTTTCATTACTGACTCTGCTGGTGACTTGTGAGCCTGTGTCCTCCCTACCTGGAGTCACAAAGAGATGAGGCTTTAGCTCCACTCATGAGACTGGCCAGCCAGGGGCCTGAGCCTGCACTGTCTTGTTTCCCTGATTTCAATTAGAAATTTCAATATGCATCTCCTACATAAAGCAAACTGAGATCTGCCAAAGCCAGCTGCTGTTCAAGGGGTGACGGATGCTGGTTGAGCTGCTGGTCACTGTTTGGCCGCCTGGTGAGGGTGCAGTCAGCAGGCTTTCATGTTTGCAGCAAGACACATGCAGATTTCATGCATGGAGAAGGTGCAGACCCAGAATAAGATATTTTCCTTTGAAAAAATTAAGTTTCCTTCTCTGAGGGGTGCTGTGCTGGTGAAAGCTTTGCTGGACACCTTCTTTCTGAGGAGAGAAACCAGACAGATCATCTGACGCCTAAGGGCTCAGCTCCTCCAGCGTTCTGGGTTTCCAGCTCGTGCGTTCTAGAGAGGCAAGGCCCACTGCCAGCTGCCATGCAGCCTGTTACAGAGGCCTGCAAGGATAAGAGGCAAGGTTATCAAGAGCTTCTTCTCTACCTGCACGACTGAGCAAAATTTAATTATGGTCTGCTCCCAGGAGAGCTGGCTGGTCCTTGTACATGAACCATGTGACTTAGGTTTCCTAACAATCCACAGTGATGCGACAGGTCTGCTAGTCCTCTAGCCCAGTAAGTTGTCTCTAGTAGTGACCAGGGAAAGCTGGTACAAGGTACAAGGACTTTGTAGTGAGTCATTCAAGAAAAAGAATGGTATAGGGAAAAGAGACTTGCTACCCCCAGGCAACATGCCCGTTGGATTTTGCCCTGAATCATCTGCCTTTAATGTTTTTAGCCTGTCATATTTCCATACAGTCATTTACATCCGCCTCTTTAATGTTGTGAGCTTGACCATCTGGGGGATTTCTCTGGATTTTCCCTATCCTCACACTGGGTCTGTGTGCCATCTGGTCCGGACCGGGATGCCACACACACACACTGCTAATTTAACATCACTGCTATTAAATTAGGTGGGACCGGTGCATAGGAGACTTGTGTGTCACAGGAAACCACTGTGAGGAAACATCGATTCTGAGCAGAATCCCAGAGGAGGTTTGGGGATGTGAAGTTACGCTTGTCCCTAATTCAGGATGTTTTTGTGGATGTGCCAAAGACTGGAATTTTATTTAAGTACTGATTCTCTGCCACATCGCTGTGTAAATGTCCCAACAGCTCACTGACCACAGAAAACAACCCATCTGGAGGTAATTTAAAGTTCTGGTAACATACTTTATTATTTCTGTATCCATCTTTAAACCTACACTGACAATATTTGCATTGTAATGATTGAACTCTCTGCTTTCCCCTCAACATTTGCCTGGTAGTAAAAGTGATTTCTGGATAACCGGAGAACACAGGCTTCCCATTCCTCTGGGAGTGGTCTCACCTCAGTGCAGGATTCAGCTCTATCCAAGGCATAAGGGAGCTCCTTTTTCCCAACGGTGCAGGGGAAGGTTTAGAGTGCCGAGGTACAACAAATACCTTTTAGGGACTAGCATCAGCCAGGCAGCTCTGGCAGAAAGTTGGGTTCTCCCACAAGTTTGTAGGTGCCTCTTCGAAGATGGTGATCTAGGGATGAAGGCACTCGGTGTTTTGCTGAAGGTCACGTAAGATTTCTGGCAGAGTTAAGGGGTGAGATCAGATCTCCATGCTTCACAACATAAATCTGACAAGATCACTCTCTTGTGCAGAGAACAGATGACAGACTCTCACCCAGGTGTCACTTTCCCTCAGGTTCTTTTGCTGGTAAAAAAAGTAGCATCCTCCTTCCATTTCAGGAGCAAAGCATATGTGATCATCAGCAGGAGAGAGTGTCCTACTAGCACAGCAACGTGCATGAGCCGTGGGGACCCGACCTTGGCTAGACGACAGCGAAGCACAGCTCAGCACATGCAGAAGGAGCTCCACTGACAAAGTGCAAAGCAAACAGAGGAACTGGTGTGAGAGGACACCAGCATGAGCAGAGGGTGTGAGAAATCAAATGAGCAAACATACAAACAGAAGAGTTTTCAGGCCAGCGTGGCTAGCTGAGAAAGACCAGGTCACAGTGACACTCTTGTGAGTCTCTTCCTGGCAAGCCAGGCGAGGAGAGGAGAGGCATAAAGACTCCAGAGAGAGAATGAAGGAAATTCAGGTTGACACACACTGAACCCTGGAAGGGGAAGACTGCCCTGGAGGGATTCTTGGGTAGAATTCTGTAGAGGTGAAGCTGAGCTAGCAAGGAAACCTCACAGAGGCAGCTGAGCTCATGTTCTGCCCAAATCATCTGTGGGTCTGCTGTCCCACACTGAGAGATGGCAGCTCCATGGGCACATCCATGGGGTGAGCATCAGGTGGGGTATTTTTGGTAAGTGCCCAAAGTCAAGGAAAGGCTTTGCTTCTAACAACCAGCCTCTCTGGCTGCAGCTGGTAATGGGAATAGGATGTCAGCAGAACTGGTGTGGTTGTTTCAGGAGCTGGATGGGCTTTGAGCCACCAGATCTAACACCCACTTAATAAAATCCTGAGTTCCTGCAAAACTGTTGGCTGTGTGAATAGCCCGTATACTACAACACGCATTATGACTAAGCAGAAGCCCCCATGAAGAGCTTGTCACCATCAGTGACATCCCTGTATCCACCATGAAGGCTGATAGCAGCTCCACAATGCAGTCATTTAAGGGAGACCTGCCAGTCTGAAATGTCTTTCATTCTCTTACACCGATTTTTTTGGATTCCTACACTTTGAACCCAACTCTGCAGGTGGCCACTTCCTCCTTCTCTGCCATTTAGTTTCTAATTTTGAAGAGGCAGAAAAGTTGAGGGATCTCAATTCCTTTCTGAATGCATACATGCTACCTTTGTTGGTGGGTAATGCGTGTATCGCATGAACAGTGTGGGATCTCTCAGAATGGACTGTATGGAAAAGGACAAACCACTCGTAGTTCATACAGTCCTAAAGGCAGCAAAACCCTGCTGTAAGTACTCTTTAAAATCTTATGCGATTGGATTATTCATCTTTATGAAATGTGTGAGACATACGGTGACTTTCAGTTAATTCAATTGCAGGATAATTTGAACTTCTATTTAATTCAATCAAAACTCCCGAAATAAAACCATTTGCATTCCTGAAACAAAACCATTTGCACTCTATTTCTACCAGGCTGATGTAACTGTAATGGGTTTTTCATTTAAAGGCCACTTCACAGCTAATTTTTATACTGTTTTTGCTTAACTGTCAATGAGGAAATATTCAGACACTTGTGCTACTAATTTCTGCCTAAATTTATAACATTTCGCTGCACAAAGTGAGTCATTATAGAAGAAACCCTCAAGTGCCGTCAAAGGATTTTGGTGCACTTTCCTGCTGAGCTGCAGTCAAGCTAATGCTTCCAACTCATTTTGTTAAGCATTCCTGCAAACTCTACTCCATGCCTGCAGATAAGACAGGCTGTTAAGCACAAGCAGGTTATAAATTCGAATCCTTGCTGAGAAGAGACCAACATTATGAAAGACACAAAAGAATAAAGAGCTCAAAGGGAATGAAGGTGTGAAAAGACAGGCAACACCTGCTTGCTGAGCTACCCACACCTCGGCACGGATACTGCGAGAACAGCTGCAAGCTATACAACCTGTGATATACTGGCTGAGTATGTAGGGGTAACAAGATTTATTTGTTTCAGTCAGGAGGAGTAGAAGAAACTGGGGCAGGAACAGAGGAAAGCTCTGCGCAAGCACACCTGGGTTGTTTTCAGATATAAGTGAGTGCCATTCATCGCCTTTGGTTTAGGAGAAAGGGAACAGCAAGCGGTCCTGCAAATGGCCCAACCAGGTGGCGGGAGCATCAGGAGTGTAAACTCAGCAGTATTCACCCCACGGTGAAACAGTTGGCATTTTTATTTGATCTCTCCCTCTTGATCTCTCTAGCATAAGGCTGAGCATGGTCTTAAGAGTCCAGTAGTGAGAAGGAGATGTGCCACAACAGCAGATCGGAGAGCAGGCTTTTGTCCCTGCTATCACCCCAGGGCTGCAGTCCTGCTGTGTCTGCAAAGGGGCAATCTGGATGGGCCAGAGGAATTTTAATCCTGAATGATTTCCACATTCCTTCCAGCCTGGCAAAGGATTCTGCTGAGGCATCAACTGCCTTGTCCAGCTCAGCCTGTCCTACATCTGATAAGTTAATTGAGGATTTAATTGAGGAATTAATTGAGGCATTCTGCTGGTTACCACATCATAATCAGTCAGCTTCCCAGAGTCAGAGCTTTCCAGTCCGTTTGGACTCAGTCCTGTAAACAACTAAATGCCATCAACCTCCTCTGAAATCCCTGGAGTGGTAGGTGCTGGAAACTTCAGAGGTCAGTATCCTTTTTGCAGGCCTTTGAGTGCTCTTTTGCTCTCACAGTGCTTGCCTAATGGCTTAACTGTGTTGTGTTGCCGGCAGCTCAAGGGAGAAAGTTCACTTAGGAAGCAGAACTGCTGAAAAGTCTTTTTTCCCTTCATGTGCTAGTTCTGCAGCTGCAGCTGATTGTGCTGTTTATTAGATCTGATTCTGGTGTTTGTCTTAGCATCCCAGGAAGATGTTCAGCTTTTGTTCTCAAAATGATACAATATCCAGAGAGATTTCTATCTTCATTCAGTGCATTTGTGGAAATTGTAGCTGTAATATGTAATGCAGCTGCAAGGTAATAACTGCACTTGAATTAAATTTGAGTTCCTGAGCTATAACATGTAAAACCAAACACTTGAAGGAATTACCTCTAAACTTTAGGGGCTCATTCTGGTCTTATTCAGATTGGTGTGAATGGGAATAAGCTAATGGGATAATCATGGGACAAGGGGGCAGAAGCAGGTCTGCACTTTCTTCCCTTTATTAGACTTTGTAGCCAACTGCAGAATTTTGTTCAGAGCAATTTTTAAATCTTTGTTTTGCTTTTCTTTCCTCATGCCTAAATTATAAATACTGTACTCCAAGGAACCTGAAACAAGGAGCAGGCACTTGGAACTTACCAGGCCTCTGCCATGGTAACTTGCCTGTTTAAGGTGAAGATTTCTACAAGCTGAGCCCATAAGTGTTTTGTTAGCATTAATAAAAAACCCATGTCCTTGTAGATAGTACATTATTCAAGTTGCTAACAGGCTTTTTGTACCTAAAGCTATGTTGTCCTTCTAGCAGCACTAAGGTCTTGCTGCTCCTGCCATGGGTTCAGACACCATCCCCAGCTATATGATTTTTGAATGATCCAAAACCATTTTGTCTCCCAGAAAGTGATAAATTAAAACCTCAGAAGAATGTTTGTGGGCTCTTGCTGTGAGCCTCAGCTCAGATTTTGGCCTTGATGATTTCTAATGGAGTGACATAGGACTTGGCTTTTAGCTACTGAGAGTGAGACCAAACTTCTCGCCAAGTCTCAAAGCTGAAGCTCTGCATCTTTGTCTCTACTACTGTGGAGACAAATGCACTATTGTGGATGTTGGCACAGTCCCTGCGTGATGGGAACCTGAGATTGCATGAGACCCCTAAGCATCACTGGAGCTTAATCGCAACACTGCTTTTTCTGTCTCCCCATCTCAAGACAAGTCAGGATTTTTCAGGATTATAGGAACTGAAAAGCCTGATTCTTCCAGGTTTCTGTGCTATGGCTCTGACTACATTTTATTGAAATAACACCCCCTTTCCTCCACGACTCTGTGGTGCTGGCACTGCATATCAACAGGCCCTTCCCGTGACGCCAGACCATACCACAGTGTCCCTGTCTCTCTGGGTGTCCAGACACAGTTCCCTCAGCTCCCTGCCCTGTCTGCTGTACCACTGTAGCACCACCACATCCCATCCAGGGCCCTTGAGCCCCCCTCACTGTGCTATGACCACTCCTCACCTACCATAATTCACCCGCTGAGTAGGTCAATGGGCTCATGCTGTGGCTTTCCCAAGGCTACACGTGTGATAACGGACTGGCCAGGACATGTGTGTTGGTTGACCTGCAGATCAGGTTTTAAGGCTCAAGAGCAGCTATGAACCTACTGAAATAGAGAAGCTGGGAGCTCAATATTTCACACTGTAATGAGCTGGTTTTGTTATCTATAAGGCATTTAATATGTGCACAACGTACTGGGTGATAGGTTGATAAATACTGCTTTCTGAGAGCAATTTTAATGGCAGAATGAAAAAAATTGTTTGTGTAGTTTTCAAGGTTTGCCCATTCTTATATCTTTAGAAAATAAATAACAAGTCTTGATGTGGCATTCTTAAAGAATTGGTGCTGGCAAGGGAAATCCTACAGAGCCATCTTTCCATACACAGTTGACAAAAAGTGCCTTCCGCTCTCCAGCAAATACCAAGTACCAATAAATTCCTAGGAGGGTCAACTCCAAACAGAGGCACGGATCTAGATTGCTGTTCACCATGCAGATCTGGATACAAGGATCCAGCTGGCCCAGAAGTCAAAACACCTGGATCTGTCCCATTTTGATAGATGACCCTGTGTCATTTCCCTTCTCTGTCTTTCCCAGTGGCAAGGTGGATTTTTTTTAAGCAGCACCTTTGTAAAAGGCCTTGAGATCCACTGATGAAAGGCTGTGCCAGGTGCATTACTATTAACATAGGCTGTTACTGGCAGGGATATTACACATGGTGCCTACCTGAGTCACTTAGGGAGGGGTACAGCCTCTCCAAGAGGAACAGAGGGGAAAGTCAAGGGAATGTGTCAGCAGAAACAATGACCCTGGGAGGTGTTATCAGGAGGTCTCTAGTTCAACCTCCTGCTCAGAGCATGGTCACAAGATGAACAAGATGAACAAAATGTCCACAGGTGCCCATGTGTGGCAGAGAGTGGACGGCCAAGGAAGAGTCCAGTGATCCCAGTCATGTGGCCAACCAGCAGTGAGCAAGTCTGGATTTATGGTGCTTCTGAGATGCACAGGAGCTCTCTGCCCATGGTCCCTGACTGAGCAGATGCTTCGTTACACCCATGGCATTGTGCTGGGTCTAACCAAAGGTTCATCTTAAGATCCTCTCTCCCATAGCAAAGAACAGAAGATGCCCAGAAAAGTGTGTAAAGACACACAACCCCAGAATATTCCAGTCTTCCACAGTTCATAGTTCAGGAAGGTCCTAAGACTAAATAAAGTATTAGCTTTGTCTGGTAGCTATGACTTTGTCACCGCTTCAGTTGAAAAGTTAAACTAAGTGGATTATTTCCTCTGAAAGGAAGTGAAACAAATGGTGGCATGCCGGAGAATCCAGGCTTATATTTTGAATGCTCCAGCCATGGTAAAAGTTTCACAATCCTACTATATAAGATATCAGAGAATCCAAGAGTGAGCCACACGGTTTCAGAAACCTACAACTGTGTGAGTCAGACAGTCATACTCCAACATGTAGCATGATCCTCAGCAGTTTTAGCTGGATACCACCTGGTGTTTTTCCTGTTGCTCCTTGTAATATCATCTGCCACCAGCAAAAAGATCTTGGCTCTGTTGGTTTTGTAACTGCAATTCAAGTATCTCCAGACTGCCATCAGATTGCCCCTTACCCTCTCTGCTGGACTCATGCAGCCCAGCCTCCTTGGCCTCCCCTTGTCAGTCACATGCCCCAGGTTCCTGACCATCTTGGTCACCCTTTACTGGCCCCTGTCTGGTTTCCCCACATCCCTATCGATGTGGAATTGCAGTGTTTCAGGTGTGGCCTCAGCAGTGCTGAGGAAAGGAGATGGTTACTGAGCTCCATCTGATCTGCTGGCCATATTGCCACCAGGGTAGAACAGTGGTTCCCTTATCTGCAATGAGAGTGCACTCCTATTGCATTGCACCTCACGTCCACTGTAACACCCAGTTCCTTCCCAGACAGGGTGCCGCTCAGCCAGTTGGGTCCCAGACTGGACCACTGCATGGGACTATTCTGCCCCATGTGTAGGACTTTGCACGTCTCCTTAGTGAAATCACAAGGTTTCTGTTACAAGGATCCAGTTTCCAAGGTCCCTGTGGATTGATGTAATCTCATTTGACACATCAGCCTCCCCCCCTAATGTTGTATGTGCATTTGCTGAGCGTGAGCTCTGTGTCATTGTCCAGATGTTGGATGATGTGAACCCCAGTATCACCCCGGGGACATCACTTGCTATTGCCCACCAGCAATCAGCCCATTGCTGATGACTGTTAAGCCTAGTGGTCTGGCCAGTTTTCAACCACCTAAGTGTAGGTTTGCCCAGCCTGTACTGTCGTAGAAGGCAATGTGGTTGCCTGAGCATGATTTGCCCTTGGTAAACCCGTTCTGACTGTTTCTAGTTGCTTCCTCAGCCTTCACAGGTTTGGATAAGGACTCCAAGAGGACACGGTCCATTATTTTTCTAGGCACTGAGGTGAGGCTGACCAGCCCATAGTTCCCAGTCCCTCTTCTTGCCCCAGCTGATGCAAATTCAACAGGAATGTAAAACCTTGCCTAACTCTCTGTCCCTAGGTGTTTATTCTGGATTCAAATGATAAAGTAACACCACTCTGATGAATACAGGCAGAGTATGACCCCAAGTTTGCAAAGCTTTTCTGGGTTAGAGGTGCTTTTCAAACTAACAATCCTGTTGTCCTTGTCTCTCTTCCTCTTCAGCCGAGCAGCTGCTTCTGCTGTGCTTCTTCCAAATTACAGCATGATGTTAATTTTCTAAGATCTGCCTATCGAGGAGGATTTCATTTCAGTTGGCAAAAGACAATGCACTGAAACAGTTACAGCTGAGACAAAGACGGAAATTAATATTTGTAAAGGGAGAAAGGGACAAAAGAAATGTTGGTGACAAGGAAGAATGTGAAACAAAAATGAAATAATTGTCATTATCTAACTACAATGGGGAAGTATGTTGTTCCAGAGATGAAGACTCCTGCCATGCCAGCCTGCTGCCTGGGACCCACTCCAGTGGGGGAAGCAGTTTGTCCACACCCATCTAGGAATGGGGCACAGTTGTGAGCGTAGAGGGCTGAGTCACCCACCGTCAGTCCTGGAGAAGTGATTGCTTAAATGGTCCATTCCCATGGTATTCGCGATCAGAGCTGTGCATACCCATTTGTTAGGCAGGTTGTTTTAAGATATTCCCCCAAGAAGAGGGTAGATCCCCCAAATGACTGCTTGAGTTGGGTTGCAAACTCCTGACTGATCTGTAATCTTCACTTGTTGCTGGGAAGCGGTGAATTAGTCAGCAGCATTCCTAACCCAATGGCTGGGAGGTCACTCCTATCTTGCAATGCTGTCTAGTGAAAACACATGTTCCTCCTCCTTTTCTTTCCAGGAGCTCTCAGAGGGAACTGTGGTCCCAGCTGATGTCCCTACAGTCATATCCATGGCAGCCAGCCATGAGGGCACACACACGAGGCACTCTGTTGACATCCTGGCATGACGGATGCTCCCTTGCAGGTTGGCAGTTATGGCCCTTGTATTGGTGCAGCTGAGAGCCTCTGTCTGGAATCAGAAAACACTCGATTTGGGCAAGTTTTAGCAAAAATGCAGGCACCAAGCCTGGGAGCATGTGAGTCTCTACATGTACAGCCATTACCTTGAGTGACTCCTGACTGAGTTGATGGGTGGGCTAACACCCTGCGAGCAACATTGTCCTGACTGTGAAGGCTGTAGACACACAACACACTTGCCGAGCGCCTGCCCTGAAATGGCAAATGCTCTTCTGAAAGGATTCGACTGTTTCTAAATGCTTGCGCGGCTCAGTTCTCACCCTCCCAGGGCAGGTACTGTCTTCACACTCCCAGTGCCTGGCTGGCTCAGCTGGTGCCCTGCCAGTGCTGGGCATGGCCCATGCTCACACTTCCTGTAGGGTCCATCTGCTTGTGAGGACCGTCCATAACATGATTTGCTCTGCATTTATGCCTCAAACTTCACCTCTGCGAAGACTGAGATGAGTCCAGCAAAGCTGATCCAAGGAGTCCTGCTTTGTGCTGGTTTGTGTCTTGTGTATGATCTCTCTGCAGTGTTAAAAATTGTCATAAGGAGCATGTGCTCCTTACCCTAACTGCCTCATTCTCCAGAAATTTAAACTGCAGTGCTCTGAGGGGAACAAGACACCAGCCACTGTCACAGTTGGAGGGGTTCATCCTGATTGCAGCTCTTGCCACAGCAATGTCCTCCCCAGGGAGCAGGGAAAGGGGTGTCGGGGGGGGACTGTGTCCTGGGATTGAGCCCTAGAGACCAGGAGCAGCAATGGTCTGGGACCTGCCCACGGCCACATGGATTCCCAGGACAGGAGTTTGGGGCACATGGTATAAGCTGTGCTTATCCTGCCATGGATGAGTCACACATACTGGTGAGGCTTTTCCCACTCAGAATGTGGTGACTGAGGATAATGTGTTGAATAATGTTGATAATGTTGGTGGCTTGCCCCATTGCAGCCTGCTCTGCTGTCCTGGGTGGCAGGAGCTTGCCGTACACACAGTCCTGGAGAAGGTGCTTCATCTGTTCCAGGAGAAACACTCTGAAATTTGGGGGTTTCATTGCAAACTGCAACAAGACTCATTTTTCCAGTCTGGGATGGTTATTTTCTGTCCATCTCAGGTGATAACAAATTATTGCTTCATTTCAGAGGCGATGCTTAAGTAGCAATCTTAAATGACTGTTCCCAGAGACATGATCAGGATGTCCCTGGGCACTGGTGGTGTTTTGGTCAAGGGGAACTCTTCTGGGCCAGGATCCACACTAGACATGAGTGGACTGCGGTGGAGATCATGGTGAAGTGCAATTGCACTGTCTGTCTATAGGTCTTATTCCTATGGTCCCCATCTGGAGATGACTTGTGGCCCTGCCTTGGAGCTGTTGCACAGCGGGGAACTCACTTCACAGTCCCAGAGTCAATAGAAACTTTGGGACCTCCGGAAAAAAAGTCTCTTTTTCAAGAAGATGAAACAATTCTTCAAATCGCAGCTACTGCCTGTAACTCAGTGGCAGTTTCCCCAGTAGCAGGCGCAGGCGTTAACAGCGAAGCTCAGCCAAAGGACAGATCTGAGGATTTTTGTGTAGCTGGGAATCAGCTTTGCTGGGGAACCCGCAGGGAGACTCATTTACAAGTAATGAATCATGAAACAGCAGGAAGCTAGCTAGCCAAGAAAAAGTGTGAGCTCTGCAATTAACTATGGAGTGCTTAGGTGAATAACAAAGGGATGTGATACTAAGGCAGAAAGCAGGTCTCAGAGCAGTCAGAGCTGGGAGTGTTGCAAGAGTAACTTCTATAAGCCACAGTTTTTCCAAACAACTTTTAGTCAAAGAAATTGCTACTTTCTCTTGAACTGAAACAAATCCCATGTGCATGTAATTATCAGGCAAAACAGCTGACAGCTTTTAACTCATGTTTAAATTTATGGGTGTCCCAGATCAGCAAAAACTAAGAAACCATCTCCTTGAAGAGATCCGCTCTTAACTCCTGCCGCTGAGCCAAGGTAAGGCAGCAAGTATCAGACAAGGCCGTTGGAACAGTTGAAGAATGGGTTTCCACTAAGTAAGAGACACTTGTGGGTTATCAGCTTACAGTGCAGATGAGAGTGGGACGAAGGAAAGAATGTTGTATTAATTATCCCCTGGATATGGGGAGGGGTTGGAGGTTCGGGCGAGAAGGCGAGAGACCCACGGTAGCACAATTTGTGTGTGGCAGAGCCACCATGAACAGGACCCAGATCTGGTGCACAGGATGGTGGATGCTATTCCCAGCTCTGTTACGGACACACGGGGTTACACGCTGCCCTGGGAAATGAGACCTCTCTCTGTATGGAGCTTGGAGACAAACCTGCTATTTCAGGATGACTATCTATTATTAATGTGACCCAAGTCCCAGTAAATCTATCCTCCACTTTATCTGAGGCACTGTGCCAGGAGCAGCTGTGTCACAGCAGCCGGCTCCCCTGCAATTCCAGATGCAGTCATGGTGAAATGAGGAGACTTCTTCAGAAAACATCAATTTCAGCTGAAAACCCTGTTTTGTATCCTTGCCCCCATTCCATGTAACCCCAGAGATCCTAATGAGTATAAACCAAGCTGACACCTCTCCTGGGCAGGGGACGCTGCATTAAAGGTCAAGTGTTAGCGAAGTTGTCTCTGGGAAGAGGCACCAGAAACCATCACTCTCTGGACAAAGAGATGGAGAACATCTGGGGCCCCACAGCCTGACTGGATCCAATGAAGATCCAATGGATCCTGAAGAGCGCACCCCTGCCATCAGTCCAGACACGGCCCAGGGCTTTACCTGCTGTCCCTCTCCTCCTGGTCTGTATCCATGAAGTTTGGGTCACCCCAGCCCTTCATGTGCCCTGCTCACCCCTTTGCTGGCAAACTTCAGAGGAGATGCTCTCCTTTCTCCTGTGCCTCTCGAGTGGAATAACTGAAGCAGAAGCAGGAAGAGCAGAGACTGTTTCTTTTTGTGTCCCTGATGCAACATCACCTTTGAGAGACGTCAATTCACATCTGCAGCTCCAGTATTTGCCTAGGCACTGCGGATAACCGCGAATGCCAGTTTGCTGGAATAATTGCTTCCAAGCACGCAAAAGATGGAAGGTACAGCCAGAGGCACGGCTGTAAACCTGCTGGAAGTAAGTATTCAAGAGACCTGAGCAGAATCCCCAAGTGAACTTGGCGCTTGTGGCCTTGGCTTTACAGGGAAAGCAGAATTGTCACACAGAGTTCATCATATTGGCTCATGATGCTCTTTCACTGTCTCTCTGCCCCCAGTGATCCCACCACACTCACTCCTGATCCAGTGACTATAGCTGCTACAGGACAAGCGCTGGGGGTGGGAGATGCCTCTCTTCCCTCTTGTTTCGGATCACTTCCAAAGTGGCATTTATGGAAAGCAGTGATGTCCCATGTCTGGCATACAGAGACCCTCTCGTTCCTTTGCGTTTGTTTTCTCACTCTGCTTCTTCTCTGACCTCCTTTTGTTTTCTTTGCACCCTTTGCTGGTTTCCCAGGCCCATGAGGTGAGCAGATCAAAAGGATGGATGTTCTGGGCTTGTGTCCTGAGGGTTGGGAAAGCTGAGTTAGGCAGAGCAGGGAAGGTAGTGCCTGTGAGTGTAAGTCACCAAACCTCTGTGCAGATGCTGTTGCTGAAGAAGTAAAGCAGCCCTCACTCCCTGTAGCTTAATCCTCTGACCTCAGACCTGTATCATTCCAGCCGGAGGAGTAATTCTTAGTGTTTACATGGGTCAGCAGCTAGACAAGGACTTGACTTAGATTTTCCCAGCGGGTCACACGGCTATTTGCTAATCAGCGGTAGCATAAACACTGCCAGGATCCTTATGGGTCACTTGCTAGGGACAGGCTAAACAAACCATCACCAGATGAAAAGCAGCGTGGGTGAGTGGATGAGATTTGAAACAACAGTATTGGAGTCCTGAGTCTGTGCCTGGAGGGGTTTCAGGACTTGTGAAATGGAAATGCAGTTAGCTGGGAGGCTTGAATCTCAGCCTTGGTCCTAGCACGGACAGGAGAGTGCACATGGGATGGACTCCATGCTAGCACATGAGCTTGAACATGCTGGGGATGGGGGAGAGCCTCCTCTTCCCTCTGGCCCATTGTGTCTTGCAGTGCTCTAGGGAGATTTGTGATAGCTTCATTACAACTGGTCTGGTTTTCCCCCCATCGCGTGTATCTGTTTAGCTGGTGAGAACCCTCCCTAGAAACCCCATCTCTGCTGCCCTGGCAGTGGGCAGCGGTTGTAGAGGTGTGAACTACACACAGAAGCAGCACAGAGGAGACCTGACCTCCCAGCTGGAAGCTGCAGGAGGTGATGTTTGCAGTTCTCAATGTATTGCTTCCTTCCATCCACATCCTCAGCCATGGCACAGCCAAATATGAGAGTTAATCTGGCACAGAGCCACCAAGCTATGCAGAAAACGTGATAACTGTTGAGGCAGGGTGACCCTACTGACTCATCCTGCTGTCCTGTTAATGAGCACATGGAAAGCAAGACAGAGGGCACAGCCTGGGGCTGGGAGTGTATAAGATCTCTTGCTAAAGAATCTGGAAAGGTGAGGCACCAGCAAAGTTTGTGTTGTCCATTCCAGTATCATGTGAGCAAGACTTTTATGAAATCAAAGTTTTAAACTGTTATTTGCAGTTACTAATCATCAGAATAAAGAGCTCTGACTTGCTCTGTCAGCGCATCCAGCAGCTGCTCCACTTAGAGGCAGGCACACATGCCTGTGTTTCTTCCTGTGGGATTCCTGGGGAGAAGTACTCATGGACCAAAGTGGGGACGCTTGGCCCCAAACTGTCCACAGCAAGAGCTGTGTAACAGCATAATTATGATCTGTTTTCTCCATGCAGCTGGCATACAAGTTTCCAAGGAGATTTAAGAATACTGAAATCTCGACAGCACAACAAAAATCATTTTTGTGCTACAGTCTAGAGCAACAGCATCTATATTTTACACCAGGATTTATTTTTAATAATCCAGCCTCCAAAAGTAGTGGCATGATTTTTCCTCAGTTTTTGCAGACACTTTGCCATCAAATTGCTTGGTTTTTTTCAAAACAAAGAGGCTCACCAAGCTGTGGGGATTACAACTTGTGCCCAAGACAGAAGTTGATAGCAACTGCAGCCATCGCTCTCTCCAGCTCATGGGAGTTAATCTGCATTGGTGTGGGAGGTGCTGATTCACTACCAGCACAATCAAGTGGGGCTGGTGGGGTGCTGCAGGGCTCCTTGCTGATAACGTCAAGGCCAGATAGGTCAGTGCTGGAGGGATCAGCAACCACCTCATTAGGCTCTTGTAGGGTTTCTGGCTTGTCCTTTCTCCCTCTCCTGCCATGCCAGGGCAGAAGCAGAGAGGACGGAAGGGTGGAGAGAGGGTGGGAGAGAATTTCTTGCAGTGGGGAGGTGGAAGGCAAAGGGGATGCTCCCTGCAGGGTGACTCACTGGGTATTGCTAGAAGTGAGATCTGTGGGTCCTGCCCGGATGAAAGAGGGGAGAGAGCATCCGTGTGAGCACCCAAGGTGCCAGCCTTCCTCACGGGCATCCTGCTCCAACCAGGAGGGAACCAGACTTGCCCTCCAGTGATGGGGGCAAGACAGGGCAGCAAAGCTCTGGCACACTCTTCTCACCCAGGAGCTGAGTCCTATGGGCTCTCTCACAGGCTGTCTGCAGACAGGGGCACAGCAGCGGGGTGGTGAGAGAGGAATCTGCCTTCCCGTCGCTGCTCCCCAGAGAGCTCTGTCAGCCCAGAGAGAAAGAAATTCAGTATTCAAAAGTCCAGAGAGAAAGGGAGTAAAAATGAAGAGCCCAGTGAATAAAGGGCTCTCCAGTGAAGGGTAAGTCCTGCCTTCCCTCTCTCACCTCTCCCTTTTCATGGAATGAGTAAGATGCTGTTGCCATTAGCCCTGGGGCAATGTGCAGCTTGGCAGAAAACAAGAAGCAGAACCATGCATGAAATTGTCCTGGAGGAGAGGGATGGCAGAGAAGGCATTGCATTATGATGCCACCTGCCATCACTTCAGGGTGACAGAGATGACAAGAGGACATGCGCTCCTGCCCAAAGAGCAGTCAACCTGCCCACGGGCTGAGCCGACGTGGCTGAGCGAGAGCCAAAGTGCTCCTGCCTTGACCCCCGCAAGATTTGACAGCACCTGTGCTGTGTTTCTCACCAACAGCCAACAAAACCAAGCTGGCTGGGAGGAAAACCAGATTCTGATTTCCAAAGCAAGCACCTTTGATCTGGAAAAGTCAAAGGGATGCTGCCAGCTTCCCAGGATGTCATTTGCATGGAGACGCTATGACAGCATTCCGCAAGCCTGGCAAAGGAGTGAGCCTCTTGCAGGAATCAACCTCCATTAGTCCCTAGCTTAGATGCCACAGAGGCTGACCTGATAAAGCGGGAGATAATGACAGCACAACCCAAACATAGCATGGGAGATGCTGAAGGGCTGACGTGTTGCTACAGGAATAGTTGTCACACAGGAGGAGCTTTCTGGTGCCACAAGGTGACCCACTTACCAGCATCTGCTGAAATGGGGGGAGAGGATGGGGGTGTGTGCATGCATGCACGTGTGTGTGCGAGAGGGGCACAGAGAGGACGCAGATGACCAGGATCCAGTCCCTGCGGTGATTTAACTGGGTGGTATCAGCATTCCGTTCCTTTTTCCCCCATGAAAGCAGGGTTGTCCTGTACTTGCCCAAGGCGTTGTCACCTTCTGGGCCTTTTTAGCCTCCTAAAATGCGACTGCTTGGAGCTGCCTGTCTGTCATGAACTTGTCCCTCACCAAAACAGATCTGGGAGCCGCTGCCATTCCAATCATTTAATATGATGCTATTATGGACGTAGGAACCAACAGATTTTATCAAAGCTGTTTCCAGTGACTGACTAGGTCTGCTCTCCACTGTGATCCAGAGGAGCCAGGAAGGATTTCACAGTGGTCAGCAATGTAATAATCTCTGCAAAAAAGAATTTCTTCTCTTCTTCCCTCTGCAAGCTGGGAACTTGGTACCCAAGGATTTAGGGCTTATGTTTGTATATTGCTGTCAAATAAAATTATGAACCATGTTCAGGATATGTTACATCTTGATTTTATCTTTTTCTTTCTGCAGAAGTCCTGGGACCAGTGGTGGTGAGTGGTGATGGATCTTTTTGCTCTTTCTTCCATGCTGACCCTTTCCTGGCCTGTCCTGGTTTTGCTGCATTTCTAGACACACTGTTTTACTCCACAGCTCAATGTTTCATAACTGAGAGCAAACACAGAAGCAAAAAAGGTCAGGTTTTTGGAGATGGTCCCTAAGAACTTTCCCAGAATATCCGTGCTATGAAAGAAACACAGATCAATGAAAAACTCATAGGTGAAAGACGCTGTGGCTTAAAACAGCCTCGTGAGCTCTGGACACCGCTGGCAGCGATGTGGGAAAAGCAGTCCCTCTTACATGCAACGTTATTTACACTTGTGAATGGCTGCACTGTGGGTTTTTTTAAAGTCTTATCTGTTTTGTCTTCCAGTCAGTTGGCCAGCATGGGGCTGAGGAAGTCGTGGCATTGTTCTGCCACAAGGTTGGGGGTGAAAAGTCATTTAAATCAAGCAAGCATCAAAGGGCACAGAGCACTGAGCACCCTGTACAAAGCCATGAACTGGCTGTCCCAGCCCTGCGGTCCAGCCCGCTCCCTCCCCGTCTGCCAGGACACTGCGATCTGGAGCACAGGCAGACCTCAGGTTTCCAGGCTGAATCTACAAGGGCAACATTGACCTAATTAGTCTCTGAAACAAATGGGAGAGAAAGACTTGTCGCCGTATGTTACAGCAAGAAATCTTCTCCCTCTCCTTTCACTCTCCTGGCCCCGGGGATTCATGCCAGGCAGGTGCTTCTTTGATTGCAGCAGGTTTTGAATCCTCTTCCCTCTCCTCACAGGGATGCCACATGCTGTCTTCTGACCTCGTTAGCTTCTCCTCCTGTTCCACTTCCCCGCTCTGCACTCCCAGCCCCACCGATGTGCTAATTACTACAAAGCAATATGCAGGAACGCGCTCCTCTGAGCAGGGTGAGGGGAGTGGGGAGAGGAGGGAGAGATGCTCTCAGAGCATCATGGGGGATGGAGCAAATTGGGTGAGCTTGGTTTAAGTAATGCTGATGTTTGAGCTCACTCCAGGCTCTTCCCCCACATGGGTCGGTGCCAAGCGTGGCACACGGGTGTGCAAGAGGCGAGGTGCTCCCACGCAGTGGGTCTGCAGAGCAGGCTGTGCTGCCTGCCCACAGGGCCAGCTAACGTGGGGTCTCCATGTCACCGTGGTGGCTCACATGGTCCTGGGACCTGGTGTGCCTCAGCTGCATCCAGAGCATTGATGTGCTGTGCAGAAATGATGTGAATCTCCAATGTCGATCTTCACCAATTAACCATCTTCACTCAGCTCTGGATTCCCCTTGGACTGATTCATGCAAGCAGACAAGGCAGGTCTACATGTCTGTCCACAGGCAGGCCTCATGCGAGGTCCGTTTGCCTGTGCTCTGGACAGGGCAGACACAAATGGGCTCTGTAGGAGAGCTATGGAGCTGTGGTCAGTGCACTGCTGCTCCCACGGTTGTGCTGTGATGGAAAGGCAGGGTCTTTTCTCCAAGACTGCGTCCCTTGCAAATGCAGTTAATGGACTTCCAGTTTGCAGCTAACCCGTGCTCAGTCTGCTCAAACAGGCCGAGCTGGCATGTTCTCGGAGCACGGGCAGAAGTCCATGCAGAGGTCCTCTCCTCCAGCACTGGTTGAAAATGAGGAAACTGGAGGGGGCTGGAGTTTGTGTTCATTTTGTCCAGCTGGAATGACAAGAATTTCCTCTCCTTCCTTAACCAGTGAGAGACAGTTGGACATGGAGAGAGGAAAAACAATAATTAAGGAAAGAACCAGATCCTTCCGCCCTTTGCCTTGCTGTAAATCTAAAGCCATCCCATTAAGGCTGGTGGAACCGTATTTATATTGAGCTGGTGTGAGTGAAATTAATATTAGCTTCACTAAACTAAAAGCAAAACAAAGGAGAGAAAAGCCAGACGCTCTAACTGTGGCTGATGGGTGAATCCAGGGAAAGGGACAGTAGGGTGGTTCTCAGGGAGGGCATCTTCATTGTGAAGTCTGTTTGGGAGTGAAGGAAGTGACAAGGTGCCACCTCACCCAAATGCAAAGCCATGCTGTCATTGAGGATGGTGTCCTTGGGGTCTGACCATTCCTGCACATTCCCATGACTTGTATGATCCCAGCTGATGCTCCTCTCTCCTTCCTGATTTCAAATATCATCAGAATCCAGGTTATAAGCCAGGCATCAAGTGCCTGAAGACAAACCACTTGACTCAGTTGGGGGTTCACGTTTTCCTGGTGATCCTTGGGTTTAATACTCATGTCGTGTTTTGACTGCAGAAGCTCTTAGATTAATCCAGCCTCCCCTGCAGTTCCTCTCTGAATTCATCTGATGATGCATTTTGATGCAGAGACTCATCAGACCTGGGGGCCTGTGTTTGCCCTTCAGGAGTGAACCACCTTTTGGTAGCATTTGAAGAAAGTGCCCTTTCCCTCTGCTGTTATTCAGTGTCCTTGCCTTTCAAAACTTTCCATTGTTCTTTCTTCCCTTTTTGCTTCTATTTTAATGACTTGGTTAATGGGCACCCCTACCAGCACCTACCCTTTTTAGACTTTTTTGCATATCACGTTATGTGAAAAGCAAAGGTTGCTCTATCTGCTTGCACGTACTCGCATTCAGTTCTCACGTCGTTTATTTTGGACCTTTTTTTCTTTCTGTTCACTTTATATTCTCTTCCGTAACTTCAGAATTGTGGGCCACATCCAACGGTGATAGAAACCAAGCATGATTCACTGGTGTACAGTTGCTGGAAACCTGGCGCTGTGTACTGGTTCTCAGGCTTTGCTTTTCTCGCATCATTTATATTCTGCAAAATAGTCTATCATTTGTGTCAACCTGCTTGCCTGGGATCTAAGCCTAAGACTACTGGCAACAATTCACAGTGGAGGCTTAAAAGGGCTTAAGTGACTGTTATACCCATGACTCTTTTTGCTCCTCCCAAGAGCCATTCAGCTACATCTTCTCCCAGAGACCTGCTCAGAGGTCACTGAGGACAGTGAGTGTCTTCATCGTGGTATTTCGTGCCCATTCTTAGCAATGTCAGTACACAAAAGCAACCAAGAAAATACTACAGGTTGTAGTACTGGAGTAGTGTGGGAGGCCAAATTGCGTATCACATCTCTCTGGTGACAGGTTGTCATAAAGAAAAGCCTACCTGAGTCATTAAAAACATCCTCATGTGCTTCCAGGGTAGGGGACATCATCGCTGTGTCTTTGGATCCATCAGCACACCCATTTGCTCAGATGGGCCATGCTTTCTCCTGTGGGCCATGTAGGCTGCTTCCAGTCTGAGCCCTGGCTTATGGCACAGGCATTGCTGCATTTTGTTCCAGCCCAGGATTGCTCTCATGTTCCTGAATATGCCCCTGGCAGAGGTGCCCTGGTAGGGCTGCTAAATTCACTGTATTAGTATTTTCCTTTGTACACCTACAGACCACTTCTAGGGGTATTGCCCAGGATGCTTCCAATGACATACCTGCACTGTGGAGGCTTTTCCTGGACAGGAAGCTCAAGCTCTTCAAAAAGCCTTGAAGAAGCTGTGTCCACAGAGCAGAGCCGTTGGAAAAGTGAGCTGGAGAGGTGCAGATGCAGCAGTGGAAATGCACAGGCTATTCAAACCTTGGAGAACATCTCCATGTCCTTGTCACACAGCATCTTCATCTCTGAGCTGTGTCTTCATCTCTGAGTTGTGTCATCTTCATCTTGGGGCATTTTCTCTCCTCCCGGTTACTGGGACTCCCCTGCCACTGCAGCAGGAGATGGGTTTGCTCCTAACCTGAGGTGTCTCTGACCAAGTGGTTGGTGCTTCTGGCAGCCTTTGGTCCTTCCTCTAGAGGCTGGAGCTGCTGAGAAGGACGAGGAGGCAGAGCTGTTAGTCTGAACCAGCGCTGGTGTTCAGCTGGCTGCTGCCTGGCAGGCAAGCCAAGGCCTCCACTGGGCACATCAGACAGCCTAGGGACGACTGCTGACTTGGAACTGGTCTCAGCAGCACTGGCTCCACATTCGTTTTAGTCCCGCTGCTTCCCCGATGCTCAAAGAACCCCTATTATCCCTTTCAGGTTGAGAAGGTCTGAGATCCTGCGGGTCTGCTTGCCACGGCCACCCACGCCAGTCTGAGACCATGCAGGGCTGTGGCTGCCCACCTCCATGCTGGTTCTGCCACCCAAAGCTGCCAGGAAGGTGCACAGAGACCCATGGCCAGTGGTGCTGGTGCCGAGCAGAGCCAACCCAGGGAGCACCAGCCCCAGCTCCGAGACATCCCTGCAGCCTGACTCATCCCGCCAAAGCACAGCCAGGTAGAAACAACTTCTGGAGGGGGCACTGGGTGCAAAACACACTTACGTGGAAGATGTAAAAATGTCTCACTTTCTCGTGATGTTTGAGGAGGAGGTGCTGCTGCAACGCTGATATTTTTGGCATGGTATAGACTTCATCTTCTCTCCTACCAGCTCATAATGACTCAGTTTTGAAGTCCAGACTGCGCTCTTCCTTCGAGGGGCTTACGACTGCCCTGGCAGAGGAAGGGGAGTGTGAGAGCCGCCCAGGGCGTTTTTTGTGCTCTCCACCCTGATTTTGTGACCAGCCTCTGAAGACAGCAGCACAGGGTGGGATGGCACCACCTCCGATCATCACTGGTCCATCCTGCAGCAGGGATAGTGCCTCTCTCTCCTTACAGGCTCTGGAAAGGACCCAAACTCCAAACTACGCGATCACTAGTTAGGTGGGACGAATGCCACCTACACCTTAGTTTTGCTCCCACCAAAATGTTTATCTAATAGGCAGCTCTGGAGTTGCTTCATAGACATTTTGGTATTTGGATGCACGTGAATGGGAGGTGAGTCAGCTCTTTTTCCCCAGTCTGTTTGCAAAGGGCACATCTATGGCGTGATCAAACTGTGCGTTGACAAGTTGATGATAAACCCTCCAGGCCTCTGTGGGACACAGCGTTTCTAAAGCACATACACATGTCAGAGCAAGGGCAGGATGCTCATGAACGGGTATCTAAGTGAACTATCATGACTGGGTGGCAGATACCTTCAGGGGGACATTTGCACGCTCTGTGATGTAAAGATCCACATGGAGATGCTCTGTGCCACCCAGCAGGTCCCATTCTAGAAAGCCAGCACCTCAGTGGGCTTGTTTGAGGAGATCTGCCCACTTGTGACAAACAGAAATGAACCCTTTCATTTCTAAGATGCTACCTTCCCCTTGGAAGGTGAAAGTCACCTGTGGTGGTATGTCAGAGCCAGCAGCCTCTGTAGATGCTGGAGGACTCTTCTGCTTCAAGGGCTTCAGGTGCAAACCTCTAATGCTGATCCCCGGTTAAGAACTCCAGCCCTTCCTGGAGGTCTGAAAGTGTCCATAGGACATCACTGCAAGACAGAGAGCCAAGATCATGGCATAGCAGGTGTGTGAGCCTTTGTGAGCATGCAAAATGTCATGACCGCAGTACAAGGTGCTGCCAACCAGAGCTCAGCCGTCACAAAATGACAGAGCTCTCTGGGCATCGTGGCCTCCACTCAGGTGGCTGCTGCATGCAGATGTGGTCGCACATCTGACCACGCTGACAACATGGAAACCCACTGAAAACCACACTGGTAGACATCAGTGGGCACGGGGCTCACGTGGAGTGTCTCATCACACTGACTGCTCTGCATGTCCCTCATGAGATGGGCTAACAGTTTCTCTGTCTGGCCCAGACTTCCCCTCCCAGCCACGGAGCAAGACCAGCAGAGCGTTTGCTTCACCATAGGGCTGACCTTTGTGAAAATGCTCCCGTTAATGCACACGCAAACACACAAAGAAGCTTCTTGTCCTCTCTCCCACACTGGCCAAAGCAGTCATCCCAGGATATATGTATACTGGGTTTGGCTGGGATACAGTTAAATTTCTTTGTAGTAGCTCAAATGGTGCTGTGTTTTGGATTTGTGACCAAAACAGTGTTGATAACACACCCATGTTTTAGCTGTTGCAGAGCCAGGCTTGCACAGTGTCAAGGTCTCCTGCTTCTCACCCCACCCCACCAGCGAGGAGGCTGAGGCTGCACAAGCAGCTGGGAGGGGACACAGCCGGGAGAGCTGACCCCAACTGCCCAAAGGGATATCCCACACCATATGGCGTCATGCTCAGCGTATAAAGCTGGGGGAAGAAGGAGGAAGGGGGAACATTTGGAGTGATGGCGTTTGTCTTCCCAAATCACCGTTACGCGTGATGGAGCCCTGCTTTCCTGGAGGTGGCTGAACACCTGCCTGCTGATGGGAAGCAGCAAATGAATGCCTGGTTTTGCTTCGCTGGCATGTGCAGTTTTTGCTTTACCTATTAAACTGTCTTTATCTCAACCCACGAGTTTTCTTACTTTTGCCCTTCCAGT
>WAAD01036269.1:84479-282822 GCA_013389945.1 Fregata magnificens | reverse complement strand
TGAGAAGGACCTGGGAGTGCTGGTGGACAGCAAGTTGACCATGAGCCAGCACTGTGCCCTTGTGGCCAAGAAGGCCAACGGGATCCTGGCGTGCATCAAAAGGAGTGTGGCCAGCAGGACGAGGGAGGTTATCCTCCCCCTCTACTCAGCCCTGGTGAGGCCACCTCTGGAGTGCTGTGTCCAGTTCTGGGCTCCCCAGCTCCAGAAGGACAGGGAACTGCTGGAGCAAGTGCAGCAGAGAGCCACAAAGATGGTCAGGGGACTGGAGCACCTCTCTTATGGGGAAAGGCTGAGAGACCTGGGTCTGTTCAGCCTGGAGAAGACTGAGGGGGGACCTTGTTACTGCTTACAAATATCTGAAGGGTGGGTGTCAAGAGGATGGGGCCAGACTCTTTTCAGTGGTGCCCAGTGACAGGACAAGGGGCAATGGGCACAAATCAGAACACAGGAAGTTCCAGCTGAACATGAGGAAAAACTTCTTTACTGTGAGGGTGGCAGAGCACTGGAACAGGCTGCCCAGAGAGGTTCTGGGATCTCCTTCTCTGGAAATATTCAAAACCCGCCGGGACGCGGTCCTGTGCCCCCTGCCCCAGTGAACCTGCTCAAGCAGGGGGGTTGGACGAGGTGATCTCCAGAGGTCCCTTCCAACCCCCACCATTCTGTGATTCTGTGATTCTATGATTTGTCCCAGACCTGTGTGCAAGATGGAAAATGAGTGACAACTGTGTTGCTGGAAATTGGGGAGATGACAATTTTTCCCCATCTATTGTAAGATTTCCTTGCACTTCTCTGCCAAAGTCCTGGGCTTTCAGAAATCTCTGAATGAGAAATTCACAGCAGATCCTTTTATAAATGGACAATGGGTTTCAGTTAAAAGCAGGAAGCTGAACCAATTTGCTGAAGGGAAAACAATGGGAACTAAAGTGTGCAGAGTACATGCTAACATTTTGAAAAGCACCTAAAAGACACAGAAGCCTTAACTGAAACATGTCACCGGTCAGACACTCAGACCCAGATACTCCAGCACAAGGAGGTGAGTAATTCCCCCTTGGCATCACAGGACTCAGTAGGACCCAATTCCCAGGATGACTGTTGTCTCTAACACTCATGTTCTCTGCCACCACATCCATGCTAGCACATTTCCACCAATGGAAGAGCCATGATGTACAGCAACAAAAAATCAAGCCTTGAACACCTAAGTGAAAGCATTGCTGGAGCTTCAGGACTGGAGCCTTGGTGGTAGCCAGGGGCACCCAGGGGAAGGATTTGGCAGCAAGCAATTGATTACCTGAAAAATCTCTTGCCACTTCTCCTTTTTGCATTGAGGCTCAGTGCGTAGCGCTGCCAGATGGTAGAATTAAGGATCTGCCTTCCCCTTGGACTGTCTTTGCTGCTGTTTGGCTTCCAGACAAGTTAAGCTGTTCTCCTTTTTGTGACACTTTTGCTACTTCAAGATTACAAACTTTTATGACTTTCAATTCAGGAGCATTGACGTAGAAGCCAATTCAACTGCCAACTTTCCTTTGGAGAATCTTTGGCTCTGTGTGACTTCTCCAGTTAATCACAGGGACTGTTACTGCTGGTGTGCGCTGGAGTGGACACGGGCTCTCAGCTGCCCCATCGCACGCCCTCTTGCTGGGACCCAGGCTCCAGTGACATATGGAGATTTGTGCACCTGGTTATGTCATCTTGAAGTGGAGGAGGCACAGGGTCCCACTGAAAAAGGGAGGTGCTGGGGAGCAGGGAGGCACATGTGGCCAGAGGATCACGGATCATGGAGGAGCAAGGTGTCAATGCCTTGAATATCCTCCCTTCCTGGGGGTTTGGATGTCCGGGCCAGTTTGGCAAGAGCACAGATGGTGACCTTGAAGAAAGCTGTTAGGAAGACAGTTAGAGGCTTCAGCGATGGCTGAACCCCTTTCCTCGGGAGCTGCCTTCAAGCTGGGGCTCTCATACTTGTCCCCAGCCTGAACACACAGCTGAGTCACGGCCATGCCTGCACCTGTCCAGGGACCCCAACTAAGCCAAACCCTGACCTGAGAACTGACTTCCTGACTTGACCTTGGATCTGCATCATCACCATGAGCTTGCCTGATGACCTGGACTCTCAGCTGACCCCATCTACTATCCTCATGCTTGCCCTGCTCGTCTTGCTCGGGTGCCTGGGGCTGAGTCCCGGCTGACCCCCATCTGGGCAGCTGCATGGCCGTGCTCAGTGTTGCTCCGTGGGTAACTGGATGCGGCTGATGTCTCGACTGCATTGCACTTGGACACCCAACTCAGCCCGCACGATGCCTCACCCCTTCCCAGGATGTCCCTTTAAGAAAAGATTTCTTTCAATTCTCCCATGCCATGGACACGCAGACCTATCGCTTCAGGAAGTGGACAAATTATATATTTTGATACCAGAATAGCTGTTTTGAAATCAAGGATGTGGGTTCACTATTACTGGTAAGGTGGATCCTGCCGGAGGGGACATTATTTGTCACCTGGGTTTCATGGTTGGAAAGGCTCTGGGCAGCCTGGAAGACACCTCGAATGAGAACTGCTTCCTTAAGAAGCATCTGCGGCTTCTTTTCATCAGGTAGGTTTTTCCACCAAGGAGAAGAAGGAGGTGGAGGTGGGGAAGAACCAGTGCTGCTCCTGACAAGTCTTCCCACAGCTCGGTGGTTTTCCCATCAGTCGCACAGATGTGGGGCTGCCCATGGGGGGTGGCAGGGAGAGCTGGGGGCCACTGGGGCTCTCAGGTCCCCACATACCCTCCCCACCTTTCCGTGGCCATTAGGACAGCAAAACATTTGTACAAAATCCCACCCAAGAAACACCCTGCACTCTCTTTAAAGATGGTGATGGCTTCACTTTCTGGAGCTTCTTCACTCTCCTTCTCTTTGCACTGCAGGGACACAGATGACATCGGCATGGTTATCCACGGCAGTATGAATCTCAGCAATGCCAGATGGAGAATGAACTCAAAGACCCTGCATTTGTCTAGCCATACTTCACATGCTACCTCAAGTCAGACAGCAAGAGGGACATGGATGCATTTGTCAGTAGGCTTACGGAATTAAATGTCTTCATGACCGACATATAAAGGAGCAGCATTTTGTGCTCAGCAATGTATTAATTTTTCTTTTCATTGAGAAAATTATTATTCCATTAAAAAGGCTGTATTTTTACCTGTAACCAATGATTCCTCAAACCGTGGAAATATCAAAATATTTGAAATTGTCTGTTATTGCATAGTTGAAAGAAAAAATTATCCATCATCTGCTGCCTACTTACAAGATAGGGATGAAAGGGCATAGTGTGTGTTGGAAAATTTAGGATGTGAACTACAGGAAAATGTCTTCAGCTTTGAAAATATAACATTATTTGCAACAGGTGATGCGAACATTGCTTTTGGAGACGTTCTGTCTGGTGATTATTGGAAAATGGGAATGAATATTGGCTTTATCTCACACATTGCATAGGCACTGCAAAACACAAAAAAGTTACCATTTGATTTTGAATGGTTTGGAATGTCATGTCTTCATCTGCTTTTCTTCATTTACCAAGGTTTTCAGACTTCCAGAATTTATTTTTACAGATTTACATTTTTACAGATTTACATTTAATTTTACAGATTTAATTTTTCAAACTTTAACACATGGAAATGTCTGCAGAAGATAGCTTTTTCTAGATTCTGATGTTGAAAGGCTCTTAAATTGGTTTCTCATTATTAGACAGCATTGCTTTATATTCACTGAGGCTTGCCCAGTCATCGTTTTGCTTTTTAAAGGATAATGAAGATGAGGATGATGGAGTTTGGTTTTCAGGGAGCAATGTATTTTTCCTTGTGTATGTTCCACTTCAAACTCCTCATCTTCCCATTTCTTTTTACACAGAGAGCTTCTTATGTCCATTCTTATCTCAATGAGCAGTGGAAATGACACTCCCTTGTCAGGAATGCAGATGTGCTCAGTGATGGTTCAACTACCACCGAGATAAAAACCAGACATGAACCCACCTGTAGCATGGAGTTTTATGAATTAGCTGAAAAACAAAGGTGTTGTGAAATGTAACAAAACTGACAATAAGATGCCTTTAAAGGAATGCATCAAAGCCTGTCATAATTTAATTGTATTTTAGTCCAGTGGCAATATATAGTTGAGGGAAAACCATGTGCTGCATTAGGGGCTTTTTCTCCTTCACAATATCTCATGGAGAGAAGAGGTAGCACTTACCCTCCTTGTGATTGTTGCTTATTTCCAAGTATTACTGAAAGATACATTGATTTTTTTGAGCAAATATTATACTTCTGACACATTGCTGACCCAGAAGAGAAAACATCACCTCTAAAGAGCTCAAGATTTATTTACAAATGCCAGCTCTGTTTCAGGCATGGAGAAGGTGCCAGGGCTGCCCCAGCAAGGGGAGTTGCTTGCCCTGCCATCCTTTGCAGGGTCACAGAGACATCCAGGTATACCTGGCTTGTAGTTGCTCCTTTCTGCCCCTGCTTGTCACCAGGGTTTATCCAAGAAAACACTCAATTTTATTTCCACAGCACTTCTGTGACTGGCAGAGAGACTCTCTGCTGCACAATACCTGCAGAAACTTCTGTAGAAGCAGCAATACGCTGCTAACAAAAATGATCCCATCCCTTAATGGTCTTTGTAGGTATCAAAGGATGCTTTGTTAACGGACCAAAATCTTTCTCTTGGGCTCAGAAGCAATGAAAGAAAAGGCAGAACTGTGTACCCCAAGAGGAGGTCATGCTGAATATCTCATCATGCTCAATGGCTGATTAAACACTTCCAGCTCTTCCAGAGGATCTTGGTCCTCCCTCACTTATCCCTGGTGTCCCTGGTGTGATTTCTCTGACCTTGAGTGACATTCCTCCTCCTCTATACAGGTGCAATTTAAAGACACCGTCTTTGTCATGGCCCCATGGCCCTTTGTGGCCAGCCACAGTTGCTCCCCAGCTTTAAGCTCTGAGGTGCCTGAGTAAAACTTTGAAGGTGCAAGGCAAGCGTCAGTCCCCCAGGTCGTTTTGGAAATGCTTCTCCCAAGGTTTGTGCAGATTGCAACATGCACTGTCCTGCTGTAGGCAGCCTGAATTCCACCCATCAGCTGAACAGAAACAGCTTTGGGGTGTAAACATCAGGAGGAGGAGGAAGTGTCTAGATAGGGCAAGGAATCTTAGTCAGAATAGCAGGGAAAAGCAGCACAGAAACTAATGGGGTTCAAGCCTGCCATCCTCAATGCCCAGCCCCATCTCCTGTCCCCATGGCTCTCATCTAGCAGGCTATAGGTTTTCTACAGAACCTACTACGGGCTGCACGTATCCATCGGGATGTCTGGGTTGCATGGGGACATCTAACCGTGGTGGTGGTGCCGCAGTTACTGCTGGTTGGCAGCAAGCACTCAGAAACATCGTGTGGTCTATCAGCAAGAACCTGTCACAGGAGGACATGAAGCTGGAGCAGCCAGTGACACCTCTGATAAAAATCTTCAAAATGAAATAGTGCGTCCGGCTGACAGGCATAATCCACACCTTCCCTCCCAGGTGGGTGAGGCTCAGCATGAACTCATAGCCTTTCCTCCCTCTGAAGTACACGGGACGTCGCTGTGCTCCCTCACATCTGTCCTGAGCTCTGTGCACCGCATCCTGTTGGGCTGAGGCTGAGCTCCGTCATTGCTGGGTTGGTGTGTCTGTCCTCCCTGAGAGCTGGCACCAGGTTCAAATGCTGCAGCTGGGAGGTTAATCAGCAACTGCAGAGGGAGTACTAAGGAAAAAACACATGTCCCTTTCAATTATGTTTGCTCAAATCCACTGCAATGAGCGGAGGGCTGTAACACTCAATTATTCCCAGCAATCAAATTAAATTTATGCTTGTCATTAAAGAGTCACCATTTGCCCACGGCTGCCTCGTTGGGAGCTCTGATCACCACTGTGTTATCATTGAGGGGTGGTGAATGAATTCTTGTGCATGCTTTATCCTCAGTCAATCTTTGGGGACGTCATTTGCTTGCTTTTTAAAGCTGTTCTCATCATAGGATTTGGAAAATACCCCCCAGTCTGATGTATTGTAAAAATTACTCAGTGCATAATGTGATCTGTAGTCTAGAGGAGAAAAATCAAAGCACTCCAGCCTGTTTCCTCCCTTTAAAGCCAAACCCAGCAACTTCAAGTAGGCAGAAAGGTCTGAGCAGACTGCAGTCTGGGGATGGCACCTCAGCGACTCCCAGGAGCTTGGAGGCAATTCTTTGTGTGATGCTGCACATGCGATCAGGGCTCTGATTTCAACACCTCCTGGTTCTTGAGCTGGGCAAAATGTTGGGCTGAAACTTTTAGAAAGAAAGTACAGACTCAGCAACACAAGTTGTTTGTGGGTTTGTCTTGTTTTTGCCAAGTTCATGTTCATATTTAAAAAATGATAACCCTGATGTCCCAAGGATATGATTTCATGCAGTAGTTTTGTATCTCTGCATCTTGTCTTTCTTCATATAGTAACATCGGAAGCTTTTGGCTAGCATAGATCACATTACATAGAGAAATTAAAGTCCAAAACATATGAAATTCCTGCACATTTCATGAAAATTAGTATCTGGAAGAGGATTACCCACCAGTATTCCTCCAGTAAAGGTTACAGATCAAACAGACATTCAACACATTAAATTACTGCAACAACAGTTAATTGTCCATTTCCTTCTGTTTTCCAGTGAAGTTCATCCAGAAGTTATAGTAAATAGTTTAAAAGTTGCAAAATGCCTATTATTCATGGGAAATGCTGATTTAACCACCAGCCAACAGATGGTAAGACAAAGGAGTTAGAGACGGTAGCTCAGTATCTGACAGGAACTTATGGAAAACACCTTCCCTTGCTGAAGAAGGAGGTGAGTACTGTTTAACATCATCATTGCCGGGATGGCACCAAGCTGTGGGGGAGCAGCTGATATTCTGGGCTACCGTTCGGAGAGACATGGGCAAGCTGGAGGGATTGGCCAAGAGGAGGTTGCGGGATCAGCCACATGAAATTCAGCAAGAAACATGAATTCCTGGAGCAGAGTGACCCCTTGCACAGGTGCAGGCTGGGGACTGAGTGACTGGCGAGTGGCTCTGCAGAGAAAGATCTGGGGATTCTGGCCAGCAAGCTGAACATGGGCCAGCTGTGTGCCCATGCTGTGTTGAAGGCCAACCACAGACTGAGCTGTATGAGCAAGAGTGTAGCCAGCAAGGCAAGGGAAGATTATTCTCCTCTCTAACACTTGTGAGACCATATCTGGAGTATTGTGACCATGTCCAAGACCTCCAGTATAAGAAAGATATTGATGAACGGGAGAGAGTCCACGGTGTGGGAGCCACCAAAATGAAAGAGCAGGAGGCAACAGGCACAGATTGCAACAGAGGAAACCCCATGTGGGTGTAAGGGAAGAATTCTTCTCCACAAGAGTGGCTGAACCCAGAGGTGGTGAAGTCTCCATCCTTGGAGGTTTTCAAAACTTGACAAGACCATGTAGCTCTGTAAATTGGTGCAGTTTACAAGGTATGATGGCTTCATGTGGGATGCATCCCCTGAGACCTTCTGATTCTGGTGCTCAGGGTGTTCTCAGACAGCAACCTCTATCCCCTACGAGGATCTGGGCCCTGGCTGACCCCATCTTCCAGAGACCGTGTGTCCCCATGGCACCATGGACAGTTTTAAATCAGGAAGGCTGATGGTTTCCATGACCCAAACCACCCCCCAACCAGGGGGCAGGCACCTACTTGCACTGCCTGTGTAGCACCCAGAACATTGCAGCACGAGTTGAGGGATCAGTCCAGACTCGCACCATTTTATTAATTATTATTAACAAATCATAGAATCATAGAATCATTAAGGTTGGAAAAGACCTCTAAGATCATCAAGTCCAACCGTCAACCCAACACCACCATGCCTTCTAAACCATGTCCTGAAGTGCCACGTCTACACATTTTTTGAACGCCTCCAGGGATTTTGAACGCCACCACCTCTCTGGGCAGCCTGTTCCAATGCCTAACCACTCTTTCAGTAAAGAAATTTTTCCTGATATCCAATCTAAACCTCCCCTGGTGCAACTTGAAGCCATTTCCTCTTGTCCTATCGCTAGTTACTTGGGAGAAGAGACCAACACTCGCTTCNACTCCTGCTGGCCACACTATCCTGATACAAGCCAGGATGCCGTTGGCCTTCTTGGCCACCTGGGCACACTGCCGGCTCATGTTCAGCCAGCTGTTGACCAGCACCTCCAGGTCCTTTTCCACCGGGCAGCTCTCCAGCCACTCTTCCCCAAGCCTGTAGCGTTGCACGGGGTTGTTGTGACCAAAGTGCAGGACCCAGCACTTGGCCTTGTTAAACCTCATACAGTTGGCCTCGGCCCATCGATCCAGCCTATCCAGATCCCTCTGCAGGGCCTTCCTTCCCTCGAGCAGATTGACATTCCCGCTCAACTTGGTGTCGTCTGCAAACTTGCTGAGGACGCACTCGATCCCCTCATCCAGGTCATTGATAAAGGTGTTAAACAAGACTGGCCCCAACACTGAGCCCTGGGGAACACCACTTGTGACCGGCCACCAACTGGAGTTAACTCCGTTCACCACCACTCTCTGGGCTCGGCCACCCAGCCAGTTTTTTACCCAGCAAAGAATACGCCCGTCTGAGCCGTGAGCAGCCAGTTTCTCCAGCAGAATGCTGTGGGAGGCAGTGTTGAAGGCCTTACTAAAATCTAGGTAGACAACATCCACAGCCTTGCCCTCATCCACTAGGCAGGTCACCCGGTCATAGAAGGAGATCGGGTTGGTCAGGCAGGACCTGCCTTTCATGAAGCCATGCTGGCTGGGCCTGATCCCCTGGTTGTGTTGCACCTGCCTGCCTGCTCATCATTAACCATCATTAATCTAATTGCACATGGCAAAATCTTGGTCTCTGTTGAGGCCAGTGGGATAGAGAGAAGCCCATGCTTTGTGGACCTTGTACAAAGCCTGCCTAGAGCATGAGAGTTGCAAACTGCAATGGCTGAGCTTGGCTCTACTCTGTTTTCTCCTACTTTGATGGGACACCCAGGATCTTGTGTGTCAGTGTGCCCCAAACAGCAAGTGCAAGTGAATCTGGATGTGTCTAACTCTTGCATTTCCTCAGCGGCAAAAGAAGTAGCTTTAACCATTCCCTTACATGACATAAGCTTTCTGCAGCTCACGCTGTTGGGACCTATTCTTAGCAGAGAGAAAGCCAATATTGACAGTGCAACTGTCTGGCTTTGTAGGGGTAACACATCTGGGTGATAAATGGAGTTGAACAGGAGGATTTATGCATTTATGCATTAATGTTATTGCTGTTGTTTGGCTGGAAAAGGTTATCTTCTCTGCATCTGGACTAGTCTAATACTGGCCCGATCCTGTTAACCAGCTACCACAGATGTTTAGACAAACACACCCGTAATCTCGAGAAATAAAAGAAACTCAAGTAGGGTTTCAAAGGCGACCTGAGCAAAACTGAAGACAAGCACAGGAAAGCAGGCCAGTATCTTCTGTTTGGATTTCTTTTTAATATATTTTTGTTTTCTGTTCATACAAAGTGGTTATATTCACACAGACAGTTCATCTACCACTTTTTATACACCACTCGAATACTGTGTTCGGTTTTGGGCCCCTCACTACAAGGACACTGAGGTGCTGGAGCGTGTCCAGAGAAGGGCAACGAAGCTGGTGAGGGGTCTGGAGCACAAGTCTTATGAGGAGCGGCTGAAGGAATTGGGATTGTTCAGTCTAGAGAAGAGGAGGCTGAGGGGAGACCTTATCGCTCTCCACAACTACCTGAAAGGAGGTTGTAGCGAGGTGGGGGTCAGTCTCTTCTCCCAAGTAACCAGCGATAGGACAAGAGGAAATGGCCTCAAGTTGCACCAGGGGAGGTTTAGATTGGATATTAGGAAAAATTTCTTCACTGAAAGGATTATCAAGCATTGGAACAGGCTGCCCAGGGAAGTGGTTGTGTCACCATCCCTGGAGGTATTTAAAAGATGTGTAGATGTGGCACTTAGGGACATGGGTTAGAGGGACTTGGCAGTGTTAGGGTAGACGGGGCCATTTGGCTGGAGTCAGCATGGTACAGTGCATTTAAGTTACGTCAACAGGTCAGTACAAGCAAAAAGAAAATTCTTTCTTCAGAACAGGTTTCTAGCTGCATAGTCTGGGCCAAAATCTGGCTAAACAGAACTGTGAGCATTTCCTGGCATGCCCCTGTTAGCCCTTTGCTGTTACACAATCATTTAAATAGATACACACGCACATACTCATAATTTACTCTGGGGTTTATCAATACTAAATTTGGTCATTGTTGAATTCTGACAGCAAAATTGCTGTCATATTTAAGAAGTGAATTTTAGGGATGTTGGAAACCCAGTTGTATTTAAACAAGATAATAGAAACTATATGCTGTTGAGGAAAATGTGACTGAAAAGCATGAGTACGGAGCCCTGTTGTGCTGGGTGTTGCACAGGCGTGTAGCTAAAGGAACTCCTGCCTGAAGGTTTCTTAGTAAGACAGCAAAAAAATGACTGTCAGGCACAAAAAGTGATTCTAAGGGAAGTTCAAGCGGCCTGCCCATGACCACAGAGAAAGACAGGGCAGCATCTGGACGTGAGTGTGGGTCTAGAGGGACAGATCAGTGTCCTGCTTGTGCCATTGATATTCAAAATTAAAATATGTCATAGCTGTGGGTTGTTAAAACAATGGAAAACAAACTCATGGTCAGTACCAGTTACTCAGTGGCTGCAGTGGGAATCAACTAGTCTTACTGGGTGAGCAGGTTTTCCTGGCCTTGTGTTTAATAGTTTGTCCACTACTTCCACATAATGTCACTTGGGATCAATTTGAACTTGTACAGACCACATGGCTCTGGACTAGAGGACGGAGATCTGTCTCTGAGTCTGTGGATCTGGAAGGAGAGCTGTTCTCCATCAAACTCTTCCCCTGACCTCAGCAGTGCAGGTGGAAGGGCAAGATTTCCATGCAACCCGCCAGGGCTTTGTGTCCCATCCCAGTGGGATGGGACATTTTGTGGAAGTTGTGGGGAAAAGGAGACGAGCTGCCCAGGTCCTAGAATCAGAGTTGGGCAGCACTGATGGCAAAGACATATGGAGGTCTCCAGTCCAACCTACCACTTGGAGCAGGACAACTCCAACACTAAATCAGGTTGGCTATGGCTTTGCTGAGCCGAACCTAAAAAACCTCCAAGAATGGAGACCTCCTGCCTCTCTCATGGCTGTACCCAGGGCTGTACCATCCTCCTGGGGAGGAAGGTTTTCCCAATGGCCATCCTGAACCTCCTGAGCCTGAATCTGTGGCTCCTGCCCCAGTTACTTAGCCTAAAGCTATTGAGAAGAGTTTGACTCCAATGCCTTTGTAACTCCCTTTCAAGTATAGAATCATGAATCATAGAATCATTTAGGTTGGAAAAGACCTTTAAGATCCTCAAGTCCAACCATAAACCAAACCATAAAGTAGTTGTATGCTGCTACAATATCACCTCTTCACCAGGTGAACCGAGTCCAGCTCCCTCAACTCTCCTTGTTGGTCACATGCCTCAGGTTCCTGACCATCTTGGTCCCTCTCTGGTTTCCCCACATCCCTCTTGACGTAAGAGTCCAATACCAGAAGTAGCGTTTCAGGTGTGGCCTCTGTTGACCTACTCCAAGGATCCAGTTTCCAAGGTCCCCATGGATTGATGTCCTGCCATTTTGTATATCATCCACACTCCCCCCACAGTTTTGTATCATGTGTGCACTTGCTGAGGGTGAGGTCTGTCTCATTGTCCAGATGTTGAATGATGAGATCCCAAATCACCCTGGCGCGCGCACTCATTACCAGTCCCAAAGCAGACATCGGTCCATTGCTCACTGCCATTTGAGCCTATTTTCAACCACCAAAGAGCCGGGTTGCTCAGCCTGTTCAGCCCCAGCTTCCAAATTAAAATGCTCCAAGACATCACCTTGTGTCATCTTCTCCACCAGAATTGCAAACACACCTGGTTTATACCTGCGAATGTGCTCTGTCATTGCAATCACTCCACAGGTTCCCCATGAGCATCATTTTAGCTCCTGAAAATGGATTTGGGATGCTTTTCGCTGTAAATAACTAGTATCATCCTCCTATTTTCCCAAGTAAAACTACCCACTGATTTTACTCCAGATGCGCACAATCATTTTTCTTTCCCTGAAATCCTATTCTTGGGGGTGAATTTAATATTTTTAGAATGCAGTATTTGTAATTTGATTGAATGTTCTCCAGTTGGTACTTGTGAACCCAGCTTTAGTCACAGTCAAAGGCGATGTACAGCTCACTTTTTGCTCCCTTACTAAGCCAACAGAAAACACTCAGAATGTTTTTTTCACCTTATGTGTTTTCTCATGAAAATACGTATTCACAGTAGTTTGATATACGACCTCACATGGGTAAATATATTTGCATAAACATTCAGATGAGAATATTTGCACGAGTAATTAGGACATGTTTGTTTTTCACAAGTGTTTATTTGGAAGGAAGTGTTTTTCTACCAAATATTCATGAATAAAAGAGGTCACGAATGCAAACAAAACGATTCATGGGGATTAGTCTGCAAGAAGATTTCCCTGTGTGTCTGTAGTATTTCCACACACCTCTGGTTGCTATGTAGCCAGTCATCTGCAAAACCTGATGAGCTCTGGCAAGGCCTTTCCAAGTATGCAGGATCATCCGGAGCACTGATGGAGGCATTACTATAGGTTCCCTAAAGCACTGAGCTTCAGCCAGTAATTAACAATAATAAGAAATAAGAATATTAATTATAATAAAATAATCCTTGCCCAGCATGAGACCCTGAGTCTGGGCTGACACCTGTTCTTTATCCTCAAGATGCCATTCCCAGTTAATGCTGCCTGAGCCCATTAAGTTGAATCCAAAGGACAGGGCACTATTGTGTTTCTTACAAAACCAAGAGACTTACTGCAAAGACACTGCTTAAGTCTTCTCTTCCACTTAAGAGCATGCCTTGATTCCAGAGCTTCCTGACGTGCCTCTCCCACTTCATGTAGGAGCACTTCGACCTCCATGGCACGGCGGTGTGCTGATGGAGCCGGGTGCTCGAGGTTGTGGGACTGGTTCCAGGGCGGTCACAGCACTGCACGCTCCCCCCCACACTTTTGAGGTCTCATATGCAGTGTCAGGGTGTCAGCTGGGTTCTGCTGTGCTGATTCCACCCTCTTCCAGACGAAAGAGGTCATTTTCACATGCATTTTCTTCTTCATTCAAGGTGCTAAGGAGAAGCGTGAAAGGATCTTTGTTCAGGATTTAACAATCTCACGAGCCTTCTACCACTGCAGATTTTTGAATCATGTAGGTTGGATTTTCAAAGCAGATTAAAGACAGACATGGGCCAGGTATCTGTGGGAGCTGGGTTCCACAGTCCTCTGGGGTCTTTCAAAAACCCAAAGTAAAGCCAGAATTACCAAATATTGGTGCTGTAGGTTTGACTCCTTAAGACTGCATGAGACCATCATTGACTTCCTCCTGGGCTTCTTCCCCAAGAGCCACACTCCGCCTCCCATTACTGCCTACCAGGCTAGCGCAGGAGCTCCTGAGCATGCAGAGGGGGAACTCCAGCCTTCAGCTGAAGCTGCTGAATATTGGCACAACCACAGCAGGTTACTCCAACAATTATAAAGAGCTCTTAGCAATGATGCGAGGACCTTGAGCATGCAAGGAAGATTCAGCATGGGTCCTGCAATTGGAGGATGTGAAGAAGGAATGGGAGAGTCTGGTCTGAGGATGAACTGAGGACTAATCTGGTCCTCAGGTATTCCAGCACTGTCCTCCACGAAGCAAAGTGGTTTGGATGAGGGCTGGGGAAGAGGCTCTTACTTTGGTGGCTGAAGGAGAGATTGGAGTTGGGGTCTGTGGGACTACAGTTTCCTGGCAGCAGTAGGGGAAAAGCACAAATGGGAGAGACCATGACAGTGTTGGCTTGCCAAGAAGGAGAATATCAGCTATTTTTGACTCTGGTGGTATTCATGGAAGTCTTACTGGGCACTGGCTCCAAATGGAAGGTGTCCAGGTAAGGTTTTCTAGAGTGACCCAAGGCCCAGGAAAGCTGTCTTACAGTGGTGTTACAACTGCTCAACCAAATCATTTTAATAAAGAAATGAGAAAGATACAGCTCATAACAAATGTAGGTGGATAAATGGCAAATTGATTTCCGCTGGGTCATTAATCTAGTAGTAAAAAACATAACAGGATCCACTGAATGGGAGCTGCAGCAAGGCAAATTCAACCTGGAAATAATTGTTAAAGCAACTAACCCCTGGTCAATTCATCATGTCTAAGCTTAGTCTCACGACATGGCTCTCAAATCTGCTTTGATGTCTCTTTCCCAAATATCTGGTTGGATTCAAAGGAAACAGAGGTTTTTCACAGGAACGGCTGTTTGAATTCACTGCTCCTGCTATGCAGGTGCTCAGATGGGCTCGGAAAAGCTTTGCTGGTGCAGGCAAAAGCATCCCTATGGCAATATAATTCACAGAGTTTGGCCTTTATAATGGAGGGCTATTTCTAGGGCAAAATAAGACACTCTGAGAAAAGCAAGTTAATGCTAACATAAATGTTTCTATGCCCAGGTGCAGAATATTTTGCTGCTGCAGAATATTTTGCTGGTGCAGAAGTATTCCAAAAGCATCACAGCCTGGGAGCAGCAGAGAAGCTTCTGGTATGGCTGTGGTCTCACTGTTCCCTCCTGGTCCCCCTTGCCCCTGACATTCATGGGTCAGTGGGTGCTACAACCCACCTCCCGCTGTGCCACCTTCACACGCCGCTGCTCTCCTGAGTCACCCGCGGCAGCCCATCGTGGTAGAAATCACAGGCGATCGACTCCAGTGGCAGCCTGAAATGAAAGCAAACCTCAGGCAGCATGACATGCCTGATGGCCAGGGGAGAGGGAGGCAGCCTGGCATGACCTGTGCCTGCTGTCACCCCTGCTGCCACCCCTGCTGCCCCTTCCCAAGGAGCTCGGCTGGTGTACCAAAAGGTCCTCCTAAGAGGCAAGGTCCTCATGCTGTTCCTGCAGCCCAAGGTCATGGATTAATGGGAGTTACTGAAGTTTGCTTGACTTGGTGCCTGTTTTCCAAAGTAAACCTCATTTGCACAACAGGAAATTGTGGCTTTTGGACCATTACTGGTTTTAGGAATTGCCAATATCCTCTGCTGGTGCCATCAGCAGCTCAGAGCTCATCTGAAAGCAGCTCCAGGAGAATGATCTGAGCTCAGGCAGGGTGAACTGGAGATCTGTGCCCTACTTAGCTGGCGTATATATTTGTCAGTAAGTGGGACACTCAGTAACCTGAGCTCTGACAGCCTTCAGATCGTGTATGGAGAGATGTCAATCATTCTGGCTTACATTAAACACCTTTCCAGGCATCTGGGCCATATTATAATATCCCAGCAGTGCCAAATTATGAACGTGAACCACACATGCTAATCTCTTGATCCTGTCTTATTTCCCTTTTGGACAGTCCCTGAGGGAAGGAAAAAATGTCTTTTGTGAGCATAAGAAAATTATAAGCCATGCGTGGGGGAGGGTGGAGTGAGCAGTCATCACCCTGTGTCTCCTCTGAGCCAAGTATGGATTTTTGCAATTGATTTGAGAGCATGTTTATGGCCATTTTCACTCTCTTCCCTGGTAATAATCGTGATGGAGACATCCAGTAACCGGTAAATGGAATTACAACAGAGGAAATCCTTTGATGTTTTATGTGCTTCTCAGTTTGCGCTGTGACATGGTCCCACCTCCCCAGATGAGGTGGGACTGAGGTGGACCTGCCAGCCAAGAGGGACAGGAGTAGTGATCACAGAGAGGGCACTGATCATCAGCTTGTCCTGCTCTGGGGCAGCATGTGGGAGCTCCTCAGCAGACACATGGAAACCACGGGGTAGCTCAGACCAACTCAGAAGTGAATTTTACATGTTAGAGTAGTTTCTGGTTTATTTTTCTTCTGCGAGTGAATTTAGTGAGGGTAGAGGACGTTTTCCTGACAGGCCTGGGGATGGGATACTTTGCATGCGAAACATGCTGGTATAGCTCAGGCACACCATGCCCCTTTTACCCCTGCAGCTCTCCTCCATGGCCAGGAGCTCGGGTCAATACAGAGGTTTTAATGTACTTGGAGGCACCCGCAGCTCCATCTGTTTTCAGACAAGGGCACAGTTACTTGAGCAAAGAAAACAACTGCAGCAACAGGAAGCTTCTTGCACATCTTAAGGACACAGAAACAGAAGAGCTTGGCGGCACTTTCTGAAAGATGCTCCGCATGCTTAGGGGCTTGGTCAAACCCTGATATCTCTTTGGGAAACTTCTCCAAAAAGCTGCTTCTGCCTCATGGAGCACCAGAAATTGCATACCGTGAACCACGGGGTCTTCTCAGTCTAGGTGGGATCCAACAGGAGGAGCTGGACAGGCCCTTCCCAAGCAGAATTTTAGAAAATCAGCATACGTTTGAGCCCTGCTACATCTCCCTTGCCACAATGACCTTCAGGTGACCTTGCTTCCCAGTGCGAGAGTAGCAGCAGAAGTGGTTTCAGTCCACTGCAACTGGAATGGACTGGGCAGTTTGCCAAGTGAATATCTGCTGGGTTAATCACTGTGCAAATCTAATCAGGAACTGGAATGTGCCAGGCTCATTACTGAAATTAAATTCACCTCCAATTAAAGAGAGAGCTACAAGCTTCCATCATGTAGAGGTGCCCTGAGGCTGCCCCTCCCAAAACCAGCATCAAATCCAGTCCTGCTGAACTGCAGGTTTGCTGAACACTGGAGGGACTTCCAGGTGCAAGGAAGTGAATTGCTGCTTGTGCTTTCCCCCAAGGCTGTGTAATGAGTTTGCTGATGCCCTTAATAAGTCGTCTTGCGAGTCAGAAGCAACTTCAATGGTAGGATTTCCAAGGAGCACGTGACAAGAGAAATTTGGGGACACAGTAACTGGAATGTCTCCCATGGCAGGACTGTTCTTGTGGTCTGTGGGCACCTTTACAAATACTCACCTTCACATGCTGAATCTTTCCTTGGGACCTACGTGCCTTATGTCCACACTTCACAGCAGATTCACTCTGTTCAGATTAAAAATTGAACTTTGTGACGAGAACAGCAAGGCTGCAAAGTCAAGCAGGTAAAAATGCAGAGATGCTGACTGAAAACTTGTTCAAGCTTCATTTGCCCCTTTGGCTTCTACGATTAGACTTGTACAGCTTAATCGCATCATCACCACTCTCAACACCATCTCTTCCTCCATCAGTGTTTCACCTGGGCATTATCTGATTTCAGGGAAGAACTTTTAATATCTTAGGTCAAAATATGTGTCTGTAACTGAAATCCCGCTCTGGGGACTTGGAAGGACTGCAGTTGGAATTCCTGGCCGCCTTCTCTCCTCCAATACTCAAAGAAGAGAAAATCCGCAGAGATTTGGGCTTGGCTTTCACCTGGAGATGGCCAACATGGATGGAAACCTTGAAGACTTCCCATACACATGTCCTTGTTCCTCTCACACCTCCCACTGCCTACTCTAAAATCACAATATTCCCAAAAATACAGCTAGGGTCTGAGATCCTCCAGCGTCATGGCCAGGAACCAGCACTAGATACCATTGGGAAAGGAGCCAGTGTCGGGACAACTGAGTAGCACCAGACTGTGGCCCTAGGATAAACTCTCTCACCTGGGGACTGCAGTAGGAACCCCTGCTGTGTGCACCCAGGTCTGTACCTGGCATGGCGATGATACCTCCTCGATGCAAGTGACAGACCCTGCAGGCTTGGGGAAAGCCATCCCTTGTGCTATGATCCAGGCTGGATGGTGGGAACTGGAGTTCAAGCAGAACAGAACACTTGCTCCAAAATAATACACTAACAGAAGCCTTTTATAACCTATTTATAACAAAAGCAAAGGAAATTTTCACATGAAGGCCTGGGTTCAACAGGCAAGAGGGGGATCCCCTTTTCAGCACAGTGACAGCGCGGCTGGGATGTTGGGGCATCCACCAGCACTGGAAATTCATCCTCTGCTTCAGACCTGGGACCCCAGGCTTAGAAGCATCTTGCACCTCCAGGGCTCTCAGGAAGGTGCTCTGCCCTCCTCCATCCTCTGTTCCTCCCTCTTTAACGAAAAGCAATTAAAAATCATTTAGGCTTCTGGTGCCCCCTCTGCTAGGTGAGTGCCTGGTGGGAGAGCTGGAGGCACAACTGCCCAGCACACCCTCACTCTCCTCGGGTACCGTGTCCTCCAAAGACATCTGTTGTAACTCCAAATCCCTGTTCCAAAGCAAGCAGAAAAGATGTTTAAGTTGACATCTCCCACATTTTGACTGAGCTGAGGGGATTAAGTAGAGAATCACCTCTCTGTCTGTTTTATAAATAGTAATTATAAATTTGTCTCCAAAGAGAAAAAAAGTCTTTTAGAAATTATGAGAATGAAACATTTTTATTTTATCTGATTTATATGCATTTATGGGGAGTATCAGGTCTATCTATAGGAGTTCTTCAGAATTAAAAATTATTTTTGGCTACCAAAGATTGAAGAACCACCAAATTCAATGTGGCTCTGCCCCAAGCCACAGCCTGGCTTAACTAAAGGAGGAGTTTATAGCCCTGTCAAGGTCAGGGTCAGTAAATCAGTTGCCATTCTGTGTTCTCATGGAGCTGGGTGAGGAACTGATTAGTTTTAATTTCACTGGGATTAGCGAGACATTGAGAAACAATGTTTCATTTGTTTCCGGTATATAGGAAATTACAGCTATTAAAGAAAATATTTCATTTGCCAGTGAGAGGTTTCACATGGTGTCATTTCAAACTGGAGTATTGAAAGCATTTCGTTTTAGAAATGCTGACACACAATATCGTCCATTTGGGGGATTTTTTCTTAATATAAACAACTGGTGAGTGCTACACATTCACAGTAGGAACTGTTCAGCCTTGAGGCACATTTTATTGGAGCCCAAAGCGTGGCCTTTCTGGATGTCTGGGTATTCTGGATCTGTGCAAAAGCCACAGGTGCTGAGCAGAGCTCAGCGCCAGCAGAAGGAGACTTCATCTTTAAACAAAACCTATTTCGCTCCCTCACAGGCTCATGAGCCCCAAGGTGGTTGTGTCCAAATGGTCTGCCCAGTATTCAGCCTCTGGGTGGGTATTCAGGTGGTGTCTCCTTGCTTTGATGCAGAGGAGCAGGGACACTGGCTATCAGGTCCTCATCAGGTCTCCTGGGCTCTTTCTGCCTGACCCACTCCCCTACAACCAGGAGTGCTGGAAGCCAGAAGGATTATTGTGCCATCCTGTTGCAGGCCTTTTTAGACCACTATAATTGCTTTGGCATTGTCATCTCCATCTGATCTGGCAAGGTGTATCGTGCCTCTGATTTACACATGCCTGGTCTGATAGACACTGTACAAGCAAGACAATATTTTGATCAATGAAATCTTTAAGTCAGCCTTGAAACTTGGCTCCTTGAGGAACTGGCTCATGACACTATTCATTTGCAACCTCGGGTGTAACCAGCACCTCTGCATTAGCTTCCAGATGGCTGAGGAATGTGTTTGTCTGCCCAGAGAGGAGTTGGTGGCAGGTTGGAGTCCTAGTCCTCTTCCCTTCTCAGGACCATTTTTTGCCTGCAGTGTCCTGCACACTATTTCAAGAGTTAAGGGGAAGAGATGGCAAAAGGCTCCCAGGCAGACACCCAGCTGGGGTCGCAACCACCTCCCTGCCTGCTGCAGCTCTCTCACTCACCTGTGGATAAAATTGGTGAGGAATATACTGGAGGACTTTTATACCAAGTCCCTGATTGGTACCTACTGTGGTGAGAAATTGCACCCATGATGGACCACACAGCACGTGGTTGCTCTCAGCATCATTTGCTCCTAGTCTGTGCTTTCTTCAGCTTGCCCCTGCTCTCAGCCCAGGCCCATGCCCCGGCCTCCCAGACACGTGGGCCAGGGGTTTTATTTTGCCTGCTTCAGAAGGCTCTGCAATACTAATTTCATGTTTGAAGTCTGCAGAAGAAGTTTTCAGGTGCCTTGGAGGTCCCTGCAAAATCCATCCCCCCCTCTGTCCTTCAGTCCTTTGCAGAGGACACTCCTGGGTGACTCCAGCATGGGGATGGACCTTTGGCCAGTTGCCAAAATCTCTTCTCTGACCTGTGTCCCTGCAGGCGTACTGCTGGGAGCCGTACCATGCCACCTGCAGCTACCCTTCACTCTCCAGAGGATCATCTTGGAGAGCTGTTGGTTCTGAGGCTACAGGAGCTCCTGAGATCCAGCTGCCACATGAAATAACTTCCCCATCACCTCCAGGGCCTCCTGGTGTACCTTCTGCTCCAGGTCACTGCAAGAGTGTCTGGCTCAGCAGAAGTCACTGAAACCATCTGCTTTGCCTCGAGAGCTGCCCTGGAGAGCATGAACCATCCCAGCACCGTGGGGCTCATGTCTCTGAGTGGCATTAGTTTCCAGAATGACATCTGTCCCAATTTAGGATGCAGACAGCTCTTCCCGGTCCTGTAAAGCACTCTGCCAGCTCCATTAAGTTCTGGGTCATATTCCACTTGTAGGTCCCACTCTGGCCATGTGAAAGCGATAGCATGCATCTTTCCATGTGTTGCCAGCAGCTATCTTTTGCGTGGAAGTTCCTCTCCCAAAATGTTCACCAAACACAGCTCCAGGGTGCACAGCTGGGACGTCAGATCGTCCTTCCTGGGGTCTTCATCACAGCTGGCTTTGTCTCAAGGTCTGGCTCTGCTCTCAATATTCATACCAAGGTATGCCTATGCTCATGCAGGGAATTCAGAAGCTGGGCAAGTTCATGGGTGGGTGTAATTATCTCCTTTCGTGTACCTCACACAGTATTTGTCAGCATCATATTTAGTCTGCTGAAATGTTACTGGTTTTTGCAGCATGGTTGGGTCCTCGTGGAGTCTCCTCTGAGACTTTGGATCAAACTCTGTAGGATTGAGCCCTGGTCTCCTTATTCCTGTTGAATTATATCGCATTTCATAAGCACCCTATCAAGATCAGTTGGAGTCACAAAGTAAAATACTTCAAAGCCAGAAGCCAGGGCTGGAAGATTAGATCTGGCCTTTAAATAGTTTTTATGCCAGTGGTATAAAGATTTAATTCCTGTTTGCCATTCTAGGATCTATTTGACAGCCTTCCAGCCTTCCTTCCTTCCTTGTTCCTTTTCTCCGCTCTACTGAATTTGAACATCACTCTGGTGGGGCTTAGGCCCTTTCCTACATGAGTGACATTCCCATCAGTGTGTGGGTCTCTCGCTGGTGTACTCAAGCTGCCTCTTCCAACCTATGCTTGCTGTCTGACTGATGGATTTAGCTGAGGATCTCTTTGTGGAGGGTATTAGGAGGCAGATACCTCACAGCTCCCAGGTTAATTGCCTGAAATGCCTCTCTTGAACCCCCCTAGATCTCAATGCCTGTTTTCCCTTAACCATATTCCTCTGGGTTACTTAGCACCAAGCTATCAGTAGCCTCTTCTGTTGTGTGCTCCGGGGTGGCTTTCCCAGTGTGGAGACACTAATTCCCTCTGTCCTCTGGAAATTTGGAGATCCCCATCCTGACTGCTTATTGCATCTGGTTACCTGTTTGATCCTCTCCAGGTTTCAATCCTAAACCCAAGCCCTGCACAGCTACTGTTCATGTCAGACCACGTGGGGACTGGTGGTCATCTGCTTCATTAGTTGCTGTCTCAGTTGCACTGTGAAGCTCTGAAGGAAGGCTTGTCCATGGGATAGCTGGCTGCCGAGGGTCAGAGGCTGTTCCTGTTCCCTGCCTGCCAAAGGGACAGTCCTGCCTGCAGTAGGTACGCTTATATTTTGCTCCCATTGCCACTTGCACTGACAGCTTGACAAATTTCTGCAAATGCTGAAACCGTTCAGGAGCTGCAAGTACAAAGAGGAGCAACGAGGGCTCAGGTGAACTCCTGCCATGTATTAGCAAATAACCATTCAAAGAGCAAAACTGCGCTGCTTGCCAGCCCTGCTGCAGGGCTGCGAGGGGAATCTGGAGGGCAGGTATGAGGTAGAGCCCAAAGAGCCTTCCAGTGGGCTGCGAGGGATGCAAAGACCTTGTTATGGAGCAGAGAGCTCAGCGCTGCCCCAAGGGTTAATTAGCAGCATCCTTTGCCTTTGGAGGTGTTCATCTAAGCCCTTCCTCGGGAGGGACAGCAGTCTTTGTTGCCTAGATACAGCCTTGCCAGGGCTTTGAGGAAGGTACCTGGAGCTTCATTAGAAGAGGATGTTAGTGGGATTTTCAGATTTAGCTGCACTATGTAAATTATTACCCGGGGCAGCCCTGAGGCAAAGCGGCTGCCGGTTACTATCAGCCGCACATCACATCCAAGCGCTGACAAGACAAATAAGGGTAACTCTCTCTCTCCCCTTAATCAGGGGGATGTGAGTAGCTGGTGGAGGCCTTGGCCAGGTGCTCACCAGCATTACCTGCTCAGCAAAGTGAGCGTCCCTGCGGACACAGGCTGGGGAGTGAGGACCAGCCACGTCCAACACCCTTCACCTGTTGGAAATGAGCAGCAAGCAAGCAGCTGTCTTTCATGGCTTGGAGGAAGGTTGTGGGGAGTATAATCATTAGAAAATAAAGAAGATCTGAGGAAATGGTGGTTTGTTGCTGTTTTTTTCCATGTTACGTGGGCTGTACCTATGCTGGGAGGCTGCATGGACAGCTCATGGAGAAGGGATGTTCGGTGCTGAACCGGGGGCAGTGAAAATCGAACTGTTGAATTGTTGAGCTAAATGCTAATTAGATGCTTTCTGGGACCATCTCTTCTGCTCTGATACCTAACAAATATCTGAGGGAATTATTTCAGTAAAAAGCCAGCTTTGGTCAGTGATGGTATAAGCAATGATCCTGGTTCACATTCCCTGCAGCTCCCAGCAGGACCAGCATAGCCCAAGGGGCATCTCAGCATCTCTGCGCGAAGACATGGAGAAAGGAAAGACAAACTGATGGCTGTGGGCTCATAGCTTTATAAAACCAAGCAACTGCTCTTTAAAGCACTGTGTAGAGCAGTAACTCCTGATCAGTGAGCTATAAGTAACAGCCAAACATAAAGGACTTGTTCCCATGTGTCCACCTGCTCTTGCTAGTGCCTGAATTCTTGTTTAACCCTGAAAATCTCCCTTAGCTGCTGGACCCAGGGATGCTGTAAGGCCTTACAGCAGCATCAGCACGGATGCAGCTCCTTGGCACTGAAGGCTCTGCTCTGGCATGCCTGGCTCGTTTCACTGTCCACATCTGCCACCACGGGGTGCACATCTGGGAACACCTTCCTCATCCCAACTATGGGTGCACCAAGGGAGCAGCAGCTGCTTTTGCCGCGGCAATGCCTGTATCGGGGGCTGGAGCACGCCCAGAGCATGGAGGACCAAGGGAAAAGGGAGCATCCTATGCATTTCTTCTGAGGACTGCTTGGGAGGGAGGATGCTTGGAGTTGTAGAGGTCCTCTTGATTGGTGAGTACCTTAGTCATGAGGCTGCGCAGTTATCCTGCAGCTCGCCTTTCCCGGTCTGAGGTGTATCTGATGTTGCTGATGCAAAGTGAGGGGTCCCAAAGGGATTACTACAAGGGACTGAGAAGGACTTCTACCCATCTTGGGTAACTGAGATCAGAAACAGCTCCGGGGAAATACAAATTTGGGGGGAAATACAGATTTTCTGAAGTAGGAGATATATGTCCTTTGTGGCTCCGTCCTACATCACCTCTCCATCATGCTCTCTGCACCCATGGTGAGTGAGATGCTCTGGGATATTTTCCCTAAGCTGTGGAGCAGCAGGACATCCTCCTCCTCCTCTTTGAAGGATAAAGCTCCAGTGAAACATGGCCTGGATTCCCCCACGCTCTCCAGTCCCTGCTTCTGCTCACCATATGACCTAAAGTCAGGCAAAATTACATTAAACAGAGTCATCAGCAAAGTAAATAACAAATCACCCTTGCTCTCTGCTCATATCTTGTCTCAGGCAGGAAGCTGCCTGCTGAAGTCTGATTCCTGATGTAGGCTTGAGAAGTGGGATGGGCAGGAAACAACGGCAGATAGAGCAACAGCCTTTTAATTAGAAGGTAACGCAGATAATTGTGACGGTGATATATGTTTTCATTAGGAAAGAGGATGTTGTGCAGCGACTGTTCCAGGGCATTTAGAAGCTCCTCCTGGCCTGGGAGTGAGAAATGATCTGCCCTGACTTCGCTGAATGCTTCCTCAGGCACGCTGGGGTGGAGAGTCCCTGCTGAGTGTGGGATCGCCTGAAAGTCAGCTCGGATGGCCTAAAATCACAACCCAGGGCAGATGCTGGTGGGTTTGCTGTGCCCTGTAGAGGCTGCATGTTCCTGCTTTGAGCCTGACTTCAGAGCTCTGTCCCCCGCCTGCTTGTGGGTGAGCAAACCTGCACATCAGCCTCCGTCACGGTGACAATGTATGTCAAGGTGAGACTTACCTCTGTGTGCTTGAACCCCACTCGAGTGCCTTCCAAAGATGTAAAAGATTTCTGACTGTAAAGAAAAAGTGCATATCCTGCTGGGCACTCGTGAGACACTGAGACATCTTTCCATACTGGTGCTTTCCCTGCCATCCCGAGCACACACAGCCACAAATGCTTGTGCTGTGGTGATGGAGACAACTTAGGTCAAGTTGGGATGGCTTTCAGTGTGAAAGTCTGGGATATTCACCCGGAGATTATGGGACTTCTGAGCACTGATTTAACAAGAAATGTATCAATCATTTGAAAATGGTTTGATTTAGAAGTGGAGTATCTTGGTGCCAGATTTAACATTTTCAAATTTATTTCCTTTCTCTTGTTCCAGTATACCTCATTAATTAAGTAGCACAAGTTCCCCAAACTCCTGCATATTTATGCTTATTTACATCTCAGTCACTGGCTTCATTAGAATATTTTGATGCAATTGGAGGTCTTAATCTCATTTCTTTGCCTTTCCCCTGGAAACAACACAGCATGACCCCTAGCAAAATGGCTAGGCAGCTCGTGGTGGTTTCAGCAGACACTGACACTGCAAGTCATCCTTCACAGATGTGGTTTATGGGCCCATGTGCAGCTTCCACCCACTGCTTTCCTCCACCTATTGCCCTGACAGTGTTTTGGCGTCTTGCACTAAAGGTTGTGCAAGAGGTTTGTGATTTGTTCTCATGAATTAAAGCGGATAACCGCAGCTGTGTCTCCTCCATGCTGTGAGCAGAGTATTTCATTTTTATGGAGTGATGATGTGTTTTGTAAGGTGACTTGTCCTGACACCTTCCTTGCTGTTGTTTAGCGACACCATTTTGTAGTAGGGTCTTGAACTTCTGAATCAGAGGTGTCAGACTCATGAGCCAAACAGACCAGCTTACACCAGGATTGATGACAAAGTTACTGCTCCCTGAGCATCCTCTCACCTGCTGCATATAAATCAGTTTATTTCATTTTGCCTTAAAATGTAACTGTACAACACACATAATGTATGATGCAATGACTCACCACCACCACCCCCATCCACATGTTGAGAGTTCAGCAGAGCAGTAACTTTGTTCATCGCTCCATGAGAGCCAGGCCATCTCTGATCTGGAGCCTGGAAAGCAGTCTGCTTAATCAGTGGACCTGAGTGCAACACACTTAACTGAATTCTTATCAATTCTTCTCAAAATCCCACCATGCAGTCAGTGGTGCCAGCCTGGGTGACTTTCTGATTCTAGGAAAGATTTCAGAATGAGTAGAGACAAAACATGAAAACAAATTAAAAAGAAAGACCCCAGGGAAACAGTAAGTCAGAGAGTTGGCTATGTGAGAAAGAAGGGTTACCTGGTATCCAAAAATTATCCAGCCTCACTATCTGGAGGACCTGGAGCTGGTCCCTCTGACTGTCCCAGGTCCAAACTGTGCTGCCGCATTTCAACACTGTTTTGCAGCACGGCTGCAGCTTCCCCAGCCCAGCGCTTTAGGGCTCAGCTAGCACAGAGCACAGAGGGCAGGGGGGAGCTCTGGTCACCCCAGGAGGTGCCAGCAGTGCTGGGCAGAGCTGCCTGTAGCCCCTGTGCTGAGCTGCGCCAGCGTGTCACTGCATACAGCGTACGTTCAAGCAGCAAAATCAGAGACTGGTGGAGGAGAGGCTGGTTATTTTGGCACGTGTCCTGTCCTCAAGGCAGAAAAAAACCGCTTCGGATAAGCATCCTTTAATTTTTAGAGCCTGGCACAGCAACACAAAATGCCTTTCAGCACCTGCTGGAAATGGTTGTGATTAACTCCCTGTGACGAGCAGGAGACTTCCAGTTCTGGTCTTTTACTGAACAAAACCAAGTCCCAGCCTCGCAGCAGCTGAGCCAGGAGACACAAGATGCAGCGTGGCCGTTGTCCCGCAGCCCCTTGCACTAACAATGCTGCCCGTCTTGCGCATCTCATCCTCTTGCTTTTCCCCTCCGCCAGCACCAGGGCAGTGGTATCCTGATGTTTTTATCAGTAAGTGGTAACTGGGATGAGCCTCCTTTCCGCCCTCGCTAAGTGCTTTGCGCCAGCCCCTGGTGCTGATGATCTGTGACGCAGTCCCAGGTGGAGCATCAGGACACAGCTGTCATCTCAATGCTGAAAAATGGTATCGCAGTGCCAGGCAGGTTCCTGCAGGGACCGGTGCGCAGCAGCGGTTTAGTAAATAACCTCCCTCTTGTGGTGGCTGTGTTGCTTCGTAAGGTCACACATGCTTCAAACACGGACGGGTTCTGCATGCTTGGCCTTCCACATAGCATCAGGGGAGGAGAGCAGCAACCATGGGCAAGTGGAAATCCCAGGAGCTGTTGCTGATGAATAGCGTAAGTCCATCAGTGATCCCTGCTCTGCTGATGCCAGCGATGGCACCAGTGAGCTCTGGGAGGTGATGCATGGGAGGACTAAACCCCAGCCAGAGCTGGAACAAGCAGGTGAGAGGAGCTGAGCTTAAAAGCTGACAGCAAAAAAATAGATCAGAGGGCTCAGAGGTGAAACTTTGGGATGATGAGGTCCTCCAGAAGACAAAGGAGATTGGTCTGAACATCACCCTCAGCTGCAGATCCTTGTAGAAATGCAGGAGCCATTAAATAACAAAACAAAGCCAGATACACCAAGAAGGAAATGCCAGCCCATCTGCCAGGGATTGCACTGAGAGCACTGATGGTTAAGGGTGCACTTCAGAGGAGATCACAGAACTAGGCAAGCAAAACTGGCAACAGTTTGGCAAAAAAAACCAAGCCAGAGTTGTTCTATATTAAATGTGGAGCTGAATGTCTCTGAATTAAGTGTCCTGCAAACAGGCAATTCTGCAACAACTGCCACAGAAAGGAGCATTATGCAAATATATGCAAAGTGATCAAGGCGTATGTAATCACAGAAAGTGACAATGCAGATAGCAGGTGAATTGTTCACTGTAACCATGTCCTAAACAAAGGGAAGAAAATAGTGGAGGAATTAAATGGAGACCCACACACTGCTAAACTCAATCAAGGCACTCAGGTGACGTGTGGGCAGAGCGAGGCAACCCAGAAAAGTGAGAAAGCAAGTCAGAAAGTAAAACAAAACCCTAAAAATCAAATTCAGAGGGAAAACAAAGAGAGAAGTTACCAGTGACTGGGATAGAGTTTGCAAAATATGTGTTTTCAAGGGGTGGGCCCACTTGGATGCAGGCTAACTTTGGGATTGCAAAGATTTAAGGCCAACCAACTCCAAGACATTTGTTTAATGAATGAGGCAGCTGGTTGTGCTCCACCCTTTTGCACTGAAGAGATCAGGTTTTGCAGGAACTAAAATGCAGAGGAGGCTGCATTGTTCCAGAGAATGGCTGCTTTATGGTGGCTGGATACATGGATTGATGGCATCAGGAAAGGGTTGTGTCTCTCAAAAGCAACCTCATATAGGTATGAGAAGATACCAGCTCTGGAAGCAGTAACTCTGGAAATAGCTGCACAACAGCAGCCCAGTGCTTCAGGTATCCAGAAAATATCCTTTTCTTATCAAAGTACCAGTTACCTGACATTTAATGGGTTTCATGTCCTGAAATGACCCCAAGTGTGTCCCATTCACCTGTGCTTCAAAAACAAGCACCTGAGATATCTTCAAGAAGTAAGAATACACAGGAAAAAAAGGGAAAAGTAGTGAAGAGCAATACCACAGTGTAACCAGTCAGCCAAGGTCCTTGGGGATTGCATTATACAGGAAGGATAATTATGAATTTGTGCATATCTATATGAAGATTAATTAATGAATGAACCACCTAGGGACTGGTAGCCCTAATCTTAAGCAGGGTGCCATCATATAAAGCTCTCTATAAACAACAAAATAGAGCAGAAGACACACATTGCCCAGAAGAACTCAGCCTACACAGGAGACGGAAGGGAGATGTCTGCAGATCAGCGCCTGGTTAAGGAGGTCGGGTGGGAATGTCACCCCCTGAGCAGGGCACAGTGGTGCAGGAGAGTGTTTTTGTGCTGCCTGCCCTGCTCTGAGGACTAGACCCCAGAGTGGGCTGTTGGGGTAAAACACAACGCTATGGGAATTGTTAACTGATGCTTTAGTATTACATGAGCTGTTGAAAGCTGATCTGATGCCAGCCAAGCTGGGCTGGTGACTGGAAAGGCTATGTTCCAGTTGCTTCCAGGGCTGTGATTCAGATGGAGGAGTGGAAAGGACATGCAAAACTAGAGAAGGAATTGCCTGCTGTGATACCATGGAAGCAATGAGAGATGAAACCTATGCATGGGAAAAGCCAGGAACAGAGTAGGAAGGGGAATGATACAGTGTGGGTGCTGAATTCCTGTAGGCACTGGGAAAAGGTCCTGCCTTGAAGCCTCAAAGTCAGGGGCAGAGATGTAGATATCCCCAACCTCCTTCTCTGTCTCTCAGGGCCTGGGTGGTACTGCCTGGCTGTTTGTGGCTTGTCTGGTTCAGGTGTAAATGCCTCATATGCTGAGCATCCACCAAGTCTTTTAAGAGACTCTCTAGACCAGGTTGCCAGGAATGCTCCGTTGATTGCAGATATTCAAAATAAAATTTCATTCTCTATATTCCGTCCTGCCTTTTCCATTTGCAAGTTCAAACCTGCGTACCCTGCAAACCCAATGCCCTCCGTTGTGTTTGTGGGGCAGAACGGACAGAACCGAAGCAAATGAGCTCATTGACAGCAACATGGACGGTAACATCTCCCTCACTGCTGCTGCAGGAGTGGGGAAGAGGGAAGAACCAGGTATGACATGAAATCTTCCTGCACAGGGAAGGGACTCTGCTCTGAGCAATCCTACCACACGTCCTGGCACCTTCTCCTGCATGTGAAACACCTGCTATCCCCACCATAGTGTGGGCAATCTGTTTCATGCAGAACAGGTATTACTGGAGACTTTCTTGAGGAGACTTCCAGCAAGACAGAAGTGCTATTATTTCCCTTGATGAGCTGAGAGTATTTGGGATCAGAGACAGCATCGAGTTAGTGTGTCAGTGGTGGGTGGCCAGATGTCATTCCAAGAGCAGTTCAGCTAAACTGACTCTAGAGTCCAGCAAGGAACAGTATGTTGATGTGATGAAGCAGCTACGTCATGAAGGACCTGGCTGTCATCCCAAGGAGCATCTCACGATTACCCTTTTTAGGGCACATTGCTCTGTCTGTTTCATCCATTCAGCCTGACCATTTCCTTGAGGATAATACAGTGAACTGGGACCAGATCAAATTAGACAGATTTTGCCCATGCCCAGGTACTCCTCGGAGGTAAGGACTGCTTGCTCACTTGTCAGCTACCACAGCAGCAAGTAGTCCAAGAGTCTCAAACAGATGATGAAGAGCAGGGATTTTTGCAATACTTGTTGGCAATGAGGCCAAGGTCTCCAGAGACCATTTCGAGTAAATGTCTGCCACAACTGGAAAGATCTTTCCATGGAGGACTCAGCAATAACAATATGGGCTGTGGATGTGACTTCTTGAACACTTCCCATGAATACACTAGGCACATTTCAGGCAGATGATGAGCCTCTTCACATCTCCTTGTGGTGAGCTTGGTTTTGGGCCATCAGGAATGACTTCACATACACAGTTCCTAGACATGTTTTAAGTAAGGACCAAGAAACTTTCATCGGGATTAATAATAGACCTTCCTTTTAAAGCAGGCTTTATGGACAGAGCACTCATATTTATGAGTCAAAATGATTTGAACCATACAGGCAGTTTCTCCAGGGGTCAGGCCCACTGCTTCCAGTTGAAGCACACACTAAACTGGGACCAGGGCAGTTGTTTTCACAACTTGGTCAATGAAGACAGGCAAGTTAGGGAGAAGTTATTCTACAAAAACTTCATCTGGAGGTGGAATGACATGATCTCACGCTCTTAGCATCAGCCAGCACAGAGCGTCAGCATTGGCAATCAGTTATCCTCGCTTGTAAACAAGTATGCAATCACAGCCCTCCACTGCAGCATTCATGGGAACACACCTGGAAAGGTAGGTTTGTTTTTAAAGAGAAATCCAAGAAATAGCTTTTAGCCTGGCAGATTTTGATTGCACCTCCACAGGCATAATTATTGAATGCCTTGATTTCATTAACCATAATGAGTGTTCCCTTACCTGTTTGTCTGTAGTTTCATTCAATGGATGGCATAGTGCTTGCACTATAAGTAACTTGCACAGTAAGTAACAGGTCCCTCCGTCCCACCTGGCGGTGCATGACTCAGAATGGCTTCAGTGCCACGAAGTGATGCAAACACGTAGCCCTCTATTATCTCTTTTCACCCAGATGAATGAACCCTGAATCAGATGTCAATAACTGCTTGACATTCTTGGAGATCTCTGCATGCTGGTGAGTTTATCTCCATACAATTTCCCTGTTGAGAAAGCAACAAAGAGCTTCAGCGCCTGCTGCTCTGTGTAGTAGGAAGCTGTGGTAGAGGTTGAGCAATCCAAGGAATGCTTGAAACGCCCACTTGAGTTTTGGCTCTGGAGCCTCATGTTTTGCCTTTTCTCTGTGTTCCCTTGGGTAGATGTCTCAGTTTCTCAATTCCTGCCACTTGGCCTCTGTTTTTGGCAGGATCCTCCTCTCCTTGCCAGAAGCCCAGCACTGTGTTTGTGGAGCAGAGTGCACAGGATGGAAGCAGAGGAACAAGCATGGGAATGCACACAAATACGTCACCAGCTCTTGCTACAGCAGGAGAAAGGCAGGGAGGGGACTAGCCATGACATGAAGTTGTCAGGACAAACAGAACAACATCCTCTGTGTGACACAGCATCTTGGGTCAGCATTCACATCACTCAAACCTTTTATCTGCACAGCTCACTTTGAGTTTCTGCTGAGCCCTAGGAACCATGTGCATGGTTGTCTCATTACTGTATTTCACTCGTGAGCAGCTCGCTCAGCTCACCCAGAGCTCTGGCAGCTGCATACCCTGACAGTAACCAGGTGGTAGGCATCTCATCGTCTGAAACCATGATCTCTGCGGAAATCATAATTTTAGATAGTTAAGCAGCTCCTTCCTCTAGCCTGCCATGGGGAGCTAGCTCTCCAGCAAGGCTGTGTGTGTGGCTCTGGATGCTGCAGGTGTCTCAGCCCAGAAACCCCAGACTACACCTGCAGGTGGAATTAAGGGGGGGGGGCAGTGGTTTGCAGTGATTCATGTCATTGCCACCCTGCCTGGCTGTTGTGCCAGCCCTGCGGTAGTCACACTGACACACCTTTCAACGGGAAATGGAAAAGTGATGAGATACAGCCTTGTGATGTCTCCCAAAAGTTACATTTTGAAATCCACATGTCAGAGCCTAGCCTGAAACTTTAGGAGTCTACATGTGTTTTTCTGCTTTTCTAAACCATGGCCTCAGCATCAGACCGTAGGTGATACTGGCTTAAACCATCTCTCACCAGCACTGTGCATAGGCAGGATGGGACATGCTCTGTGTTGTACTGGCTCTGTCACAACTCTGTCTTTGGTGCTGTAAAAAGGGGCCTTGTTCCTGCTGGAGACACAGGAGGGGAAGTGTCTGGTGCTGTAATTCCACCTGGAAGGTTTGTGAAGTCCTTTCTACCAGTGTCTGGTGGGAGCTGGGCTATTGCTGTAAGACCTGTACATCCTTCCTCCCATGCTGCTTTTCCAGATGAGCACATTTGACTGCTCATGACCAGACCATGACCATAGCTGGCACCAGCAGTAATTGAAACACCATCCACAGAGGGAACAGGAGAGCCCAGCCCTGTGCAGGCTCTGCCCTTGGGGAAGGCTGGAGGTGATGGACGTGTACTGTGAGCTCCAGAATCATTTCCCTGCTCCCCAAGCAGAGAATATCTCCTAGCTCCTGGTTTGGGTGAGAAAGGGGAACTTTCTGCCCCTTTCTCCCCTGCCTGTGAACTAGAGGAGCCATGGCTGTGGCTGTATTCCTGATTTGATCAGCCCGGAGAAAACCTAGCCCTGCATCTCCCTTCACACCGAGGGGCTGCCCCTGGGAGAGAGCATCGCTGGGAGCTGGCACAGATGGGGAGCGTTGCACTGACATGGACCACAGGCAGAAAACCCTTCAGAAGAGCACATTTTGCAGCACAAAGGACTCTTTTCGTTCTCTCCCAGAGCTCTGCAGGGGCTATCTCCAGCGGGCTGGGTGCCTGCAGGCTCTTCATGTTTCCTGTTTTCATTCCAGTATCTGCAGTGCTAACATACCACATGCCTTGAATTCCAGCCCTGACACACCAGGAAAAGGGGCCAAGGGCAGATTCATGGGAGTCTCGGAGCCTTTCGTGCCCTTTCCCCAGCCAGGCTGGGGATACAGATAACTCCCTGACTCCTTCCTCCATCCTTTTTCTTCCTTTCTCTCTTCTAATTCCCGGAGTTGCTGTGTTATCCCTTGGCACTTTAATGCTGCAGTATTCTTCTGACAGACAAGGGCACTGATTTGCCCTGCTTTACTAAGGGCAGCAGCTGCAAAGAACTCCCTTGCTGAATCAGTGCTGTTAGTCTAGCAAGAAAGTGTGTACAAAAGATTGCCCTGAGGTCCAAGAGCTTTTGCAAAAATGTGGCATAGCCAACATAATACCATTTCCCCATTGCAGTGATAACTTTCTAATTCCTCCCTCCTAGTGGTATAAATCAGGAGTAAAACCTTTAAGCCAGTGGAAGGATTGTCTTGGCAAATATTTAATAATACTGCTTTGAGTGCAGTGTCAGCCAGATCCAATCCCTTCTGTGCCTTCCCTCAACTCCCAGCCAGCACTGATGCACAGTACCCAAGACACACAAAACATGCAGACTTGGCAATTCGTGACTTAAAGGACAAATTCTGCTCCTTTTAATTCCAGTGGTTAGTTGAGGCCAGATGTTGACAGCAGAAACAGTAAGCTGTGGCCAATCCAAAACCCAAGCAACGTGCAACAGCACGAGAAAACATTTCCAGCCCTGTGTATGGCACCTGCTGTTGGCACGACCTGCTCTCATCCCACCTGCTGCTGGCACCCGTGGGGGATCATGGCTAAGCCATGGCTGCGCCCATAGATGAGCAGGACACGTACTTGTAACTGCAAGTACTGATCGCATCACCCAAGGGATTTCTTCCAAAAGCCATGCTGTCCTGCAGGTAGCTGCCTTTCCCACCAAGGAAGGTGACAGGGGTGCCAGAGCAAGCAATGGAGAAGCAGCAAATTTCTACCCCACGTGGAGCTTTCTCCACAACCCCCCTCCAGCCCTGCCCTTGGCTTTGAGCTTGCAGCTCTTCTGGCCCAAAAGAAAGCACCTCCACAATGTTATGTACCTACTGCCCGCTCCTCTGTGACTCCCTGCCCCTTCTCCCAGCATGGAGAAGAGCAGGGTGAGGAAAGGAGGGGGACCCCAGCTCCAGTCTGGTGACCACCTCTGGAGGGAGGATAATCTCTCTGTGGCACAAGTGGGAAGCCAGAGGAGCAGCAGTGAAAGCCCACCAGGCTGCATAGCAGTAGCTAGACGGGGCTCCAGCATGCCGGCAGACCTCAGCCCAGCCCACAGCGTTTAGATTTCCAGCCTGGGATCAGCTGACATCCAAGGGCAACTTCTAAGGTGTCTCTGCAAGATAAGATAACCCATGAGAGCAGGCGTCAGTCCCACGGCAGAGCCCACACTCCTCCTAGCAGTGCTTTAAGGGTGTGTAAATTGAAAACCTCCTCTGCAGCAGATGAGGGGGCAGAGCAGTGGCAGCTCCTGCTCAGGGAGAACGTGCTGCAGCCACTGCCCATCCCCTGGGGAGGGTCTTGGACACGGTGGCCAGAAGCTTTGTGGGTTCACCCCAATTTCTCCGAGCATTTCAGAGCCCATTTTATCTGCACTTCTGTGGTGGATTCCTCTGCTTTGTGCTTTTGATGAAAACTCCTGGTTTTCCTTGTTTTAAAATCATATTCTTTTCCCACTGAAACAGGAGCTTGAAGTGAGAGGTTTAAAAGACAAACACTGTCTCTCACCACATTTTGATTATTTAATCAGGGAAAGGGCTGTACTTTGTCTTACTTTTACTTGCTTAGAGACACAGGTAGTTTAAAGTGAACACACATGATTATTTAAGATTGAAAGTGCTACTTTTTCAGAAAGCATTATATTTTTAAAATGTTGCTTTTGCTAATCATTTTTTTTACTCCCTTCACCTTCCCCCCCTCCTTATTTTTTACCTTCAATGCACCCTAGACACACATTTTTCCTGTGAGAGAAACAGGACCATTTTTGAAAAATACAAAACTATGTGAGAGACAAGAAAAGACGATCAAATTGCCTATTTTTCTAGGTTGAAAGCACAGAATCACTGTGCAAAGTTCTCCAGCATTCTTGCACAGCTCTAGGAAAGAGGCTTGTTCTGAAAAGGCTGTTCCGATGAAATCACATTTTCCATGACAAAAAAAAGTCTTTGTCAAAGACATCTTGACAGCTTGCTCTTGGCTTTGCCTGCTGGCTGGTGATGGGGCCCTTTCAGTTATTTATGTAAATGTTGTCAGGGGCTGAAGTGTGGAAAGGAGGGCTGCTCCTGTGCCTCTCTGAGCTGTTAGCCTGGTTGGCAACCAGGTTCTCCCAGGCTATAATACCAGACAGGACAAAATGGTGCCTATAGGCATCCCAGCCAGCGAGGACCTGAAGCCTTAGCATCCATGGAGAACAGTCTCTCCATTCTCCAGATGAAACTTCTCTGGTGCAAGAGACACAGGGGCAGGAGGCCATATGGTTGGAGCCTGCTGAACCGGGACAAGCCATGGATCCATGAGGTCCATCCATCCTTCTCACAGCCTGGAAATACAGCCGCAGCTGGAGTAGCAAAGGCCAGTTGGAGGTTACCAGCTCTTGTCGCTGAATGTCCCTCAGCCTTGTCTAAGGCTGATCCACCTGCCTGCCAGAGTCAATTTGTACATCACGTACTGGTGGCTGAGCCCAGCTTGGCAATGCCTTCATGCAGAAATGAGGAACAAGTGGTGAAGGGTTTAAAATAGATCCTCTGATGCCTTCTTTGTATGTGTCTTTCCAAGTGACCTCTCCCACCACATTTTTTAACATCACTCACAAAAGAGGCATGTCTTGCATTTTCTGTGCCTGATCATAAGAAAGGTCCCATCCTGAGAAGTTTTGTTCTTAATTCTGATCTTCTGCAGTTTTCTGGAAGCCATTAAAAATCCCACGTCCTTCTGAATTTTACTCAATTTTTGAGGACAAGAATTTCGGAACATTCATAAAAGGAAGTGAAAATTTTTGTGCACGTGACAAATACCCTGTTGTCACAATAGACAGCAATGAAAAATGCAGAAGGGGTCTTCAGGGTTTAAGTCAATCTCATTTAAGCTGATCTTCAGAGATTGGATTGAGGCTTAACGTAGAAGGAAATGTCCTGCATCTGCTACCACAGGGCTCTTGCACATTCTGACCACTGTCACCTGGAGGAGCTGGGGCCATGTGCATGGCACTTGCTCTTTGTGAGCAGATCCAGTGTCCTTACAGCTCTAAGGGAAAGGCTTAGGGACTGCAGAACTCCATTTCCTAGACACATTGGTGCTTGTTGACCAGGACCATGGTTTTAATAGCACAGCATGGCCAGAGGACTGAAATGATTTAGGTGGCTGTCTAATGCAGCTGTGCTGGAGCCCCTAGAGTTGTTCCCTGCAGGATCTAACCCCCACGGGCAGCTCCTTACCCTGCTGGCATGCTCACCATGCTGCCATCACTTCTGAGCTCGGGGAGTCCATGAGCATAAGCAAACACGGGGTGAGCCCCCAGGCGGGTATGGGACTTGCTCAGCTGCTGAGCACACGCTCCCTCTACACACCCCTGTGCGCCAAGTGGCAGGATCGTGGTGTGCAGCACCTTCAGAAAGTTTTTTTCTGCAATGGTTCATCATGCAGTGTGGCTTTCCTAGTGTTTTCAACAGGGCAGACACTGCGTAGCATGAGCCACTGCTCCCCTTAGTCCAATACAGCTTCCTCCATCCCAGCCTCAGTCTCACATGGTCCTGCGCTCCCATTGCTGCCTATTCTGCAGGCCAAAATCAGTGTCCTAGGGAGAAAGGTGGGTAGCTTTGAGGTTTCTAAGCAAAATAAATCAGGAGCCTGGAGCTCCCAAACCATCTGTCTCTCCCTGAACGTTATGCAAGGCAGAAGCCCAGCCATCCTATTAGCCCCTCTGCTGCTGGCAGGACTTCCAGATCCCTCCACTTGCGACCAGCCAACATGCCCTTCATTTTTCCCTCTCAACCTTCATTTAATGTGTTTGGGAGTCCAGTGTGAGCACTGCTTCCAGATAAAAACATCTGCTCCAGATAAAAGCATCAGCTGGAAGCATCAATGTGATTTCTAAGTATATGAAGAACAGAAGGCGCCCTCAGAGCGGACCTGACCTTCACAAGCAGGAGCCGACAGGACCATCAGTGGGTACAGTGTGGGGCAAGGCTAGAGGAGGGGGCTGGTGGACCATGCTGGAGGAAGGGGAGGCACAGGGGGCCTTCCCTTCTGTCTGACTGGGTCCACCAGGCTTTGAGAGGTCTTGCTGAGGAGCAAGTCACCGGAGCAGCCTGGGAGTGAGAGGAGGCACAGAGCAAGAGGAGGGAGGAGGTGAAGGGGATGAGGCAGGGAAAGGCCAGTGGGGTCTGTGATATGTCAGCTTTGGGGGTCAGTGATGAGTGTGGAGGTGTGGGAGGGGAGGAAGGCTTCTGCTGACTTCCCAGGGATATGACTTCTCATTGGCATCCTGGATGTGTCCTACCCTGGTGACTCCAATGGGAAGGAATAGTTCCCAGCCCTGGGGCACCCTTCTTGTGTGGCCTTGAGAAAGAAGCACCGCTTGTCTCTGCCTCAGTTTCCCTATCTAAAAAACAGGACCTCCACTGAGACCTTATCAGCATGCCGCACTGCGAGCCCCGTGGATGAGAGCAGCATCAGGCGTGATCCCCCCATCCTATAGCTGGTTGGCGCTGTGCACTGAGCATGGCCAGCTAAGGGTTTCTCCTCAACAGCCCATGTCCGGGGCCAGCTGCCAGCCTGGCCCATCACAGAGAGCTGTTCTGGGGTCAGTAAAGGAGACAATGATACTGCACAATGGAATACCCCCCACTTTTTGGAAGAAGGTGACGTCTGAATTTGTCACTTACTTAGATGCGGGAAGGTGCCAATTCCCTCATACCTGCTGGTTCATAGAGCAGTGAGACTTAGCCCTGCCTTTTGCTTTCAGCAGCACCAGGGTCCTGCAGCAGAGAAGGGGGGAAGGGATAGCTCTTTTTTTTTTTCTTTAAGCTCCCTCAAATCGATCCCACCCCTCTGCTTCTCTCCCAGCACTATGCAAAGTCAGTTCAGGGAGCGAAATCCAGATTCCCTCTCCTGGGACACAGTCTCTTTAAAAGTCCAGAGCCTTTACTGGCATTCAGGTGGTGACAGTTGTCCCTGAGAAGTGACAGGTCTCCCAAAGTGGCAGTGCTGCCATCACACCAGACAGTGCTGCTCTGTGGAGGAGGCTGGACAGTGGCACAGACTGGTGATACAAACTGGCTGGAGTGGGATCTCGCTCACTGCCAGCCACAGATTGACCCTAGAAAGTGGAGGAAACCAGCAGGTAATAGAGCAAGGAAATGCCACCGCAGGTGAGGGACCGTGAATCATCCCCACACTCACATTTTCTCCTGCATTATTATCCTTTTTAAAAATTAAAGATGGTAATAGGTTACTGTAGTTGTAAGTGAGATAATGGGAGATTTTAGGGAGATAAAATTATAATGGTATCCAGGGAGAGAAGGGGTTAGGGAGAGAAAATTGAAAGGGATTCATTATGAACTTATCCTCACTTATAAATATTCCCCCAGGTTAGGACCTTATGGTGTTAATAATTAACCAGAATCTTATGAAGGCTAAAATAACTACAACACGCACAAAGATCATCGCTTCAGTATTCAGCATGTGCACAAACCTTGCCCGCCACTCGTCTCAGTTACTGTGGCAACAGTACATCTGCTTTCCACAATATCCTTCATTAATCATATACACCCAGGGGGAAAAAAAAAAGTCTTGGAGGAATGATACCACAGGAGCTATTTCTGCTCGCCTCCCGCCAGTGAGTGGGACCAGCTCTGAACGCAGCCTTTCAACCACTATTTACAGCCAAACCCCTACGCGATGCAAGGTAGGGGCTCGGTGCTCCACAGCTCTTAGTCCATCCACAGCCTTGGTGGGTTTGGGTTATTCCCTTATTTCAGTGACAAGAGCAGTGTGACCCCTGGCAGGGGAAAGCAGTGTCCTCGGAGGGAAGGATACCTGGAGGAGGGATGCAGTTCCAAAAAGTTTACTTTTCCAGTGCTATTTCTTTTTCTTGCCCACTGCAGGAAAGGAGCTTTTGGGAGGTGAACTGGGAGGTACCTCATACTCAGACAGCACCCTTGGGGAGGCTGGGTGGGCAGGAGGAGGGCTTGCTCTCTTCCCCTGTCTCTGCCCCATCTCGTCCTTTGACAGTCGGGGTGAGATGCAGCACCCCGAGCTGAGCTGCAGCTCTCCCATTGATGCCTCCCGTGCCCAGGAGGAGGAAGGAAGCATCGGTCTTTGCCCTAGGAGACCGTCTGGCAGCAGCATTAGCAAGGCAAGCATCTACCAGCACAGCAGGACAAGCCTCTTCCTGCTGCAGCTCAGCCCAGGGGCAGCCCTGGCCCTGCCACAGGGACGGTCACTGCCTTCCCCATCCCCTCCCAGCCCCTCATCTCGAGGCTGCACCTCGCTACTTTACACAGCTCCTCAGACTGAAGCAGGTTATTTAAAGAGTGCAAATAAACTGGGTATGAAGTAACTTCTTTTATAACCTTCCCTGGAGTATCCAACATAAGAGAAACTGCATTTTCAGCATGTAATTGGTACCAAACTCTCATATTATACTTTCCATGTAAGAGTATGGCAATGCTTTACCCAACAAATCTCCTGGGTCTGGGTGAATTTTATCTCCAGTTTACTGATGGACGAAGTGAGGAATGGACAGACCATGTAACCCTCCGTGATACAGGTCATACACTTGAAGGCCAAAAAGATCTCTGTTTTCTCCTGCGGAGTGCTCATGCACATTATAATCGAGTCATCCCTAGACTTCATTGAAAAACTAAGCAAATTCCGCTCTTTTAAACATTTTCTCCAGCTATCAAATAGCTTATGTACCTTTTCCGCGTTCTCCCCAGCTAGCCAACATCCATGTGGAAACATGCCCTGCAGGTCTACATGTGCATCCCAGATGGGCTCACTGCTGTACAGGTGTGACATCTCCCACATCCCCAGCCACTTGGGACCACTCTCTGTGCTGTGCTGCTCTCCTCATGACTTGTTTGCCCATGGTGCTCCCACACCTTGTCTGGCCCCTGCTTTCCAGGAGAGAGAGCCTAGACGGAGATCAGAGCAGAGTGGCAAGGGGAAAGCAGGAGTAACATGGGGCGCAGCTCTTTCATAAAGGCTCTCCTGCTGACACCTTGTCCCTCCAGCCACAGCAGCATCTTCATCTCATGGCAGAGGAACCAAGTCAAGCCAGCACCAGCCTTGGGCTCATGGTGCTCCCTGGACACCGTTGCCCTGAACATGCCAGGAAGGAGTAAGTTCTGGTGGGACCAGACCCCATTATCCCAGGTGTAAGAGCCACCTCTGCGTCTCCTCCTCCCAGGATTCCCTTATCCTGGAATTTTCAGGCTAGTTTAGTGCAGTTAGCTGGTAGTCACTGACTCTGAAAGTTTCAATCTCACTGCAGTCCAACAGGCCTTAAAGATGAGAAGCAAGCCAGCTACTGGGAAAAGGACTGGCCATATGTTAGAAACAACCTGTTTCTGTAGGAGCAACACCTCAGACACCAGCCATTTGTCAGAGCACTTTGATTTTACTGACTCTGAAATTCCAGCGGGGAACTGATTACAACCTGCTCTACCACAAATCAAACCGTCATCGATGAGTAGCTCCAACCAGAGGACCCTGCACTGAAAGCGCACCTCTCCAGCAGAGTGCTTTGCCCACCAGATGCACCCCTGGCTTACTTGGTTCACCTCCCACAAGCTGTTCTTCACCTGCAAGCTGATCTCATCGAAGCACCGAGCCCTCATGGGTGTCCGGGGCCAGACCAGGGGCTGCCTGCCATCAGCACGTGCCCCATACTTGGGAGCATCCCACCTTTCTGGTTCCCTGGAAGGTATCGAGCAGAACTGAGAAAGGACTGGTATTTGTGGAACTCTGCCTTGAAGCACTTCTCTACGGGATGCACATGGCTGCAGATGGAACATGGACCTTGCTTCCCACTCTGGGTGGTTCAGCAGGTCCTCACAGGCCACAGTCTCTGCAGAGATATTTAAAGGTAGTGAATGGACATCAATCATATCTATCAAGTGGAAGGAGCCATCTGGGTCCTGAAATAGTTCCTACAAGTCCTGGACAGACTTCAGACTGTTCTGGTTCTATGGTGTTAATCTATGAAGCACTAGAAAATGTCCCCATGGGCATGCAAATGCAGCTGGTCTTTCTCATCAGTATTTCTTTCCTGCTACTTCTCACCATAGCTCTGTCGATGGGAGGGGACCTCTGGAGCTCCCCAGGCCACCTCCCACTCAGAGCAGGACAGTTACTAGCACTAGTCAGTGACCCCATCTGTGTTTCTGTCCACTGAAGATGCATGTCCAGCGCTCTCTGTTGCAAAAAGTCCTAGGAGTCAGTGGGAGGAGGGCCTGGCGGGATAAGAACATTCCTTTAGCAGTTGCAGTGCGATGGCCCTACGGCACGTCCCTGCTATGCAAGCAGTGGAGCACTTGCCATTGACCAGAAGGTGAAGTGTCATGTGCACTGGGAGGTGACGGGCCGTCCTCCAGAAAAGCCTACCCCTGAGACCTGCAGAGGCGCCTCTCGTTACAGCAGTGCCTGTGGCTGGAGAAAGGGCCGATGATGTGAAAGGAAGCGACAGCAGGTGCCTCCCAAAAGGGTTCATCTTTAACCACGTTGCGGCACAGATCAAACTGCAGGAGGTGAAGTGGGATCGTGGACTGGGTTGTGGGCATCCCTGCCCCACAGAAAGAGTCCCCCCCAGGTCTCACCACCATCTCCTGAGTGCACAGCAAGGACAGTGTCCAGGATCAGTGCAGCATCACAGCACCTCTCCAGCGTCCCCATCAGCCTCTAGCAGAAAAGGCAGAACCCCTCTTCCCCATGAACTTGTGAACTCTGTGCCCTGGACAATACAGAACTGGATAAAGGGAATCCAGCCAAAGCTTCCTAATAAATGGGACATGCCTCTGAATTTCTTAGCCCTGGGAAGAGTGAACCCATCTCTGCAGCCAAGTGCAGAAGGTGTCAGTACTGAGTCACTTTGCTCACAAATGCTGTGCCATGAGGAAGTGAGACGAGGAGGAGTTGCTGCAGAGGACTCGGCAAAAGAGAGTTACTTGCACCTTGCAGGATATCTCCAGAAGGCTTTCCATTCTCAGCTGCAAGAGTATGCTTGGAGAGGGGAGATTGTCAGGAACCGGGTGTTTAACTCTGGGAGCCAGCAACTTCAGTTCTCTTCATGGAGACACAGGGCTGCTGAGAGCTGGTGCAGAGGTACCAGGGAAAAGGCAGCAGCACATTGCCATTTCAGGAAAGCCTTGGCTTCCCAGGAGCATCCCAGGAGCATCGTTCAGCCATGTGTACCCAGATCCCAGCAGGGAGTTTTGGAGTCAGTGGGGACTCATGGTGGAGTGGTTCAAGGTTTCTCTGCAGCACAGTCAGAGCCAGCCCTTCGTCTTCCTTTTTGTTCTTGTCCTTTGGGTGACCGCTCAGTGACAGAATAGGTTAATGGGAAAAGGTGTTCAGGGCTACCTGCCCTGCATGCCAGCAGGGCTGTGTGCTGGTTGCTACAGGCAAACAGTCCTCCTGAAATTTTGGAAGCGATTCAACAGCCAGCTCCCTTCTCTACCATGCCCACAGGCGCAGGGAGCATTGGTCCCAGCTTTGGATGCATCACCCTGGGCTGAGGGAGGAGAGGACAGGTACACAGAGCAGCTCCAGCCCAAGGAGCGCAGCATGGGCTCTGCGCAGTGTCGCCCAGCCCCTGGTAATGACAATAGCAAATTAGACTTCTTTAAATAACCAGGACCTCTTCAGGAAAGAGAGTAAGATCCTCAGACGGCCTGATCTCCACTTAATCCCTGCAAACAGACACCTCTGATTAGGAGGATTGGTTTCTTCTGGCAGGGGGGGCAGATTGAGGGCTTTGCCTGGCAGGAGCAAAGCAGTGACATCTGGTGCTGTGTTTTCCAAACCCTGAGAGCCCCTGACTTCTGTCCCCAATTTAATTCTCAGTCTTCTCGCTTTTCCTCCTCATACCAGCACCAAACACCCTTCATTAGCATCTGACCTGGAGCACAAGCATCCGTATCTCTCCATGGGTACGCGCAGCCCTAGTGCACCTCGTGCCAGGGATCAGAGAGGAACACTGAGCCTCTGGATGTGGAAGGGGCAGGCGAGGTGGGCAGAGATGAGCAGGAGTCACCCCCGAGGATGCAGCGACAGCTTTGTGTGCAAGGACTGTGCAGGCAGTGGGGCTGCTCCTCGTCCCCCTGCACCACTGACACAAATTAGAGGAGCCACATCACTGACACAGAGGTCTCGGTTAATGAGCAGGGGCACTAATGAATCTGTATGTTATCTCAATGTGTTCTCTGCCTCTAGGACAGCCCTGAGGCTCTTCAAGCAAACAAATGAAGGAAACATGTCTATTAGGGCTTGCCATGCACGTGGGCCAGCCCTGCAGGCTGGGAGCTGGCTGGGTTCAGGACAACTGTACACCCACAGGAGCAATTTATACAGGCTCACAAAAAACATTTTTGCTGAAGATTTTCTGCAAGATTTGCCAGGGTTTTTATCAAAACCAAAAATGAGATTTCACTTGTTGGGGTTTTTTTTTTCAGTCTCATTTTCTTAATGAGATTCTAAAATTTTGACCCTCCCCCAAGATATGCTGTTTTCTGTGTTGATGAAGATCAGTTTTGGCTGAAAATAATTTTGATGGAAAATGTTCAGCTGTCTCTCCAGCAGGGTAAAGCCCTAACGGAGATGTGTGATGCGATAGTGCTGGCATGACTGAATGCCTTTGCTTTAAGAGGCAGCAAAGAAAACAGCTCCTGGCAAGGCAAGAAGAGCCCCTTTCAATCCCAGCTGCATTCTTGGAGCAGCCTTGGAGAGGTAGGAGACCCACTGAAGTATCTCAAATCACCAGCCAGTCATGATAAGGAACACATTGTTTTCTGGCTGTTTTCTTTCCATCCTAACCCAGCTGGATAGCTCCAAAGACACCATCCAGACTGGGCAGCAGAGGAGAGAAATGGGGGGGATGCTGATGAGACTCAAGGCTGAGCTGGGTACCAGGGTGTTCAGCACCTGGGCAGGCTTGGGTGGACATCTAGGCACTCTGAAGTGCCCAAGGAGAAGGAAGGGACAGCTGGGTCTATATTTTGCTAATGTAAGTCTAGGGTGGCAGTTTTGTAATGGTTCAGCCTCAAGGTCTTTATGGATAGCAGTAGCCCCAAAGTAGGGTGCCACTGGGGAATTACACCGTCGACAGGGAGTGTGAGCAGGATGCTGGACCCGTGTGGGATGGGATCTGTGGAAGAGGTGATATGATGTGTATGCTGGAGCTGCCACAGCTCCCTGCAGGAAGAGACCTCCTAAAGGTGCCAGGGAGGTCTCACCACCCCACCACCGGGGAGGTCTCACCACCCTGCACTCTTATCATCCGGAGGGGACTGAGAGGTGAGAATTACGGCTGCTGGGAGCATGAGAGCATCATACAGAGCAGCATCGGCAGAGCAGCACCGGCAGAGCAGCACACCTACAGGAACCAAAGGTGGAAGAGCAGTGGAGCAAGAACAGGAAGGTTTTGTGGGAAACCCTGGTCTGAAACAACTGGATGCATGGGATGGCATCTGCCAACAGGCAGGACATCTCAAATGCCAACATCACCTTGGGCCTACATCTGAACAGTGAATTAAATAGGTCTGAAAATATGCCTGGGCACTGGGACCAACCAGCATGAGCAGCCCACACTATCTTGTGGACTTTCCCAGCCCCTGCAGCAGGATGGATGCATTCAAAACAGTCCCAGGAATGCTCCAGCTGCTGACTGTGTCCAGGAGAGAGCTCTCTGACACAGTCCAAAACCCAGGGTCCTTTATGACAATTTAGCAGTGCAGACAATTGCATTTGTAACCCTGGCAAGCACTGCCAGGCTCTGTTTAATGTGTCTGCCATGGTCTGCTGCTCTGTAGTGGAAGTGAGGACTAAGGGCTTGGCATCTGGCATTGGTACATCCCAGAGAGGAAGCAACAACTCATTTTCCGCCATTAGATCCTGTAAGAGTACTTTTAAAATGAGAGTTATGGGCTAAAATATCCTTTCTGCAGGGAGTGGGTAGGCAGATCAATTAATCAATCAACTGATTGCTTAGACATACAAGGAGACTATCGTCACCCAAGGCTGAGTGGAGATCAGTGGCGTGCACTGTTGTAGCAATTTCACATTTGCTGCCATGTGATGGGGCTCTCATTTGCCATTTTTATGATCATTTATGCCACATTTGTCCATTTGTTGGCATCACATTCAATGGCATTACCAACTGGTTGAAGTAATTTTGAACACAGTTTCAATAAAAATACATCATACGTGTCCCAGGTCACAGAGCACCCACAGGAATGCAGGCTCCTGCAGCCCTGCGGATGGCATTGCTAGAGGAGGCTCTTCATGCTCTCCACCAGGGAAGGACAGACACAGGGACGAGGACAGCAGGAGTCCTTGCAATGACAGGTTGGGGACAAATTCTACTGCAACACATGGCAGCACCAAGAGGCTGGTGGAGCCATTTTCCCTCTGGATGATGACATGGACCTCTTCCCATGGAGTATTACCCCTGTTGTCACAGAGTGTGGAGGTGGATTTGTGCCCTGGGCTGGACACACAGTCCTTCTCATCTCACCAGCCTATTCTCAGGGACACAGGCGTGCAACAAACCCCAGCCCCTCCACCGCCAGCCAATTATCCCAATCAGCCTAGGAAAGGATTTATGGGGCATGATGCTATTTCAGGGACTGGACTCAACCAGCCAGCAGTCTTTTCCAGGTCTGGGTTCCTAATTAAACCCTTGTCGATTCTAACACCTTCCAAATGGAGACATCTGCTTTGTCCACTCATGTATCCAGCACACTAGATAATAAGGTAGACAGATTTTAACGATCAGGAATCCCAACAAGTGGGTTATTTTATTATACATTTCTTAGAGATTTTGCTTTGGGACAGTTGAACTGTATGGCACATTAGAGAGTATGAAGTAAGCTAGCTCAATCCAAGCAACTTTTTGAACAAAGGAGTGCAGCCATTTGTCTTCTTGCTTAGGCGTGCTAAAGAAGACCCACTGTAAAGGCAAATACAGTTTGCCCAAGGCTTAGCCACTGCACGTTGATCTGCCCCCAGGGCCAATATCTATTAGCAAGAGGACAAGAGGATGGTACTGTCTAAGTGTGCTGAAATGCATGGATTGTGGGGGAGAAATAACCAGAGCAGCTCTTCCAACTCCACCTGCTCCCCAGCGAGGGAAGGCTCCGTGATCCTCATCCTGGCTGGATGGTCCTGTTACTTAGGGTCTGGGTTTGGGTGCTGTAACTTGGGGTCTGGTTTTGGAGAAGATGCTGTGCAAGGCAGACTATGGACCCCACTCTCCAGGGTGGCCAGGCAGGCTCTGCCGTGCCTTCAGCACTGGGCTGGCACTGCACCAGGTTTGTGCTGGGTTTTCACCCAATATCCCCTCAGCCAAGCTAGGGGACGAGTTGGGGGCAAGAGGAGACTTCAGGGGGGTGGCAAAGGGCCCCTACTCGCCTGCTGGACCGTGCCCACCTGGCGGGGCTGGCTCCAGAGCAGTGCCGCCGCCTCCATCCCAATGCACCCAGCCGTCGGGAGCGGGAGGGAGGAGGGAACTGTCTGTTTGTATATTTTACATGGTAACCTTTTGGGGTGGAAAATAGCTCTAAGCGCCAAAGAGGAGAATTAAAGTGCATTTTAATGATATGTGTCTTATGTCTGAATGAGCATCTCAGATTACAATATCATTTGGGTCCATGTGATGAAATCCAGCCAGCGAAAAATCTCCCATCATCTCTTTCTACATTAATACACATATTTATGTTTTAGAGCTTAAATTTAACTACTCTGTTCTTTCAAAAGTAATTAAACTAGGCTTCAAATGAGGAAATAACCTCATGTACTCTCTGCCCACCAACCACACATGAATATTAAAGAAAGTGGTCAGAAACAGATCTATCTGTGAAAAAAAATATAAATTAATTAAATGCAGTTTTCCTTCCCTGCAGCTTCATTCAACCTTTATATCAAAAACGACATGAAATGCATCTGTGTTCATTTGTTTAAAAAAATCCTTTGAACACATCTCCATCTCCATTTAAATTAAAAAATGACTTAGCACAAAGAATAACAAAAAGCCTTCTGTGCAGGAATACAATGAGTAATGAACTTCAAATCATATCTGCATGAAAGATTGTCAAGTTGGATATTGTTTTTCCATATGACCTGTTTTTTTCTAATTATTGTATTTTTCCTGGCTCTGATTTTATAAACAGTGGCACCTCTCCCCTTAGCTGGCTTAAAAAGAGGTTTGTTTAATCTTTGACATTTCCTATTTCACAGGCTTCTTTGCAAGTGTCACACAATAGAGCCTTGTTGGTCTCAGTTTAATTAAACACAATTACTTTGCTTTAAGTAGCAGAAGCAGTGACACTTTAAAAATTTCCAACTCAAACAGTTCCTTTTCTGCTTAGAAAAATAATACAGTGTCAGTGAATAATTAAAACATACAAATCATCAGAATTAATTAACATCTTAACACTTTTAAGTGCTTAAGAGTCTTTATTTCTGGACATTTCATTTGAAATGCTTTTTGGAGACCGCTAGAATTTGCAAGCAGCTTTTTGGTGATATTCTCCTGGGTCACGGACAGAGACCTTCACCTTCCTCAGCAGCCGGGCGAGGAGTTAAATCCCTGCAGCGTGCCACAAGGTCACCTGTGATATGAAATCCTCCGTTCCCCATCTCCTCTGAATATGCAAAGCTGACTCCTGCACCAGCACAGCCCCTCCATGCTGGGGTGTTGTGCAGCGTCTTGCAAACTGAGTCCTGTAGAAACCAACCCAATTTCAGTGCAATTCAGACCCGTGCTGATTTTCTGGTTTCTCCATGAAAAAACAAAAGATGTGCATCCATTTCCAAAGAGTGCTGGATCAGCCATAGCTGGGAAGGCCCAGAGAGGCTTTTCTCATCACCTCACCTTCCCTGCATAGACTGGAGACCTCCAGAACAGCTCCAGCACCAGCTCCGCAGCATGTCAGGCTTCCAGTCACTTATTTCTATGCAGTTCACATGGGCTTGTATAGTAATCTGTCAATATTCAGTGCGGTCATCCCCATACACCGGCCCATCAATATTTATTGCAGTAATTTCCACCATCTGAATAATAGAAATTGCAGATGAAAAAGCTGGTCAGTGGCAGCAGCAGGAAGGAAATTGGGTGTCGCAGTTCTCAGTCGAGTGCCTGGAAGAGGCTGCTCTCGACTTGAAATGTAGCTTTGTGCCTTTCATCCCATTACACCTACTTGCTCCAAACCAGTTCTTCTTCCTCTTTCATGAGTACACTTTTCAAATGATAATGGGCTGGTGTCGTGACCTTGCTGAAGCAGAAACCGCCGTGCTAAAAATATTAACGCTTTTCATCTTTGCTTCTGAGTCCCAAATGGTTTTGCTGGTTTTCTCTGAACATTTCAAACATATTGATATCATTATAGAAATGAACTTGCCCCTTTCTGGCTATAATATGATAAACCACTACACATGCATGTGAATTTTGATTTCATAACCATTTTGGCTGTGTGGCACCCAGGCAGCCCCTCTCTGCCCATCAGACTGGTGCATCATGTGGCAGACAAGTGACTTATTCCGGATGCCATGGGAGAGCCCGGAACAGAGCCCTGCATGTCCACAACCCAGTGTGGTCTTCAACACACTCACACTTTCACTGAACACGTGGATGTAGGAATTGCATCTCATATCCTACTCCTGTCCAAGCTAGATCTTCTTACCCCACTGCACTGGCCAGTCAGAGGAGTTGAGTCCTATCGTACCTACGATACCACCTTTGGAAGTCTGGCAGGTCCAAGAGCATGGTGCACAGCCAGCCCCAGGCATCCTCTGCACTCCAGGGATGTTCAGGATCAGAAACCTGGATGTTTGACACCACCCGAGGAACCTGAAAATATGTAAGTCTATGGGACCCAACAGGATGTATCCCAGAGTCCTGAGGGAATTGGCTCATGTAGTTGCCAGGCCACTCTCCATGATATTTGAAAAGTCATGGCAGTCTGGTGACTGGAAAAAGCAAAACATTGCACCCATATTTAAAATAGCAAGGACGACCCTGGGAACTACTGACCTGTCAGCCTCACTTCTGTGCCTGGGAAGATCATGGAACAGATCTTCCTAGACACTATGCTAAGGCACATGGAGGACAGGGAGGTGATGCGAGACAGCCAGCATGGCTTCACCAAGGGCAAGTCTTGCCTGACCAACCTAGTGGCCTTCTGTGATGGAAGGACCAAGATGGGGTACAGAGACAGTGGGTGGTGCAGAGCTCCCTTTGTGCATGGCTATGGAGAGCTTCCAGATGCCTGTAGGACCACAACAGGGTACACGGATGGTGAGTGGTGTGGAGCTCCCTTTGTCCATCGCTACACGTAGCTTCTAGTTGCCTACAGGAACATGACAGGGTACAGAGATGGTGAGTGGTGCAGAGCTCCTTTTGTGCACAGCTGCAGGGAGCTTTCAGCTGCCTGTAGGACCATAACAGGGTGCAGACTAGGGCTATGTGTGTTTCCTTATCTTTAGGTCAATGTCCTTGTAGAAAGTTGCAACACTCTCTAGCTGAGTAGTAGAGGAAGGAGAGGACAGGTGAGTGCAATGATCCAGTCATGTCCCTGTCTGAGGATGTGGCTGTCAAAGACAGGAGCATCAGAGAACAGAGCAGCCACCTCCCATTGCCATTGGCAGCCCCTCATGTCAAGGCTGTCCATCCCATGTCTCCCTGACAGACAGGAGACACCCATCCTAGGCCAACCATGTCACCAATCCCACTGCAACGTGGGCCACCACCAGTGTTTTTCCCACTGTGACCTGGACACTAGGGCTGGTGCCAGGAGCTCAGGTGTGGCCCAGCCCTTGGTTACCTGGGGAAAAAGGGTGCATGGCTTTGCCATGGCTGCAGGGAGCTCCCAGCTCCCTGTAAGACCGTAATGGGGTATGGGTTGGGGCTATCTTATCTGTCCTGTAGTGTGCTGGCAGCTCTCTGGCTGAGTGTTGGAGGAGGGATAGGACAGGAATGTGTCATGGTCTGGTGGCATCCCTATCCAGGCATCCAGCTGTAATAAACAGGAGAAACAAGAAAGGAGGAGGAGCCACCCTCCACCTCCATGGGCAGCCCCTGCCCATCCGTCCCCTGCCCTCTCTTCTCAGCCCTCGCTCACCTGCCTACTTGTCTGCCAGCCTGGTCTGTCTGCCACAGCCCTTTTTATAGCCATCCTGGGCCACCCACATCACCAACAACTCCCCTGTGACACGGCCACCACCAATGTTCTGTCTGCTGTGACACAGCCATGACATCAACAGGGCTGGTTCTAGGAGCTGGTGGCTGCCTCCTGTAACATAGCCATGACATCACCAGGGCTGGTGCCTGGAGGTAGTGCTGCCTTACTGTGACATGGTTATTATCTTCTACTATTCAGGCAAGAAGAAACAATTAAATAATAAACATTAAAATAAATAAATAAATAATTTAACAGCTGGCAATACTGGGGTGGGTAATTAGGTAGCTGTAGCAACAACCTAAAGAACAGAACCTCAGCAAAGGTTAGAAAAGAATTAAAAGCAGCAAGTCCTACCCACTGCCCAATTTTAAAGATTTGCATGGTGCTTGCTGCTGAGATTTGTGGGTTTGAAGAATAAATTCAGTGGACAAGGGAAGAGCTACTGATGTCAACTATCTGGACTTCTGTAAGGCCTTTCACACGATCCCCCATAACATCCTTCTCTCTAAATTGGAGAGATATGGATTTGATGGATGGACTGTTCAGTGGATGAGGAATTGGTTGGATGTTTGCATCCAGAGAGTAGTGGTCCACGGCTCAATGTCCAGATGGAAATCAGTGACGAGTGATGTCCCTCAGGGGTCCGTATTGGGACCAGTACTGTTTAGTATCTTCATCGGTGATGTAGACAGTGGGATCAAGTGCACCCTCAGCAAGTTTGCAGATGACACCAAGTTGAGTGGTGCAGCTGACATGCCTGAGGGACGGGATGCCATCCAGAGGGATCTGGACAAGCTCGAGAAGTGGGCTCATGTGAACCTCACAAGGTTCAACAAGGCCAAGTGCAAGGTCCTGCACCTGGGTCAGGGCAACCCCCGGTATCAGTACAGGCTGGAGGATGAAGGGATTGAGAGCAGCCCTGCAGAGAAGGACTTGGGGGTACTGGTGGACGAAAAGCTGGACATGAGCCAGTAATGTTCGCTCACAGCCCAGAAAGCCAACCGTATCCTGGGCTGCATCACAAGAAGCATGGCCAGCAGGTCTACTCTGCTCTCCTGAGACCCCCCCTGCAGTCCTGCATCCAGCTCTGGGGTCCTCAGCACAGGACAGACATGGACCTGTTGGAGCGGGTCCAGAGGAGGCCACAAAAATGATCAGAGGGATGGAACACCTCTCCTGTGAGGACAGGCTGAGAGAGTTGGGGTTGTTCATCCTGTAGAAGAGAAGGCTCCAGGGAGACCTTATTGCGGCCTTTCAATACTTAAAGGGGGCTTATAAGAAAGATTGGGACAAACTTTTTTGTAGGGCCTGTTGCAATAGGACAAAGGGTAATGGTTTTAAACTGAAAGAGGGTAGAGTTACATTGGACATATGAAGAAATTTTTTATTATGTGGATGGTGAAACACTGAACAGGTTGCCCAGAGAGGTAGTAGATGCCTCATCCCTGGAAACATTCAAGGTCAGGTCGGATGGGGCTCTGGGCAACTTGATCTAGTTGAAGATGTCCCTGCTCATTGCAGAGGGGTTGGACTAGGTGACTTTTAAAGGTCCCTTCCAACCCAAACCATTCTATGATGGACTTGATGATCTTAGAGGTCTTTTCCAACCTTAATGATTCTATGATTCTATGATTCTATGAAACAGTTGCCTCCCTGGGTTATTCAGACATTTGCCCTTCTGCAGCAAAGCTGCATCTTCACGGCAGCAGTTTTGGTTTATCACCATGTCATATTTTGTCTCCACTCCACTGGAAGTGGAGTCTCTACCCTCCTCTACAGCCTCTATCCTGTACCACCCCAGCCTCCTCCTTCACATGGCAGTCTAGTTTGCAAGATGGACTTTCTGCCATTAGCGAGTCCTCTATGCACCTAGAGCAGGGATTTGGCCCACTGGGAGCTCACCACTTTGTAAAGCAAATTAGGGAACAGGTCCCAAATAAGCCAGTTGAAAGACTGCTGATTTCAAGGGCTGGAGCTGTGAAGTTTATCAGATTTCAACGGACACTATGGCAAGCGCATTACTGATCTGGCTGAAGGGCTCATCAAGGGCTGATGGGGTACAGTTCATTTCCAGTTTCAGTGTCGAGAGGATGTTCCCAAGCACCAGGAACGTGAATGGTAAAAGGCCACCTGCAGACGAGCCTTTCTCTGCTTCTTGCTGTGGCAGATGAGTTCAGTGACAGTGCCTAGATCCCCACCACCTTTGGGCCTCACCTGCAAAACAGGAATGAAGGTAGCTCCCAGTGCGGTGGCTCCTGGGAGGGTCAATTAAACCTTGGATAAACAGGTCTGCTCTTGGCTTTTGCATCCTTCATCTGCAGAGGAGACCTGGCTGGTGATGCCTCTGTGGTGGCTGATAAAACAAGCAGGGATCTGGAGCCTGCCAGCCTTGACTATCCAGCCATGAGTTGATGGGGATAATGCTTGGACTGGCTAGTGCCACCCACGCATGGACCCAGTGCTGGCTCCTGTGTCCGCTGCCCTCCAAAGCCAACATATCTTTGCTTGGTCCCTTGTGGTGCTTACAGATGTGTCACAGCTGGACTGGGGGTAGCAGCCAGGCAGTGTCCAGTGACCACCAGCACAGGTTGTGCTGTGTGTGTGAGCTCAAGCTGTGTGTCTCAGTGCTGCGTGGCAAAGCTCTGCATGAACTGGAATGGGAGTCGAGCTCCAGGACTTGCTGATGCACCCATCATCCTCAGGCCCTGAAGAAAAATGTTATACCTCTGCTAGAAAACTGACTGTGGCCCTGCATGACTCCTGAAATAGCAGACAGTGCTCCTCTGGGAGCATCTCCTGTTCACCCAGCAGTTGCCCCCTGCAGCACGCTGCTCCGGGCTGATACCTGCCAGGCAGGGAACGAGGCTTATGGCTACCATCCTCCTCACACAGTCATCCTGGGTCACACCATGTCAGTACCTCAGGCATGGTGGGATGCTGGGCGATAGCAATACAGCAGGACTGAGCTCTTGCTTGCAGGGTTGTCTCTGTGAGATGCTCCACAGCAACCAACCACCCATTGCCCTGGGACAACACACGCACCATAAGGGCATAGACTTGCCCTTTTCTCTGCATAGCCACCCTCCACTCAGCTCTTTCTCTGCCAGTCCTGGCACAGGAACAGGAAAATCCATCCTCCTTTTACACCAATGACTGACTTTTTTACGTTGAACTGGAGAGGCTCCTCAGAGGCAACAGAGCTTGTGTCAGAGCACATCCCAGCCTACAAAAGCTCCACAAAGCTGCATCTGAGACATTTCCAGCTCTAACCTCTGAACAGATTTTCCAGGAAGACTTCATCCCCTAGGATGACAACGGCATGGGTGGTCCCACTATCAGAGGTAATCACAGCAAGGGTCCTTTTCATGGTACTTTGGGGAAATCTCAGCTTTTCAGATAGGAAAGGTGGACATTAGCATCTCAGTCACTCAGGGTAAAACTGGTGATACAGAACCAACAATAAAGTTCTTGTCTACCCTGGACTCAGGCAAAAAGCTTTGAAAAGGAGGCAATGTTTTCCTTAGATAACTGATAATAGTCTGGGTATAATGTGCAGCCAATTTAATACTTAGAAGCTTTACACCTATAGCAGGTGTTTGTTTAAGAGAGATTTCACAGTACAGAGAGAGGTAAATAGCAGATTTCTTCCTTTAATGGGCCTCAGGCTCATTAAACAACATTTCACTTTCTCATGCACAACGTTTTTATTCATTAAAGGGATTCACTGTATTTCCAAGGGTGTTCTTTTCTCCTTTATTGACAATTCACCTAATGTGTTGAAAGCTGTGCATCTGGATGGGGGACAGGCAGTTGCTGTGTCTCTGCTCCCAGCCTGGGTGTACTTTCTACCTCCACAAGTGGCTCCTCTCACACTGAAAACACACAACTTGACAAATTTCATGGTTTCCAGATTCAGTCTTTTCTGAAAGACAAATTTCATGTGTTCCGGATTCATTTTTTCTGAAAGACAAATTGTGTCTTCAAAAGGCTGCATTTTTCAACCTCAAAACAGGCGTATCATTGCAACTGGCAGACCGACAAAGGCATGGAATTTGTTTTTGAGACGAACCAGTTTATCAAATTCAAAAATCTCTGCAAAATCTTTGAATTCTGTTTAATTTTTTTCCCCCACATTGATCATTTTTCTTCTCTTGCCTCCAAAATCCGTGCATGAGCCTGTTTCTTCAGGACGGGGCTCTGTGCAATGGGGACAGTCTCCACTGGTAAGGTACACACAGTAGGAATTACCTGGTCAAGAAAGACCCATGAAATAAGGAAACCATCAAACATTGAGGGAGGTAGTAAATACTCTCAGACATGTTATATGGGCTTTTTTATCTCTTAAACTGACAGTTCTTTCACAGGAGACTGCCCTTTCCCACACCTGGTCAACCTGAACCTGTTGATCTGAGCCAGCCCAGATCCACAGGCTATCCCACATGTTTATTCACACATGCATGACTCAGGTGTTGAGATCAACAGAGGACAGTGGTGAAACTTTGCCTCTGGTGTGTGGGACACTCCATATTGTTCCAGCATCTCTCCTCACAGGTCTGGGACTTACAAAGCCAAGAGACTCCCATTCACAGCCCTTCTCCTTAATCGCACAGCCGATGGCATCCCACGCCACCCAAAAGCAGCTTTTTTGCTGACAGCTGGAGCCAGCCTTGGCATGGACCAGAGGAGAGCATCTCCTCTCCAGCCACACCACAAGGCAGGGAGCCTACACAGCCATAGGATGGGTCACAAGGTCCTTGAGTCTCCCCACAAAAACATTTGCAGCCACACACTAAGGACCAGGCAGGGTTTGAAGCCAGCTGCCCTGGCAGGATTTGGCCGTCAGAAAATCCAGATGTTGCCACTGCATGCTGGAGGTCCCCTCCACTCCCCTCCTCTCTTCCATCATCCCCTCTGACCAGCTCCTGCTGCTTCTGATCCTTGACGATAATTTAAACACAGACCATGAAGGCTCCTCGTTCCTGATCTCCTAATTCTCTCATGTTCATAAGGTCTTGATGGGATTTGCTGAACTGACAGGCAGCTGTAAGGTAGGAATTAAAAACAGCTAAAGGTCCCCTAGTATAGACAACTCCAGAGACATACCCTGGAATTAACATGGGAGGCTCTTGGAAAATGTTGCATATTTTGCTGCTATCAAAATGAATTTTACTGCTAAAGAGTTCAGCCCAAATGCCTTATTCCCCTGAGACCTGTATCATGATTTTTTTAACTGACTTGCGACCCAGTAATAACTCCAGATACATAACTTGAATCCAGTGTGTGAATGATGCAAGAGCTGAGGACAATTTGCACCCACCTAAAGCACAGCTCCTGAGCCTTGAGCCACAATGCAAGTGTGGAAGCACAGATGTCCTGCTCAGAAGACGCGCTTGCTAAAGTCTCTGCCTTCACACTAATGAAGAAAAGATCAAATGTAGCAGTTCACCCATACCATCTACAGCTCAATTCAGTGGAATAAGGGTGTTTCCTCTGAGAAAAAAGCAGTGAACTAGAAAGAGAGCTTTGAATTAATGGCTATATAATTTGGTAATGGGATTTGAAAGTTCCTGATCAAAGAGAGATTAATGGTCCAGATAAAAAAATACTGAAAGAAACAGATGCTTCATGTTTGCACACTTGGCAGAGCTATGAAACAAGGCAGGAACAGCCCTGTATCAGCTCCAGTACATGGCCTTGAAGGAGGACTGAGTCAACGACAGTCTCCACCGCCAGCAAGCCAACTCAGTAATTTAATTAAAAGTTCAAGCATAATTTCTTTTGTGTCCTTTATAACACAATTTATGATTAGTTTGCTGTCTTAAATTAGTCACAACTTCAGGCCTGTGGGAAGTAAATAAATACTAGAGAAGACAAATTTTGATGGCATCATGACTTTTGGTGGGACGCTCTGTTCTTTCCCACCAAATGCTGGGGTTTCCCAGGCTCAGATTTCCTGCACTGAAGAGCTTTGCAGGTCCTTTGTGATAGGAAAAAATAATAAAAGTTTTCCCCATTCTTTCTTCCTGAAGAAGAAAGGCCTGGAAAGAAGCCTTATAAGAATGAAATCAAAAGATGAAAATTAAGAGGATGGCTGACTTAGCTCTTCCATCTAAAGCACTTTCTCATTTGAACACATTTGAGGTTTGGGGTTTTTTTCCTTCAAAGCTAAAGAGCAACAAAAAAAGAAAAAGTTAATGTGTTTTGTTCATATAAACCATTTCTTTCCATTCACCCCTGAGACTCTCAGTTTTGTGTCAAGCAGTTGACAGTGATTCCAAACTGAGAAATATTTATCTTGAAACAACATACTCATTTTTTTTAACACAGATAACCCCTGCAAAAACACAAACTCTGGGCTAGCCTCTCCTTCAATCCCTTCTGCAACTTCTTGCTGAATGAGGTGCTGCTCATACTCAGTCACTGCCCGACCACCCGATGGAGCCCCACTGGCTGAGCACAGCCTGCCTCTCCATGCAGCAACCTATCTCAAGGTCTCCATGGCTTGTAAACTCAGGGCCAGGTTTTCAGCTGCTGGAAAGGATGGAGCACACCAAGCACGTGCCTGCACGTATCTGCGGATTCATCAGCCTGTTTAGGTTGAAAAATCATGGGAAAACTCAAGAGAATACAAAGATCAGCTATTTTTTAAATTAAATGCTTCCACTTTTTTTTTCTTTTGCTTTATTTTTGGCTTTTTTGTTTCATATTCACTCAAAGCAAAATTATTTTCCCAAGTTTTGTAGCTCAGCCAAGCAAATGAATTCATAAAGCTCTAATTATTTGCATCTCACAAAAAGTCTTTGATCCAGAGCAGTGGATGCACAGGGAGTGAATGATCTGCTCCTCTTGAGACAGCTCCCGTGAAATCCCCCTTGTTCACTGTCACCCCCTCATGTGACAAAGAAGCTTCTCATCATTGCCCCACCCAAACACTGGGAAACACAGATGTCTTTATGGAGGAAACCAAGAGAGACAGGAGCCCTCTACTTTGGAGATGCAAAGCCAGCCATGATACCAAACTCCCTCAGTCAGGAGTCATGGCTATGGCAGGTCATGGGGTCTTCAAGACCAGCAATGGTTATGGCAGCTTCGGAGGTTCAAAATCAGAAATCTAGTGGCAAAATCATTAAATGGATTGTAAATTCCCTCTGTATTTTCCCATGCCTGCCCCTACTAACATCCCTGAGTATGGAAAGCACCATGAGGCTTTGGCTACATCGAGGAAATGCCCACACCTACAGTGTGGTGACACAGCCAACTGGTAGTGTCACACTTGGAAGGATATTGCCTCACTTGGAAGTGCCTCTACGTTGGAAGGGTATTACTTCAGAGTTTCTTCTGAAGTTAGACTCTTACTCTGATTTTAAAAGATAAAATACTCGAATAATCAGGAACCAGAACTTTAAATAGACACAAAATGTCTGAAGTGTTGAAATCACAGGGAGAAACACAAAATCGTCAACTCTTACCAGTGCTCCTGCACCCTCAGTCTGAGTCAGAAAACTCAAGGGACCAAAATGACTTCATATGTCATGCCGTGCCCAGAGCACCAGGCATCTGTGGTAGCTCCTCAGCTACCACCCTCAGTGTCGGCTGCAGCATGACCATTTCTGCATTTCTGTTTGAGTCACTGCTGGTGACACAGGGAAAGGCTGTGCGATGGCATCGGGTATGTCCCTTTATTCTTGATGTCAGTGGAGATATTTGCAGGATGAGCATGGCTTTCTCTTAATCTTTATGTAGCCACAGATTGCAAGGCCAATTGCTGGTCACTGTCTTGACCAGCTAGCCTGGCCTCCTGATGGCACAAGCTCACAGCACTGTCCTGGATTTATTTTTGATAATATAGAGAACTATCCACGTTTGATTTACAGCTAAGGACCAGAGGTTCAGGGGCCAGCTTTTCTGAATAACAACTTTGAGTCTAAATGGATGTGAATCAGATGCAAAATCTACTGCCGTCTTTAGCAGCCATACAAACAGCTAAAACAGAACATGCTGTTTACAACTCTGAGATATTTTAGTCTAAGCATGGTATTTCCAGTGCTTTTAGTTACATCAGGGATCCTAAACCTGTCTGGTATTTAATTTCAAAGTGGTTGTATTAATATTTTGTGAATCATATTGTACTCCTGCAAAGGGCTGCTGCCTGTGTGCGGTGCATACCTGTCTCAACCAACTGCTCAGGAGCTGGGGGAGCACAGCCAACTGTACACCACAGCTGTCACTTCAATAATCTGCATTTTATAGGCCATCTGATTAGTTGTCTGTGGGGCTTGCTAGCCTGCCACAGTATGTATTTGCTTCATCTTGGGGAAAGAAAAAAAAGAAAAAAAAAAAAAAAAGGAATTAAAGCACAAACAGTGCCTTAAGTGCCTATGTCATGTCTTCTCATGGAAGGAAAGCAATATTCGCAGCCTGACACAGAGAAATAAACATAGGCTTTTCCCTCTGCCACAGCCTCTGCAGGATGCCCAAATCCCAGAGCGCTGCCCTGTGCAGGGGGATTTCACCCAGTAACAGCATTAGTGCTGCAGCCCCCTCCCAGCACTGCTCAGCAGGAAAGGTCAGTCAAGTCACTAATCCCAGGGCAAACAGTGGCAAAATGTGTCCCAGGCTAGTGAGTGCAGCTTATCTGTCTTTGTGAAGAGGTGTCACCTTGCCTGTCAGGGCATGTATCTACAGTGAATACTAGATATATTTGATGTATTTCCCTCCTTTCTCTTCCTTGTTCACAAATGCATTTGTTAATGCACAGGGCAAATGTTTCACCCTGCAAAGCTGACCACGTAATGGATGCCAAAGACTTGCAGAGCCTTTCCCTGTCATGCCAGCTCTCCAGCAAGGGATCTCCTGGCCCCACAAGCCCAGGCTGCTCTGTGCTTACACCAGCATGTTCCCAGACCTGCACTGGGAATGACTCCCTACTGCCAGTCTGCCCAGTATGTGAAGAGCTCGCTGCCACCTTCCCTGCACCCACCAACACATCAGCTGGAGAGAAATAGAAACCAAGCCTCTGGGTGCTGGGCTGGGGCTGTGCAGAAAGCTGAAACATGCTGTTAGGAGATTGATCCAGACAGAGAAGATGGACACAGGAGACCTCTCCACAGAACAGCGGTTGGATCAAGCATCTTAGCTTGGCCCCAGTCCTGGGCCATGGTATCCCACAACCTAAGATCATTCATTTTGGCAAAAGGGGAGAACAGCACACGCTGTGCTGAGATGCCAAGAAGGAAGCCGGCAGCTGGAGAGGTGGGTGCTCAGCTGAACCTTCTCCAGTCATAGTATTTTACTACTTACAGTGCATAATATTGGCCAAAAGATGACTATGCACCTTGCTAGCCTCGGCAGAGCCAGATCAGGTCAAGGCTGCATGCAGGTCTTCTGTGCACCCTGGGCTCTGCAGCAATCTGCAGAGGAGATGCTGGGAAACCTGCATGGCTCCGAAAGACCTGCTGCTTCTATAGAGCTGGAGGAGACTGCCACTCAGCTGCAATCACACACACCTGTGGCCTGGGCAGGCTGCCTGGATAGGATGCTGTTTATGTTAAGCCTCTCTGCTTAGCTGATTAATAGGAATCTGGGGGGAGTAGATAGCTGGTGGGCTGCAGGATGCCTGGGACTTCTAGGGATGTTCTTGCTGTGACCTGGCACAGTAACTGCCACCCATCAGGCTGGCTTCAATGCAGAGACTTGCTGGATTGCAACAAGACTTGCTCTGGTCCCTGGTCCCTAGAAATCCCTTACCTGTCACCACCTGGCTGCATACCTGCTCCCTGGTCTCCTCTGCATCCCCTGACAGAGCACAGGTAGGAGACACTCAGCATGACACACACCCCCTGTTTATGACCCCACATGCTTCTGCTTCTCCCTTCTGCCCCGAAAAGTGAGTCAGCGAGGTCTGAAGGACAGGTTTGTCCTGAGAGGAGACCTGGGAGAAAATGACAAGCCAGGGCGGTCAGTGAGCAGATGAACAATGGAGTTTTGGGGTAACGCTGCTCAGAGGACCCTGGTGGTGTCAGGGCCCAGCCGTGGCCCCAGGTCACCATGTGTCCTCACAAGATATGGCCACCATGTGGTATTAGTTGGGGTCACTGTGCAGTGACTCGGGGTTTGAAGAGTTCACGTAAGCAGGAGTGTTCGGCTGTCCACCGAAGGTAAACAAGATAAAAAAAAAAAAAAGTGTTTGGTTTAGTCAGTCAGGATTAAATTTGGTTGAATTTCAACAATCAAAATTTGAATGACGAAAGTTTATTTTAAAATCCAATTTTTAAGTCCTTTCCGTGACTAAGAAGGGCTTGCACAAGCCCAGAATAACTGTCCGCAGAATCACGTGTAAAATAAAAGCCCTTCAATTCCTGCCTTATCAGAAACAAACTCAGCTGAGTGCTGGCTTTCAGCCTGGGTATTGGTAACGCCTTATGGGTGTGGGAAAGCATAGTGTGGACAGAAAATAAAATCCATTATAAGAATGCATTCAGGCCACTACAAAACAAATGAAGATCGAATAGCCACCAGGATAAGGAGAAAGAGATGGAATTGCTAAAGTATATTTGAAGCAAACATACAGCCTGAAGATCTCACAGGTCCTTTACTAGATGGAAACGATCCGGTTGTTGTCACTAGCAGTCTCCTGGGCTTAATACAGCTCCAAGGAAATCAGTAAACTGTTTTATTAATACCTGGAAAGAAAGTGGGAGATGTTTTCCCACCAAGCTGAGATAACACAGAAGTGTCTGCTCCACCCCTAAGAGAAGGAGGGTGTTAAACTGCAATTGAGAAAAACAAAGTTTAACTGATTGCTTAAAAACTTCAAAGTTAAACAGCTCCAATAACCTGCAACCAAGGGTCTGGAAGGGCATGCTCTCATAGGATGATGATATTTTTAATAAATCTAGGGATGCCATGAAAGATTTACAAGGCTGGGAGAAAACAAATGCTATGGGAGTCTTCGCATAAGATCAGCAGGGAGGCACAAGGTAATTAGAGAGCTGCTACCCCGCTATAAACACCGGGGAAACTCAAGGAATGGCTGTCACATACTCAGAGATGGCTGTGGAGGTGGTCACATACCACCATTAACAACACTCAGTAAATAGGGTTTTCAAAAGAATGCAGTAAGTTCTTGAAAATCTGCCTCGTGGTGGAAAAGGTGAGATGTTCAGTGTATTTAATTTATCTATGAGCAGGCTAAAGGGTGAACTGAGGCTGCTGCAAAGTGAGAGAAACTCTGAGATTTTCCCGTGAGCCAAAGCTGGAAAAGCTCAAGTGGAAATAAGTTGCAATTAAGAGCGCAAGTAAGCAACCTCAGGAGTACTTGATTTTGGCATGTGATGCATTTTCCAGCAGGTAATACCTGTACACAAGGATTGCAAGGCTTTAAAAAGCATGCCAGATGCATTTGGCTCAGGGAAAGAATTGGGGGAACCCATGAGCTGATATTCAGGCAGTCACACAAGCAACTGGTGTCATCTCTCCTGGTCTTGATATCCATGGAGATCTTCCAGTAATGTCCTGCACTGAAAGATTCAGCATATGTTCAACAGATTTATTGCAGTATTTGAGAAGTGAGTGTTTGTACTCCATATCTTAATATAGCACTATCTATAAAAAAACATAATTCAGTCTTCCTCAAAGAATTACACTTATTATAAGACTTCTTATCTTTAAAACTTACAGAACGCAGAGAAAATAAACTGACCAAAACAAGCTGATTACACAATATATTTCATAGAAAAATAAGCAGTTTAAACTGGCAAGAAACTGAAGAAGTTTCCTAAATCAGGCAGAAACCACTAACTATGGAAATAAAAATTAATCCTACAGAAATTGTCATGTTTTTCAGAGCAGAGTTAATCAGTTAATCAGTTAATCAGTTAATCAGCCAGGGCTGCAGGTCTGGTGGGCAGTGGCTGGCCAGCTCAGCCTGGGTGCAAAGCCCCGTCTCCTGGCCCCATTGCGACCAGCTGAGTCAGCTCTGACTGGGGACACTGGGACTCCCCCAGCTGCTGGGAAACTGGGCTTAGGCAGCTGTTGCTCTTAGCAGTGATGCTGACTGACAGCTGTCAATCTTGCAGTCCTGGAAACGTCTGGAGCATTCCCCGTTCAAAGGAAACATAGCAAAGTTTCAGTTTCAGCCTGGTTCGACTGAAACCAAATTTCAACTACGTCAAATATTCATTTTCTTGGAAATCACACTTTCCGACCAAGTTTCAATTCCTTCTTTTAGGAGGTGCCTAAAGCCATGGAGTTCATGTCCTCAGTGGTCAGCAAATACAATTCTCCCCATGGCTGGTGCCAACCACAAACGCACCTGGCTGCCCTGGAATGGGGACCATCAGGATTTCTGAGCGGGTGAAATTTAGAGGTATGTTCAGGCTCCTACAAGCAAGAAACAAAATATTTGCATAAAATCCACTTCCCCTACACCTGTGTTATTACTGCCCTGAATGATGAAACACTGCCTTATTTCCATAACAATAAAAATGCCTGAAGAAATGGCCCAGAAGCACTCAGGACTCTGAACACTTGTGACAGCACTGATAGGATCAGCAGGACGGCTAAACCCTTGAGGCTCTGAGAAGAGAAGCAACAGAGTTTTTCTAGATATATTTATTTCTGTCATTCCTTATATCTTTTGCTGCATTTCTCCACCATGAGGACAGAGCTGTTAATCTTACTAAATCTTAAAATCTTAAAAAGGGAGTCTAAATCCTGCTAATTACCTACTCCTATGCAAAAAAAATTGCAAAATCATGGGGCATTTAGTAACTGCACGGACTCCCTTCTGATGTTATTAAAGCTCCAGGCTAAAATGATTTTCAAGATCACATGACAAATATATAGCAAGGGAAGGAGAAGAACTCAGGTCAAATCCATTTTCACTAGGGCCACACAGCTGCTTGTAACTGCAGAGTAACTGCTGCAATCCATGATTTTTTGAACTGTTATTTTATTATATGTTGTATTGTTTTATCAGCTATCGTACCAGGCCTCAGATCAGTGGAGACACACTCAGTTGTGAACCTCAGGAGTGGGCTCCAGAGCTGCCCTCGCTTCTTCTGCCTGCACTTGTTGGTTTGTCAGCAGCAGGTTTCTCTGCCTGGGCTGCTCCTGGTTCCCAAATGGCTTTTAAATTTTCTCCTCTTGTTTCTTGTCTCCCTTCCCCAACCCTGCAGCTGGACACTCTTGGGTGCTACGTCAGGTCTAAGAGTGCCAAATTAGCATTTTCAGATGTGTAACATAATGTCAGTGATAGAATAGTTGCGCTCAAGAAAAAAAAACAAACCACAAGAGCAACAGGAGACGTGACACAGCGTGCAGAAACTCTCTGTTTCAGTTCAGCTGTCAGTGCGCAACATGAACTTCCACTTTCCAAGAAGCTGGAAAATGTCCCTATATTGCCTCTCTACAAAGGCATTAAAATGATGCTTCACCTCCTGAAGACCCTGTTTCCCTGGTTCTGAGTTGTCACTCTCCCAAAAATGTGAGAAACCAAGTACAAGAGGAACAATAGGAAAGAAAACACCACTTTGCTCTAGCTGCTGCACAGCATGTTCCTGGCCAGCCTTGTAGACTGCAAACAACATGAATTAAATGCATTTACTGCCATTCCTGCAGCTGAGCAGAGGAGCTGGCAAACAGGTCCATCTACTGCAATGCTCCCCTGCCTGTGCTAATGACAGCAGGCTCCTCAGAACTGAGCTCTGCTTCAAGGCACACCCAGGGGTACGTGGGTGAGAAGAGGAGGCATCGGTACATCAGCCATCGGCACATCATCTGCAACAGAGACCGTGGCAGAGCCATTGCAGCTTGGCCAGATCTAAGGGGTCTACTCCCAGGGGAGCTGCAGACTGCGTGTCACCTGCACCGGCGTGGCATGCACCGGCGTGGCATACACCAGCGTGGCATACAACCATTGCACACGGACCGGCTCTACCTGCTTGTAGAGCAGTGACATGCAGGCACTGGGGACGAGGAGGAAACATGCTCCCTGGAGCAGGGGACATCCAGATAACCAGCAGGGAAAGGACAAGGAGTGCCCAGACGTCAGGGCTAAAGGATGTCTGATGCTGACTCTGGATCTTACTGATTGTTCTACTCTTACACAATGCTCTGACCGTGCATATTAGATGGGGATCAGAAAGACCACAGGACCATAGGAGCAGGAAGCAAAATCCTGCAGAGCTCCCCGGTTGGGACACAGAAGATGCCAAGAGGGAACTGGGAGCAGGAGATGTCAAAGGTGCCGGCAAAGGTGACAAGCACCCAAAGCACACCGGGGGGGCCAGCCGGCACGCCTGGGACCGGGGTTGCTGTGTGGTAGTGTGTGGGGTGCAGTGCTCCTTGCAAACGGGGTGTGCAAGCTGTACTGCAACACAGCGGCACAAGGGGGCACAGCTAAGGTTGTGTATGCTGTTAGCACTGGGGTTGCCAGCCCACACACGCTTTGCATCCAACCTTGCTGTTGAAGCCAGACAGCACAGCATTTTTCCTTATAATTATCTTCCCACCTTATCTCTCCGATGTCCCGACTAAACACATACTCTTGCTTTAACAGCTCTGTTAACAGAGTCCATCACAGTCTTCATGAATATCTTCCAAGGTCTAATTACCTTTATTACTAAAGACTGTGCCTCGCTTTTGGTCTCAGAGTGTTTGATTCCCACTTTCCATTGCTGAACTTTGCTAATTTATTACATATTAGATTGATTCCTGGTACCTCCTGGCTCTGCTGGACCCCTCTTGTGTATTCAGCCCATTTTGAGCATGGTGGGCAGGACAAGTCCTGCAGCACTCTCATACCAGTGTGACCAGTCCTCCACCATCAGGTTATTCCTTTCCTTCTGGCATAAAGGCAGCATTAGCAGAGCTTCTTGGGAACACCCTTTTATTCTGGTGCAGATTAATGAAAGCTGATAATTGTTCAAGGACATCTGTGATACCCTTCAGAAGTACATCAGAGCATTCGCCTCACACCAGATAGAGATGGAGCATCTTTTGAGGCACATCACACGCTTATGCTAGCCCCAGGGCCTGAGTGGGGTAGTGCTAGCCCTGTGGGGCCCTGGGCTGAAGTTTGGGTGGAAGACCCTCACGGGCACTTTGCAGCAGGTCTGTTGTGTCCTCCTTTGCCAGGCACCATCACTCCCCAGCGCTGCTCTCCAAATCCAAAGCAGGCGCTGCTCACAGATAGCTGCTGCAGCTCAGGGGGTGTGCAGAGGGGACTGGATGCTGCCTGCGTGCATATGCCATGCAAGGGTATATCAGAAAAAGACCTTGAACACCAAGTCTGATCACTCTGATGTCTTATTATTTCTATTACCTACACACCCTCAGTGCAGGCCTATAGGAGCCAGCACCCATCTCACCTGATCTTTAGCCTCTAAGAGCAGGTGTCAGCTCTAAGCCAGTCATGTCAGCTTTCTCCCAGACCAGCACGAGCTTAAAGCAACTTGTCCATCCTATGAGAGGAGCTATGAAGATCCATAAGGTTAGGTGTGATCCAAAATCATGTTTTCTTCGTTTATGCTCCCAGCTGTGTCTTTAGCTGTAAAAATGTGAACACATCTCTTGCTTTTCCCAGCACATGGTAGTATCAGAGATGAGCATCGCCTATGCTTAAACTCTTTAGGGACATGTGAACGTGGATCATAGGATACTTCATGTTGGACGGGACCACGGGAGGCTTTCATGAAAGGCAGTAGGACTGCAGGCAAAATTTCTGGGCATCTCTGGCTTTCCAAGGTTTGGGACCTCAGATGCTGGGTATGCCTAAGGCTATCAGAGCAAGGTAAATGGGTGGGAACAAGAGGTGAGAGTGAAGCTTCTGACATCCTTAAATATCACCATGAAAACAAGTTAGGTGTAAGCTAGTGAGGGGTTTTAGCAGCATATCCAAGCCTGAAACACTGTCAGTGGAAAGACAGCTTATGTCCTGGAGTATGTCCCACTGCCAGCATAAAACTTTCACTGCTTACCTTAGCCCCTTTGGTTTAAAGGAGGGGACAACCTCATTCAGTACCTTGTAAATTAACTGGAAGGAAAACCAAATAGAGCTCCAAAAGCATCTGCAAGGGATGATCTGATGGACACAGCTCCAGCTCATAGCTCCAATCTCTGGAAAGAAAACATGCCACTGCTGTGCAACCTGGGAATGTCATGGCTGGGAAGGATCGTGGGATGTGTAGCTTCCCTTAGCAGAAGGGCACTGAACTAGATCATGAGGCACCTGACATCTGCAGTGCATTCCCTGCAACCCATGTAGGACACGTTGATCTGCATTTTCCTGAGGGAAAACAAATGCGTTTGGCAAAACTTGGGGCAAATGTGTATTTTGCATACAGCAGTGTGGGTTTATGCAACCAAGCCCCACTCCAGAGCACTTCAGTAGAAGATTTCTGAATAAATACATGAGAAAAATGTTTATTTATCAGGGACAACCCTTTTGTGAGATAGGCACATCCCACGTAATGCTGGCCCTAGGATGGACGCTCCTCTGGTCCTTGTAGCTCCAGGCACAAGTCAGGGCCATCAGACAGCCCTGAGTGTGTAGGTATCCTCAAAGCAGTTCAACCTCCCGCATCCCCTCCCTTTCCTTCCTTCTAATTAATCAATTTAGGAAATTTATGACATTTACAGCTTGGCTCTGATCTCTTGTTTGTGAGAATGCAAATGAAACGTTGTTGAAGCTTGTCAGGTGCTGGAATACACAAAGCCTTTGTGATATGCTGATTTCTCACACCAGGCTCACCCTCCTGCCAGGCGGCTGATTGAGTTGCCACCTTCCTGACTACTCTTTCCCAGGCAGCTGGAGGGTGTGGTGCCACCAACATTTTTTTAGTGGCAAAGCCAGTTTAAGAAATTCCTGCCCCCACCCCTTCAGTTGTGTCAATACAGCTGTCTGGGGAGCTGTGTGGCAACTTGGATGACTTACACGGTCACATAAAAAGAATATTTGGGAGGGACCATTTTTATACACCTGGCTGATGTCAGTAGTCTGGTCAGAAGGGACCCTGCACAGCAGAGAGGACACCAAACCACGGCAGGAATGAGCAGCCAGGTGGTGGAAAATCCTTAAACCAACTTTGCCACCAGTGAAAACATCATCAGCTGACACCCTGATGGCATCCCAACCCTCCATGGCTTCACAGGCATCTGTAAGTTACATACTAGTCAATCATTACCTATGCAACAGTCCCAGTATGTCTCATGGTTGGAGACTCACCATCAGGTTTCCACTGGCAGCCCACCTGAGACACTGCCAGCACAGCTTGGTGCCTTTCCCTTTTCACCAGTGGGCTGGGCGAAGGCTTCTCATGGGTGCGTGGAGACCCTATATGCCTCCAGGGCAGGCTGACATTCCATGGGATTTATAAAAAAGCGGTTCCTGGGGGACGTGAATCCCATGAGAAATCGAGAGATGGGGTCTGATGCACCTTTAGGAAGAGGGCTCCAAGGAGACCTGCCCTCTGAAAATGCCTGGTCAGTGAAGCTACAGCTTGTGAGAAGCATGAGGCTTTGTATGACTCTATAAAGAGAGCAAAGACTGTCCCTGGCAAACCCAGATGGCCCATGCCCTAGGATGAAATGGATAATCCACATTGCTGACATAGCACAGTAACACTCAACTCTCTTGAAAATACCCTGGAGAAGCTGGAAATGGGGAGTGGAAAGGCTCAGTGGATGCTAAAGATGGCCAAAGCTACAGGGTGCAGGAAAGGTACGGAGTCGTCTCCAGAGAGCTGACCCTCCTGGAGAGCATCTGTTGACAAGTGCAGTGCAGGCACCAAGCAGAAAGAAATGAAGCGGGGGCTCCCATCTGAAGGAGTCACTCACCTTCAGCCCTGAGCAGCTGGTTTGTTCTTAACTCAAATATGCTGAGATTTCCCCATGCGACACCAAGGACGGATTCAGGATATACCGGATTAATGGATTTCCAAGTGAAGCAGGTGTTTTTAGAAGGGGTGAGGCTTAGAAGTGGCTTTTTATGTTGAGTCATAGAATCATAGAATTGTTTAGGTTGGAAAAGACCTTTAAGATCATTGAGTGCAACTGTTAACCCAGCACTGCCAAGTCCACCACTAAACCATGTCCCTAAGTGCCACATCTACATGTCTTTTAAATATCCCAGGGATGGTGACACAACCACTTCCCTGGGCAGCCTGTTTCAATGCTTGACAACCCTTTCAGTAAAGAAATTTTTCCTAATATCCAATCTAAACCTCCCCTGGTGCAACTTGAGGCCATTTCCTCTCGTCCTATCGCTGGTTACTTGGGAGAAGAGACTGACCCCCACCTCGCTACAACCTCCTTTCAGGTAGTTGTGGAGAGCGATAAGGTCTCCCCTCAGCCTCCTCTTCTCCAGATTAAACAACCCCAGTTCCCTCAGCCACTCCTCATAGGACTTGTGCTCCAGACCCTTCACCAGCTTTGTGAGTCTTTGTGAGCTGGGGGAGGTGAGCATGCAGCTGCATCAGACTTGGCTGCCACCAGCATGAGCATGCTTGCACTGGTGGCAGAGGTTAGCTCTTGCAGTTGAACCCGTTGCACGGGGTCTTTTTGAGCATGGCCTCCAACCTCACTGGATTTTCCTTATTCTTGGGGCAAGAATTTCTTTCTGTTTCTGAAAGGTTTGGGGAACAGGGAAATTTTGTCTTTTAGTTTCTCCTGGATTTGCAGCAATTCCTAACTATACTCGAAGAGATAATTGCCTCCCAACAGCTGCTGCTCCTAAGATAATGATCAGCACAGGATGATGAAGACCGCCTGCCTCATGCCCCTCGGCAGGGGGAGAAGTTGTGATAGCTGAAGGCTGGAAGTGTGCAGGGATGACAGCATGTCAGCTTCAAAACAGTTTTGCAAGCTTTGTAAGCCTTTGCTCTACAATGTCAGTGACACAAAGAACAGCTTTGGTCTCAAATGGGTGGTTTACAGGTATCATTTACTAGACCTGTTTTCCAGAGAGTAAGTTGAAAATAGATTATAACAGAACGACGAGAGTTACCCACCTCTCAGACTTCACTGTAGGTGACAGCAAGCCACATTTCATTGCTGGTGGTCAGCCAGCCAAGAAGTTGGACCCTGGAGCTAGCAAGGTAATGAGTCCACCCTGCCCCACCTGAGCAGTTGCCCCCTCCTCTCCTCTCCACCTATTCCCCCTCCCCCCTGCCCAGCTGGCCAGAGCTATGGGAAGGGTCCTGAGACTCCAAGCATTTCCCAGCCTTGAGCACTCATCCAGTGGGTGTCTGGGTCAGGGGCGCTGCTGGCCCACGTGGAAATGATGTGAAAGCAATAGTAAGCAGGTAAAAAACAGGGAACAAAAAGAGCAGAGCAGTAGTTATCAACAGTGACATTTGGGAAACATGGACTAGTGTTGGCCCAGTTTGAGCAAGAAGCTGGACTAGAGATCTCCAGAGGGCCCTCCCAACCACCACTGCCGTAACGCTGAGTCACTGATTTCAAGAACTCCGAAAATTCCTGTGTTTTCTGAGACACAGCATCACCCGAGCCTGGTTCCCAGGACTCTCTCAAAAAGTGGCACCAGTACAAAGAATGAAGGTCCATCACCACTCCAGGAGCAAGCCAGTAAAACAAATCTCTGATCCTGCTGTAAGTTGTGTAACCTTGAGCTGAAACCATGAAAACTGTATATATGCATGGGAGGAATTCCCTGGTGCCATGGAAATAATTGGTCCACAGCTGTCAGAGAAATATGGGAAACGAGAAAGATAAAATCACCAGCCTGGGGAACAGCAGTGGCTTCATGAGCAGAGAAGATGGCCAAGAGATTCAGGCCTGGTGAGACCACCGGCCAGCACAACAGCTGAGTCTTGTAGACTTTGTAAAAATTGTGCTTATATTAAATTCTATCTGAGAAAAGCAGTTCTGCAAGAAAAACACACTGAATTAGGTTGGGTTGCCTGTACCTGAGACAGGGCTGGGACTCTGGGATTGTAGCTCTGTCCTGAATTGGGGTTTTTTTTAGCAGAATTCATCAGATGCAGCAGACTAAACAGATATCTAAGCAGCAGCATTGGGACTGATACAAAAACTGATCTCCGCTTTTTGTTGGCAAGGCTTAGGTACATCCTGACGGAGAACTGGGATAGGAGATGGAAATCAAGATGCAACCAAAGAGTTCAATGTCAAATGAGTGTGTCAAAAGGAGAACCAGCTGGGATCTGCACAGAGCAATGGGTTAAAAACCTAATTGGTTTCTCCAGGGACCAAGAAAATGGTGCCAGGAGTTTTGAAATTAGCACTGGAGATAAAAAGGGAAAGATGAGTAAATATGAGAGAATACTGCAAGCATGAAATGAGCCTCTTCAAATGGGTCGTCACAAGGAACCAGTTAAAAAGTGAGCATAACCAACGTGTTTGTCAATGAGCTTTGGGCTTCTGTTGCCCACTTAGAAAGTGGTTGATTAAGGTTTGCAGTAACAAGTACTTTGGCAGCAATGAATACCATTTTATTTCAGGGGAAGGATGTGATTCGTGTTCCTTGCACTTCATTTCTTTCAAACACTGCCACTTTGGACTGCAGATGTAGACAAAAAGGAGGGTGCACAGGGTGCACATATATTTCCAGCACACAGCCCCAGAGCAGAGACCAGCAGCCGTTCCTTCTTGGCTACAGCTGAAAATGCCAAAAATCTGCCAAGCCAGCCCTTGCTCGGCTCTGGGAATGCCCCCACCCATAAACAAGGTTCATCACAAGCTCATCCCACATGAAACCACAACAAATTTCAGCTCTTAGCTGGATCTGAACAAGTTGTTCTCAGTTTGCACCGCTCCCAAAGCGAGGACTTCCTAAATGAACACTCAGGTCATTGACACGTGTTCTGTTCTCTCTAGGGCACAGCAAAGCTTTCTGATTGTTATGGCATGTGCTGATGGCTTTGCTACCTATCCTCACACACCATCAGACATGTTTTTACACCTGAAAATTAATTTGAATGCATATTTTGTTTCAACCCTTGATAGGAACCAAATGTTTTGCAGCTCAGGTTTTCGAGACACAAACATAATGACAATTTTTGGATTGTATTTTTAGTTAAGATAAAAAGTATTTTAGTCCCTTGTCTTCCAAAATTTCCTAACGCTGTCCACATCCGGTCCACATACAGTTACAGAAACCAGGTCAGATTGGAAAACACAGACAAGCCTGGCAATCGCTGGGCCCTACAAAAACCTCTCCCAAACAGCTCCTTCTGCACAGTGACATTTGCTACCAGATTTATTTCCCATTAGCATTCCTGGCTGTGTTGATGGGCTACTGTCTCCATTGATTTTTTTTTCCATTAAAACGACAAGCACACGATCTGCCTGTGGGAAGCACACGTAGCCTGGCTGCTTCCCAGGGACTGGTTGCTCAGAGCACGGTCCTTGCTGCACCCCTCCTTGCTGGGCTGGACCACACAGGCTATGGCCTCCATCCTGCATCACCTCCAGATCCTCCTCCGCTTCTGGCTGCTGTAATGGGGACTCTGGAGAGCCCTGCCTGGCTCTCACCACAGGAGATGAAAGGAGGGAGTAAAAAATGTGGCTGGAGGTCCTGCTGCCCTTCTCCTGCTGCCCTGCCTGCCACAGGCACAGCAGCAAGGGCTCCCAAAACCACTGTCGCGCCATGCAGATGGCTAACAGCACCATCCTCCAAAGGGATGCTCCGCCACCCCCATAGGAAATGGAGGGAACAGCCTCTTCCAGCCTAATGTGAACGAACGGGGCATCTCCCCAGGAATCGCCAGGCTGTTCCCCAGCACTGATGGAGGCGGGCACTGTCAGCATCCGCAGGGCGGCCAGCTCTTATCAACCGACCTATTGTTTCGGGGACTAATCTGAGGGAGCAAAAGTCCGCTGGTGTTGTCAGTGCTGGACGTTTCTTTCTGCCCGGAAAGGTTATTGAATGGTGATTGAAGGGTGAATGTGCTGAATAAAAATGCCCTTCCTTCACCAAGTGTCTCCACCAAGCCTCTGCCCACATCTGCTGATCTCCACCCCAGCAGCCGCTGTCCCACAAGGCTGACCCAGGCTGATCTCAGGCTGCCCGGCTCGCTGCCCTGGGCTGGGACCAGCAGTGCCACCAGCTGCCCACCTTTCACCACTCTCCAACCGGCAGCAGAGGAGCATGGACGATTTTGCTGCTTGTCCTTCCCCAGTTGCCAACCCACCTTCAGCAGGTCATGGGACTGAGAAGGGTCAGCCCAAAGCAAGTAGAGCACCAAGCTTTTCCCAGGTCAAACACAAATTGATGAGACCCTGAAAATACTAGTTTTACCTATGGCTCTGTGGTGGCCTGAGAGACGGAAATGTGCTCAAGCCAGTGCCAGTCCATGGCTACCCACACAACCAGCTGCCTGCGGCTGTTTCCAGCCCATGTCTCCACCCTCCCTAACCTATCTCACTTCCAAATCTGTCTTCTGAGAGCCCACACCGCCGGCTCCAGACACACACAGAGCAACCTCAAACACCGACGGGGCCAGTGCCAGCCCAACCCTATCTCTCCAAGAAGCCCCAGCCATCTTCCTCTCCTGCCCTGACATGCTGCAAGTTGATCTCATGAATGGTGACCTGCCAAAGCCCTGTCCGAGGCTGAGGAGGCTCCACAAGAGCTATTTTGAGTTGTTCATAGTAGTTAGAAGATGCTGCCCTCTCCTAGTTCCCAGCTTCATACCCAGGACATCTCTGTCCTTCCCTGACCTAGGTGGCAAGGAAATTTCTTGTTTCCACCAATGCGGGAGCAGGAGAAGATGAAGGTGAGAGTTGCCTATTTGCATGCTCAAGAGCAGTGTGATATGGTCCTCAGCCCAGCCAGCTGCAAAGTGTGTTATGGTAGAAGACCAAATAAATGGATTGAGAGTTTGCAAACGGGCACAGAGAGGACCTCGAGTTGTTCTGCTTCTTGTGGGCATTAGGAAGAACTCTGCTGAATTCTCTCTTGTGTTCAGGGAAGTATTTCTATACATCCTAAGCCATTTTCAACATAGCATTAAACCCCACAGACCTCATACTTTGAAAACATTCACTGTGCATGCACCTTCTCCATTTGGTAGCTTGCAATTCTCCATGCATGAATCCCCACAACACATAGTCCAGGTTAGACATTAAACATTAAGCATGATATTTAGAAATTACCTATAAATTAAAAATTATGCTGCTGCCAATCTGTCCAGCAATGCTGAAGTTTAGGGAAATTGTCTTAGTTCTTCCCCCCACAGGGAACTTTTGAGACCTGTCTTTTCCAAGAGGCATCTCAAACACTCTCCTTTGCCCTCTTCTATGAGGTTCCTCGGAAAGACGATGGAGTCTCCTTTCCTTGAGCCTGAGCAACTGAGGGTCCTAAACAATTTGAAGTGAGCCCTGCTTGGAGCAGAAGATTGGACCGGAGACCTCCAGGCACTCCTCTGAACCCAAATAATTAATGGCTTATGGAATCTACTAATTGAGAGCTTTCTCCTAGGGGAGAACTTGAATGGCTTCATCTTGGCCTGAGCCCTTCTAGGTGAAATGGGGAAGCTAACTTGCTTTAGCCTGTCCTTCTCTCCAAGTATGGCTGAGCATAACAGACTCAGGCCAGTGACTGAGGCTCCGACAACTTGCCCCTGTTTTTGGCAGCACCCATGTGGAGGCAGACATGTCAAAACGCTGTACAACATAGTAGTCAGGGTATCATCCCCCTTTCTTACACGCGTCTGTCCCTCACACACGCAAAACTGGGTGATGCTCAGCTGCACTAAGACAAAGTCAAGTGGAGGCAAAAACATTACCCAAGTCCTCATAAGCTGGAAATGCCTGGGATATGAGGTCTTTCAAAAACCCTGCACCCATCAGTATGACACAGCTAATGTGATCCCAATATGTCAGCAGAGACATCGCCAGCAAAGAGAAAGAATTATGAAAGACATTGTATAAGACATCAGCAAGACCAGGTCTGCTCAGTGAAACATGAACTCATAAGAGAACTGAGGCATAGGAGGCCTTCAATTGCAATGATGGGAAAAGAAACCCTTTTCTTAGAGCAGATGCTACATGGGCTTGGCCTGTTTAGCTGGTAAGATGAAGGCTGCAAGGGGCTGAAGTTGTCTGGGGAACATTATGGAGTCTGGAAGGAAAGAGTTATGGTCACATTTCAGCTGCTAACCAGAAGAAGGTTCTCAGATAGGTTGTGCAGCACCAGAGTCTTGCCAACAGATTTGCTGTTCCCATCTGCCTCACCAGGATTGCATCAAAAATTATCTGGGATAAGCTGGCAACTGACATCTGTAAGGTGCTGTCCTCAGGAGTTTCTGTCTTTCTACCTTGATTGCAGAGGGATGTGAGACAGCCTTCTTAGACCAGCTGCCTGGCATTTTCATGGCTGGAGTCAGGTGAGTTGAATTTCCCCAGCATGTGCTCTGCAGCACAGGTTGGTTTAACCCGTTTAACAAAACCACCCAGCATGTTGGTGTTGGAACACACAGGTGCATCCAGGCTGATAACTATAACCATTTCCATTAAGCAGGCAGAGGAAGCCAGGCAATGAGTCTTAATGGGATGCTGGGTGCAACCACACCGCAGCAGATCCCAGCCAAGCTGTGGAATCTGGCATGGGCTACAGCTCTCCAGGCCTGGGTCCTGGCACACCTGGCAGTGTATGAGGGGGCTCATGGGCAAGCAATATTCTCAGTGGTGACCTTCTTAGTGTGTAAGCATGAATAAGAAAGCATACCTGCTTTTTAGCTGGCAGCCTGGTACTAGCCAAAATGCATCATCAGTGTAACGCTGCACCGGCTGCTGAAGAAATCAAAACTGTGAAGGGACTGTTGTTTTGGACTGTGTTTGTACATCTTGCAAGATTTCAATGTGAGTAAGCCTAGAATGTGTTGTTCCATCCATTAGATGTGCTTTGCTACCCGCTCTTGATGTTAGTATCTCTTAGCGTCAGGCTAAGCCGACATGCCTGCTCTTGTTTCACCAGGAATCCTTCCGGGGCTTTGGCTGAGCTGAGATTTTACAATGCATGAATCCTTGCCAACTTTTAGCCTGTGAAGGCACTTTGCCCACCTTCAGCAAAGCTGAACCGCACACTAGGGTTTGCATGTGAACCAGCTGTCAAGGATGAGTTATATCTCCTGCCCTGAAGGGAGCAGGAAGAGATGAGGCAGGGAATATCTATCCAAACAAGTTTGTACACACATATGATTTTGTAATATGCTGCCTAGGAGAGGCTTGCAGCCATGGTGTAGAAGAGTCTGGAGAGTATTGTAAGGATCACAGCCCTGCCCCTCCAAGGCTGATGGGACAGGCATGCACAATGCACTCTGCTAGCATTTGGCTACCCCAACCCAACCTCTGTGGATGGTTTTGGGAGCAGCATGGCCATGCAGTGCTGTGAGGACACAAAACAGCTCAAACTTGGTGAGTTCATGTCTCCTTCATTTACCTGGCCCTGCAGGAAATTCTTAATGAGGTGACAATGAAGCTTCCAGCCATCGTTGACTGCACATGGAGGCTGTTTTGCATGCATCCAGCAAGGCAGGAGGTGATTTCAGAGTGAAGACATTGTTTTATAGTTCCATGTTTGAAGAGCAACCCATGCTCTTTTGCCAAGAGAGAGACAGTGGGTTTTACTAGCACCAAGAATAAACAAAATATCTGTAATATCCCTCGTGGTTAGGCCCCAGGCAGATTCTGCTCTCAGATATGCTGATGGCTTCTGAATCATTCTGGGGAAAATTCAGCGAAGTGCTAGACACCTCACCAGAAATCAGAGTCCATCTCAGGGCACAACTTCCCTGGAGCATCTCACTCTTCCCTGACCAAGCCACCCTATTTCAACTAGGGGTGTGAGCAGAGAGGCCACCTCTAAAAGAATACGTTGGGGAATAATAAGGTACCCAAGCAAATTCTACCATTGAAAATTTCTCCATAGAGAAGGGAGACACAGAAGCTGACTGATGGTCTTTACCCACCAGGGCAGTTAAATTCACAGTGGCCAGGAACCTGCAGACCAAAGAGAGTGGGCAAGCAGCCTGGCTGGGCACCAGCACCCACCCTGACACCACCTCCCCACACCTCTTACACCCAGAGGCAGCCTTGCTTTTGCGCCCCGAGCCCGACAGGGAAACAATTGCACATAGTGGCACTCAAAGGACAAGATTGCTACTCACTTCCAAAGGGTTCCCTAAAACAAAACGGGCTTACTTCTTGCCATGAGTTGTGTCTCCATCACCTGCTCTGCCCCAGAATGGCCCTGGTCCACACCCTCCAGCAACACTTTTCCTCAAAACCTTTGGTCTTTCCAGCTGACTTGCTGGCTGATGGGAAGCACGCTGGCTCCCAGCACTCCCAGCCTTGTATGTGCCATAAACTGCTCCTGGGAACGCCCCTTGTGTTACTAATGTTTAAAATGGGAGATAAATGCATTCAAGCTAAGCGATGAGTTGACTGTGTAATCAGAAACAAGTCATGAAGGAAAACACAGGCTTTGAAGCCACAAAGTCAGCTCTTGTCTCCCAGATGCCACCTTCTGCCAAAGCTGTTCGATGGCAGTAATGCGGGAGCTGCCCAGTCTGACAGTGATGCTCCCTCCACTGGGGAACTGGGTCAGAGGCTTGATCTGCCTGAAAACAAACCTACAAAAAAACCCTTGAATGCTGGACCAGTCCCCTGCCTGACCCCACAGGACAGCTCGGGGGAACTGCATGCACCCAACCGGTGGTCGGGGAGACATGGGCATCCTGAGGCTGATTATGTACCACAGCCTCAGCCACAACTTCTCCCTGCCTCTCCTTCAAGGTAGGATCTCTTGCTCTGTGTTGTGTGATTCCTGAGCTCTCTTCCCCAACAGCAACAGGCCTCTCAATTTCTACCTGGCAGACTGGGACACCTTGGTTTCCTCTCCCCTTGTTTTCAGAGCTTCGCATGAAGGTAGCAAATGCAAGCTTTTCCAATATGCTTCCTTGCTTTGTTCCCCAACCCAAACACGGCCTCGTGGATTTTCCAAGCTTTATCAGCACTTTCTATATCACACAATTTGAGAAACAGTGACACATCGCATGTTGTCACATGCTGGCAGCTCGATTCTACCTCAGGAGAAGACAACTGACATCAGGGATGAGCAGGGCGAGCATCTCATGCCCCTCTGTCTCCCAGAAGAGTGTTACCATCCTGGGCTTCCCTGCCAGTGCCTGCCCCTAGTCCCGTCCCGCAGCCTGCATCTCTCTTGACTGATTTACTGCGCACGCTCTCCAGGGCAGGAACTGCTGCCTGCTCCTATGACTGCAACGTCTGAGCACAACAGGGACCCGTGCCTGCCTGTGGATGTTGGCTAATAACAGCAACAGGAGGGGAAGAGGACACAAAGGCACCCGAATAAAAAGGACATGGATCCAGCCATCCCTTTAGCTGATCCAGCACCGTTTGCAACCCTGCAAGTCCGATGCCCAGGAGGAATTAGCATGATCGGAAGCTCTCGCCTCTCAGCGGCTGCTCCCGTGGGACTGGCTTCAGCACAAATGGCTGCTGCCAGATTAATTTCACTCCACGCTGTGATCTGCCTGAGCTGCCCTGTCCAGGGCTGCAGAAAGGATTTGTTCTGCTGACAGGTAGCCCTGGCAGGGGGATGTTCCCGAGCAGCTTCTGGCACAGAGTGGTGCTCCCACTCTTTCCACACTGGTGTAGAGCAGAGTAAATCATCTCTGATCAATGCAAAATCAGGTGTAAAACAGGAGTATCCAGCCCGGGCCATTTTATTCTCTGAGATCTAAGCAGGCTCGTAATCTTCATCAGCGTTGCTTCCTGCTTGAAATGCTTTTCATTAGCTGCTCATTCAGTGAACACAACCACTTCTGCTACCTCAGCAAAACACATGCCACACTTCTTGCTCAGCAGCAGAAGGCAAACATTTTATTGCATTTTAATCACTGGCAGTTTTGGCAGTTGCTTCCTGGTCTCTGTGTTTCTTCTACCTGTCCTACTGAGAAGCCTCTATAAACTTTGATTGCAGAAACGTGCTTGACCAAAAGTGATCCAGTACCTCCTCAGCCTCCAAGTAGCTGCACAGCCTGATGCAGTTCCTGGGGCAGCTGAAGGCTGAATGCTTGGTTATCTCAGTGGACTTTCAATCCAGTCCTGGAAGAAGCAAGACAGGCTGAGCATATCTGTTTGGTTGCAAAGGTTGGCTGCCCTGCCAAGACCTTTGCCATGTCATCAGTTTTGCTGGGAAATTTCATACAAAATTTTTCTGCTGAAAATAATGATTTCTTGGAGCTGAAATGTTTCAGAGGAATATTTCAATGTCAAAAAAGAAAAAAAAAGTTTTGAGTTGCAAAATGGAGAAAACCCACTGTCAGGGTGCCCTTTCCCAACCCAGCCATCAAGGAACGAAGCCAAGCACACCAGAAACCCTCTGTGAAAGCAGCGCAGCCCGCTCTCAGGACAGGGCTAAGGCTTGCTCTGACACTGTGGTTTCAAGTGAAGAACTGTTGAGTGACTGGAGAAGGGCAGGTCCCAGCCCTGGCTGATCGGGTGCAGCCCAGCTACCCAGGATCTGTTTGCTAGTCAGTGTCCCTGATGGCTCTCCTGGATGATGCTCGGGGACAGGCTCTCCTAAGTGGTCACCTGCAGATTGCTCCCTTTCCCCTGGGCAGACCGTGCTCCACAGTGCATGACCTGCTGCTCCTCTCCCAGGCTCAGTTTTCCTGTGCCTCTGAGTCGCACCGAGTATTAAAAAGAAAATTTTGGTGCCTCATTTTTTCATTTTCCTGTGTCTGGGGGTTTTCCAGCCTCTGATCCACACCCTTCATGCTGCCAGGGTGGAACTGGTTCTCCTCGCTTGGGCATGATCCTTAACGTGCCCGTAATTCACTCACAGCCCCTGCGCTAAGGTCAACAACCCTCTTCCTTTGTTCTGCTGCTGCTTCTATGGCAAGGCATAAGCAGGCAGAAGACAGGGCAGTGAGTGTGTTTTAGAGCCCGCACCAGCTGCTGATCAGCCACGGAAAGGCAGGCATAAACTGGCTGGATCGGGGCTGACAGAACCCATCGCTGTCCAAGGACAGGACTCGCGACTGCCTGGGGTGGTGGCAGTGGGACTGTCAGCATCCCTCCAGCAGCATCAGCCCTTTTCCTGCTTGGGCACCGCACTTGGTTTCAGCGGAGTCTGTCCCCATTTACCCCCCTGAAAATGACTGGCAGGATCAGGCCCAGCGTGAGTGTCAGCTTGTGGCTATCAGCTGTGACTCACCGTGTGCAATTCCCTAAAGAAGAGGGTAAATGCCGTGCACAGAAACCCCAGGTGAACAAGAACAAAAAGGCAGGTCCCTTCTCCCTCCTTCAGCGTTATCTAGGATCGATCATTGCCTTAATGTAACACAATCCCCTCCGCTCTGCTGCCTGCCTCTCACCCTGCAGAGTCATGCTCAAGCGATTTTGTTTCAGGGTAACACTGAGTTAATTTGTCTGAAGCCCTGTGGGACTTCCCAGGCAGCCCTCTCCAGCAAGGGGATTTTGCTGAGTCTGCAAAATAATTCAGCACAGGAAGGGGGCATTCGTGGGCCCCAGCTTCTCCAGTTTTTCTCCTCCATCTCTGACTTCCCCAGATCGCTGAGGTCTCAGGTTGCCCCAGGACAGTGTCTCACTGAAATGGTCCGAGTTTTGCTGCACAAATTTTGCCACGTCTTCCTCCTCCCCCACAGCACCCTCAAGGTCACATTGGGAGGTTGTGTGATCTGATGAAAGGGAACAGGGAGGAAAAAATAAAAGCCTGGCGAGATGAAAACTGATCCGGGGCTCCAGCTCCAGCCTGTTCTCTTCGGCCCGTCTTGGCTCGCTCCGCGCTGCCCCGGGACATTCACCCCTTGCACCCGGGACGCACTTTTGAGATGGTTATGAAAGGAATTGTGCATTCAGGTATTCTAAGAACTGGCTGAGTCTTTTGTCTGGAGAACGGATGGGAAAGCTTACGCCTTAGTGCCTGCTCCTTAAGTAAAGGATTGTGTAACCCTGGCATGCTGCAGTGCTCCTGCTGGCAGGTGATGAGAAGCTGGGCAGAAAACAGCCTTTGAAATGCCCGGCTGGATAGAGAAGGGCCTTGCTGGGGAGCCCTGACCCTCCCTCACTCCACTCAACCTGACGGCTGCTTCTCTGCCCAGAAGGAGATGCTCAGAGATTTCCCAGCAGCCAGAGTGTTTGCATCTGTACTAGTAACTTAAATACGCCTGGCACTGTTTCCTGGCCCTGAGGCCACTGATGCAGAACAATCTATTAAACTTTCTTATCCTCCAAGCCAGGATGGATCCATCCAAGGGCAATAATATCAAGTCCGTGCTGACCTTAAACTTCTTCCAGGAATTGTTTCTGAAAGCACTAGTTGGCTTGACCCCAAATGATGCCAGGGACCTGCAACCACAGTGAGACCTGGGAATATTCGTGATGGCCACAGAGGCCTTCCAGCCCAGGTCCCTGTGGTGCAATCCTCTGTCATCCCCAGATTTACCCTGGCTGGAGCAGGGTGTGCCAGGAGAGGCAGCCCCAGGAGGAAGCAGTGACTTGCACATACTTATCCAAATAGCACAGGGCAGCTGCAGCTGGCTGCAGCATTGTGCCAGTTTGCTCAGTCCTTGAGCTCCTGCTGTCGTGAGCTAATAGGTGGTGTGCATTCCCATCCCACCAGCAGAGACCTGCAGCTTTCATTGCACTGCTCTTGCCTGCAGCGACTTGCTAACGCCTCAGCCTGCCTTAGGCACACGAGGCAGCACAGGGTGTTTCCCCCTCTGATGCTGTCGTACACCCAGCTACAGTCCAGCTGCTGCAGAGGATTTGGTTTTGGTGCATCCCTGCCTGGCTGTATGCACGAGTGCTTGTGAGAGGGCTGTGTGCAGTGTGAGGGGGGGATAAATGATAAGGCAGAAAACACCACTGTTGCTGAAATTACATGTGAGAGCAAGATGAAGCTGCACTGGGACACATGCTAAAAAGGAGCTGAGAGCAGGAGTGTGGGCTGTCCCTAAACCAGGGTTGGGACAGCAAAATGCTTCCCGCCGCACCTCCTCACCTCAGGCCAGTGCAGGCAGAGGCAAACAGCATCCTTGGCTCTGCCTGTTTGGGAGGCAGTCGCAGCAGATTTCATATGGGGGAAGGGATGAGGTTAGGACACCTGCAGCATGAAAGTCACTGGCAAGGCTGCACATGTCGCTGAAAATCCCTGCTATTGTTTAAAGGTCTCCTCAGCACCAGTGGGATTTTCCTGCCTCGTTTCCTAAAATCCCCGCCATGGTTTTCAGTGCTAATAAGGTGGAAGGACAGAGTTTTTGTGCTCATGTGGCAAATACAGGGCAGTGGGATTTAGGAAGCTTCAGGAGCTTTAGTTTCACTGTTCTTCCTACTGCTGATGGCAATGGCACTACAGTCTCCAGCAAGGTCATTTGAAGGTTATTTCCCATCACACCCAAAGCTGAAGAGCTCTTCGCCCCCCAGTGTACAGCGGGACTGAGCTGCGCAAATGGGACAGCATGCCCAGCTCCCACCCCTGCATGAAACAGCCCCAGAGAGAGCTCTGCCCTTCGAGACATGCCCCTTCGTAAGGCAAAACATCTGGAAGGAGACTCTTCACAGAGAGAAGCTCTCTTTTCCCAAGGAAACCTTTCCCCAATGCCCTGTGTCCATGCAGGGTGGCTGAGCTCCCCAGAGGCTCATGCAAACCAGGAGTCTTTGGATGTTTGGAGCAGGACTCTCAGTCCATCCCTCCACCTCTCCCTGGAAGGCTAGGTAAGGGTTAACCTACATTAAGTGCCTGTTTCAGCCTGGGCAGGAGCATCCTGAGCATCCAGGGCAGGAGCATCTGCAACCTGAGTTTCTCTTGCAGGTCTCTAGGCTCCCCCCTTGCTCAGGAGTGTGCTGAGCAGCTCTCTCCCCTCTTCTGCCTCACTTTTACCATTTGCATCCATTTTTTCCAACATACCAAACACAAGTGTTTTGCACTGGTGCCATGTTCCTCAGCCTGATTGCTCACATGAGCTACCCGATACGCTCCTACTCCTTCGCTGGGAGGGTGCCAAAGTGCTTTTTGCAGAACTGCTGGACTCTTTTCCAGCAAACATCCTGTCAGTAGCTGGATTGTTTGAATATCCAGGGAAATCAAGCACAAACTGCAGATTGGCCAGGCGTGTTCCTAAGAAACAATTTTATCAAAACTTCTGGCAGAGAAAGTGCCTGGTTTGACAGAGCCTTTTCAAGGGTAGGCATGGAGAGCAGAGATTCAAGCACCGTCTTTGTTTGAGCAGGGTCGGAAGCTTGGCTCCGCTCCTCTCACTCCCAGTGCATGCCCCAGGCGCAGGCTGCAGAAACAACTGTCTTCATCTGGAGTATGTAATTAAATGTTCATTGGGCCAGGAGAAGGCTGATGTGCATGGTGCAGAAGACACCTATTTAGGCACCTGAACTGTTTCTTTTCCTGGGGTAACTTACTAATTGTCTTAGGTGATGAGGACCCAAATCACATCTTCTTAAGCACAATTGTAGATGTCCCAGCTTTCATTCTGTCTCATAAATCAAATATTTGGGGAAGCTCTGTCTTTTTTTTCCTTTTCACAAAACCAAGCTTTCATTTCCCATAAGCAGGGAGCACAAGTTTGAGCCTCCTGAGAACATCTTCAGATTTCTGTTTCGGGTTTTCAGTGAGACATCATCAAATATCAGGTGGAGCAACACACTCCAAAGTGGCCATCATACTCCACCCTAAGGAGCCAGTGAGGAGATGTGTAGCTCAACCAGCAAGATCAGCAGCTGTTTGCAGTGTGGGACATCACAACATCCAGCATCACAAAAATCACGCTTCTTCCTGAATGTTTTATATGCTATTGTTAGCAGCAGTAATCCTACGGTACAAGAGCTGTAAGGGATTAGGAAGGAAGAGCATTCTCCCTGTGTTGCAGTGATTGCACAGTAAATTTCCACAGGTTAGCGCACATTGAGTTGAAGGTTTCTCAGATACATCAGTCCTGTAATTGCTGCTACTTTTGTGGGCTTTTTAAACAATAAAGGAGTGAAGAGAAAAAGTTGTACCACTAGCATGTAACTGTGAAACCTCAAAAATGGGTGTTCTTTTCCAGAACAGTGGTAGGGCCCAAATCTGATTTTATAATCATTTTGTTGCTGTTGCTTGGATTTCGGGCAAGCGTGCACCTTCAAGACTGCTTTCCTAGGAGCACAGGATGGCTGATTTCTTTAGCAATGAGTTTCAGTCTTGCCAGCCACCGTCAAGACCCAAAAGTATGAAACCAGATTAAAGATATTTAAGCATTGAAAATGCATGTTGGATGCTATTTTGCCTACTGCATTCTGACCTCATCTGTGTTTTCAAGCTTTTGCCTACTTAAACTAACCTGAAAATAAAGAAGAGGCTCAGAGTACCCTCCACAACTGGTAGGTCCTACGCTTTCCTACTGCACTGTGCTCTCTGTTCACCATGCAGTCCCCTGTCCTCAGACATCCCCCTGCCCACTGCAAAGCTGCAGCCCTAGCTCTCCCCTGGGCCCCAGACAGCCTCGGCCGTCCAGCTCTGCCATGCTGGTACCTGCAGGGACATGAGTAACAACATGCTTACTGTGTGCCTGGCTCCCATTTATTTGGGTTCCGTTGGAAAGCTGGGCTTTGTCAAACGGCATCTGTCTGCCCATCACCCTGAGTCCCGCCTAGGCTGAGCATGCAGTTTCTTCATTTGGAAGCAAAACCTAGCACAAAGGATGGGTTTTGTTCTGTTTTTCTTACTTAAAAGACATTTAAACACTTCTAGATATGGTAACTAGCTGGGATTGATCTGTCTTCACACAGGCACAAAGAAGAGCACAGACTCAAGGAGATACGTCCTTTTTCATCCACCCTGTGCCATGGTGCTTCTTCCCCGTTCACATGGGTGTCAGCAACAGCCTTGTCCAAGTTTCCCCTTCCCAGCGTGACTGGAGCTATTTTCTATGGTCTGTAGCACTCTTATTTTCCATGGGGCTATAACAGGAGATGGAGCGGTGACACGTGACAGACTGATTTAGGCCCTGGTGAGAGGATGTTTACAGAACTGGGACACTGGCAACGTATTACAGACAAGCAGGATGTCTTTGCTCCTCTAACTCCATGGATCAACAGAGCTTAACCTGTTTGCTCCTTCCATAAACGTCCCAAAGAGAACAGAGAGCGTCTCCAGGCATTTCTCACCAATGTTCAATTAGTGTTGTTGCTATCAGGGGTTTACAGAAATGCGCTGTTACGGGCCAGTGCCATGCCTGGTATAGCCATGAAGGCAACGAACAAAATCCAGAGACTGAGGCAGGTGTAGCAGAAGCTGAATTCCCATTTCTTTTGGGAATTTCAGCAACAACAATGGGAATGTATCTCTTCAGAGCCAGAGACTGCTTGCAGCTGCAGGTGCTTCTCTCTCTGCCTGTGCAGAAGTACAGTCTCTTTGGTGAGAAATACACACACGTGGCTGCAATGCCCTGGTCATCCTCATGTTGCATCCTGAGAGTCAGAAACTTTCCCCATGAGCGTGTGTGTGAGTGCTCCAGCCAGCACTAATGGAAGCAGACAGAGAGGACATCAGGCAGCCAGTGAACACAGAATAACTCTAGAAATGAGTATCCTTTCCACTGAAAATTACATGGTACCTGATTGCTCCAACCAGAGCCCAGATGAAGGCAAGCTGCCAGGTGGCCCCCCGAACGGTCAGTGTGTGGCCACCGCGGTGTGCCAAGGGGGAGCGGGGCTGCAGAGGTAGCAGTGCTATCGCCCAGTAAAGCACCATTTGGAAAGTCCCAAAGTTAGTGCTGTGGTTGGGTCACTATGTCAGGTACTTTGTCTCTGTAGTGAGCAGGAAGGCTCTGAGGTCAAGACATGTTATGGCACTCTCACAGACAGCTGCTATTACCTGTGTAGCAAAGATTATAGCCCTAAGCCAGTTAGGCTTACCTAAGGGACCCAAGTCCCTCTACCACAGTGTCCATGTGTCCTGAAAACCACCCTCCTGACATGAGTCCTGTCCTGATGTTCCCATGACATCTCATGTCTTGCAAATATTAACTCCAGATCATCTAGACTATAAAGCTCCCATCCACCACCACCCCCAGATCTATCTGCTGCCTGTGAGCAGCACAAGGTGGGAAGGAAGGAACTGGTTCCCCTCAGAGTCTTTAATGGTATGACTTGCTCCCTTCAGGTCAGCAGACACAGGCTGTTTGGCCACACCTGCCCTCTTCTAGACCTTGTTTTTTTCCAAGGCAATTTGCTGATGTGAATGTGTAAAAGGCAGGAAAAAATTCAAGACTTGTTAGTGAGAGGAACTCCCCTAACCTTGCCTATGCAGAGCATCTCAGCAATCCAGCCAGGAACTGCAGTCCAAGAACATCTACATGGCACAGGGCTTAGTGAGCTGCAGTTGAGAATGAGAAATATTCACGTGATGCGTCCAGTGCACACGACTTCACAGCCAGCTTGGGCCTGAGCACCAAGGGTGCACATTGCGTATAAATAAACTGTTCCCTAAATGACCTGTGATGTCAACATGCCTGGTTTTCACCACTGTCTTGTCTGTTTTGAAGGAACACAAGACACTGCAGGTCCATCTCCGCCTTCATATATGCTGATATATGCTTATATGCACATATGCTGATGCTCAGCACCCGCCATCGGCCTCTTCTTGGTCCCTAACCCAGTGCTCAATTTGCACCATTGAGCAAGGGAACACAAAATTTAACGGGTGTCCAAAATTTTCCTTGGTGTTAACTGTTGGGATTATGGATATTCCTGTTGTTCTAGAAATAGCTGGTAAGATTTCAAAGCTCCCTAAATTGCTAGCCCCAACCTCGTGAATGCCACGGGCAAATGACAGATGCTCAGTTCTTTCTTCAACACACTTTGAGTTGCATTGGTGACATCTTCGTTCTAGGAGATATGCCCCACAGTAACTCACAGAGGAGTTACTCATCAGGCTGCATTATAGGAGCTCACTGGCTGTGAGTGATGGAGGAGGAAGAAGACGGGGCTATATTAGTTACAAAGTGATTACAAGCTGCTTACACAGTGTGCCCATAAAAAGGCAAATAGATGATAAAAAACAGGGCTGGGAGACACCGCAAGATGTCAGCTAATCCCCTTCCCAGCACAGTGGTGCTTCTGTCGCTTATGACAGGAATATGTCTGACCTGGTTTTAAAATCCTCTCATGCTGGAGTCGGAAGATTTTCCCCAGATGATTTTCCCCAGACATTTTACCCAGCATTTGCCCTTCCTGACGGTCAAAAGGTTTCCACTCACGTTGAAGCAAAACATTCTTTGTTATAGTTTATTTTCAATATTTCTCTTCTCTTCGCCCATGAACAGTTTGTTGCCTTCAGCTTTGTGCAGATTTTTCACTTGAAATGGCTCGGCAGCTGTAGAAACGATGCCTACCATCATAAAAACATCAATTTTGTAGGAGGCATGTAAATGGTTTTCCTAAGGCTCCACCTTTCATGAGCACACACACACACATCCACATGCTAGCATATTCCTCTTATTGTTTTGGGAAGTCCTCTTGATCCACCATGGAAGGAGAAAAAGAGATCTGCCTGCCCCAGGCAACAGGACCAGCTCTCCCCAAAGTGAAGTGGGATATAAAGTGGAAATAATATGCCAGAGTCCAAAACTGAAGTGGGATGCATCTCACCTCCTCTGTAAAATGGCTAAAAGGCAGGGAATCCTGTGTGAGCTAGTCATCTCCAGCTTATAAAAAGCACTGGAGAGGAAAAAGTACAAGTGATTCATCTGGTTCTGACTTACCCATCAGGCAGGTAAATCGTGCTCCAAAAGTGCCTCATTCCCTGTAGTGACCCTGAAGCCAGTCTAGACAGGCTCGCTCAGAGGGAGACAGTGACAGTGTCTCCCACATCTCTGGATACAGGGGAAAAGCAGTGTGAAGCCAAGCTGAGAAGCTCCAGTGCCAGAGCCTCAGTCTGGGCAATGAAAGGATCAGGGTCTTTTCATTTTGCAACTTGGAAAACATTCCGCTGCCTCTAATTTTTGCTCCTTGTTTTCTCTTTCAGTGTAACCTCTTTATATGGAGTCCAACCACCAGCTCTCTGCAGTTTTTAGATGTCCTTAAACTTCAGAAAAGTGTGCTAGAATAGAATAGAATAGAATAGAATAGAATAGAATAGAATAGAATAGAATAGAATAGAATAGAATATTTCAGTTGGAAGAGACATACAACAATCACGTAGTCCAACTGCCTGACCACTTCAGGGCTGACCAAAAGTTAAAGCTTGTTATTGACGGCATTGTCCAAATGCCTCTTAAACACTGACAGGCTTGGGGCATCAACCACCTCTCTAGGAAACCTGTTCCAGTGTTTGACCGTGCTCTCTGTAAAGAAATGCTTCCTAATGTCAAGTCTGAACCTCCCACGCATCCTGAAACCATGTCTATACCGAATACCCTGAGCAAGACTCATTCTTGGCTGGCTCTGCTGTGATGAGGGCTAGGCAGAGGAAAGCCTCACTTCTAAGCAACTGAGGAGGATAGCTGGTGCTTCCAGACGTGCCTCAAGGGAGGAAAGTTGGTGAGGGCTGCGTATGTGAGGTGCGTTTGTAGGGTATGCTGCACTGTGGAAGAGGGATGGCTCCTTAGCTGGCAAGCTCTTGCCCTCACTAATGTGCCAGCCAAGCTCTTGCCACTTGAACTGGTGCCAGCACAAATCCAGACTGACTACTCTTTAAGAAGGCAAATGTCCCTGATAGGGAATTTTTATGATACTCCTTGAGGCGAGTTAAACACACGTTTGTGCTTAAATATATAAGAAAAATTTAATGAACAATGCATTGGGCAGAGTCCTACTGCAAAATGCGATTCTACATGGAGTCTGCAAAGATGCATCACAAGCAGATTCCTTATATACCCTTGCACCAGCACCAATATCTTGCAAGGAGTTGTTCAATCTCTGGCACCCTGCTTCCAGCCAGTTTAACCCCTGCTTGTAGTTGGGCCTTTTTGCCCTCTGTGCCAGATCATGCCTTGGTCGCAAATTACCACTGCTGAGCAGTTACAATTTGAATTTCCCCTTCATCTCAGACAAGACCCAGGAACCAAGAATTAAGCCCTTAGGGTGTAAAAGCAAACAAGCTGCAATAATGTCCTTATCTCCTCAAGACTATGTTGGGTAGGAGATGACCGAAGAGCAGCTCCCACAGCAGTGAGACAACTCTCCAGGAGTCTGCCTTGTGAGGCATCATCTCCAGGTCCAAGCTGAGACCATGATCCAGCTGGAAAATCCCTTGGGCTCTGTGCCCCAACTCCTTGGCCACCCATGATCTATAGTGTTTAATCAACAGACATGGGGATGGGCATTTTTGTCAGAACAGATGATTAAACCAGGAGCGCAGGGCAGGTCTACACAGTGGCCAGCAGACACCAGAGCTGCTCTCAAGCCAGGTACCAACAAGAGTGGCAAAGTCATGCCCTGAGCTAGTGAGGTCTGCCCCCCATTTCATTTAGTTGGCTTAAATTTAGTTGGCTAATTTCATTAGCTGGCTTAAACCCATCCTGATTGGCAAGAAAAGCTTAGAAATGTGACTTAAGTGAAGTGTCTTAGGAAGCATGTCCTGCGCTCCAGCCAGACAGGGTTGTGCCTTTGGGAAAGGGACACCCTCCACCACAATTTTAGCAAGACCTCTTTCAGGAGGTACTCTCGCTGTCCAAAATCCAGCAGAATGCACTGGCCAGTGATGTCCTGGTGGTCCCTTCCCTCACACAAGGGACTTGTGGCAATTCTTGAGGTGGAGAGTGTGTTTGCCCTGCGTGTTCCAGATCAAGGCTTTAGGTGCAGGTTGAGGAGCAGCGTGCAAGGCTGTGGCCAGCCAAGCTCCTTGTCATGCAGAAGTCATCGTCTGTAAGGACTCGGGAGGCTCTGGATGGCGGATAATTGGGCACAGATGTGCAGCTGGTGTTTGGGCTGAGAGATAGATGGGAATCAGACCTGGGAAGTAATCTGCAAGCCATGGGAAGAGGGTGCATAGGATCTGCCAAGGAGGTGAGTGGGATCTTTGGACAGCCAGGATTGCTTCTGAGCCTTGCAGAGCAGCACCCCAGAATAAGCATTTAAAGAGCAGATTTTGTGAATAGCCCGAGAGTCCAAATTACGGATCAACAAACACAGCCAGATGGACACTGCTGCCTTCTGGACATCTGCATCATTTATTGATGCTATCAGGACTTAGCCACGCTGCCAAAACTGGAGGCAGAGGCCCTTTGCCAAGTCTATGCCCAGCACATCCTCCTGCTCTGCCACAAGGACAGAAAAAACTAACCAGGACTCACGTTGTGAACAGGAACCTGGCTCGGCTGTCCAGCCTTCCTGTGAAAACCTGTTCCAAAAGCCAAGCTTTAGTAAAACACTGTCCTGCCAGTTGAACCATCTGTCTTGCTCCGACTTATTAATGAGCCACATTCTTACCTTTGCTTGTGGAGTTTTTCAGCTCTGCTAGTTCTTTTCAAACAGCTTATCTTGAGCTTTATATCGACAACAATACTATCCTTGAAATCTGTCAGTGCAAAAGATACCCACATCCACAACCTTTTCAGGTCTGTATGAGTGAATTAAACATTTCCCAAACTATTGGCATGAGATCAAGCAGCCCAGACCCTCCCACAACCTTGCTAGGAGGCTTCTGAGCCTCCAGAACAACATGGTAGATCCAGCCTGTCTAACGGGACTGGTATCTGCTCTACAAGGAGTCCTGAACCATGTCCAGCAGTAATTTGGAGGAGCATCAGTTGGCCCAGGCGAGCCATGCCCACAGTGGCATGGGCTGTTTCTTGGCATCGTTTACGCAACCACTGTAATGGTGCAGAAGAGGTTTTTTATTATTAACAGCAGCTCACCATTCGCTCTGATTTTACTCCACATAAGTCTGCTGCAGCAGCCAGGAATACTAGAGCCTGCTGCCTTCAGAAACCACCTGGAGTGCTTGCTGGAGGCAGTGATCTCCAGTACTTATATATCATTAGTGATCTCATACAGCTCAGTATTAAAAAAAAAACCAAAACCAAACAATTTTAAGCCTGTAGCACAAGGAAGAAGGCTGCCTCTATGCAAATGTAGCCAGAAAATCCTCAGACTGTATTCCTGGAGGCACTGCAAAAGGTGGCTGAACATAAAATCTGTGGCTGTCGTCTTCCCCTTTTTCAGCGGTTAGTTTTGTCTGGTTGGGATTAGCACAGCATTGAACATGTCAGCTAGGTACAAAATTGTTGTCAGCACTAGAAAAATCACTTGCCCTGTGGACAAGCTTAATGCACAATAAGCTGCTCTGGTGAGGGCACAGATTCAGCACGTCCAAACATGGAAAGCAAACAGAAGAGCTGTGTTGCTTGTCTCTGTGATAAATGAACTGTAATGGACGGACTCCTAGTTCGAATACCACAGAAAACTTAATTTCCCAGTATGAACGGAGATCTGATTTGTACAAATAAAAATGTGGCACTGAGTCTGCACAGAGCATGTCAGCTAGTCTTTCCCAGTCCACGCTCAGCACTGTTACTGCAGCATTAGTGCTGCACACAAAGAAGTGGTAACCTTATTGAAAGGGAGAAAAGGCAGCAGCAAACAGATGCCATCTGCCAGGGAGCTGACCCTGAGCCACTCTGCCTTGAAACAGTGACTCCGGTGTCAGCAGCAAAGCTCTGCTTGCAAGGGTGCAACACAGAGCAATTGACCTTTAGGTGACAGTTTGTAGAGTGTCAGCTCGAATGACACTGTGGGGAGGGGTGTGGGTGTTATTAAGGTATATGATATCACCCGCAAGCAGGAAAATAGCAAAATTTCCCCTGGGAAAAAAAGCCTGTGATTTCTCCCGATGTTAGACTTCTTGGCTCACTGCTTCACAGATCCTCTATTGAGACAAGAGCTTATCACCAGGGTACCTGCATTTCTCATAAAAGGTAAATTGCCTTTTAACTCCTCTCCATTGCTTTATAACCATCCTACTTAGATCTAATGATGTGCAAAAGTTTACAAAGCATTTTCAGATGACCTGGAATGCTTGCCAGTTTGTGAGTAGAGCAAATAGCTTAGCCAGGATAATAGAGAGGAAATCCACTGAATAGCTCAAGTCATTAAGATGTTTGCATTTGATGAGACAACCACTACCAAGGGCCAGAGAAAAAGAAATTAGCCAGTGCTGCTCATGCAAGGTGCTGTGAGGCATGCCTGCATCCATCGCTGAGGTCCCCAGTGCCCACCAGCAGGAGCTAGTTGTTACGCTCAAGTCTTTTCCCAGTGCACCAACTTGATTGCTTTCTGCCCAAGATCTTGAAAAGCTACAACGCACAATTCCGTGATTCCACACACAAGCAAATAAATAACAAATTAAATCCCATAGTAACCACATCTGCATTGCTCCAAAAAGCTGCGGGGAGAAAGGTTGAGGCAGCAGGTGTACCTCACTGGTGCTTACTTCAGGAAGAATCATCAACCTGAAATTATAAGGTGGATTTAAGAAACCTCTTCCTATCCATCTCCATTCTTGTAGCTTTCAACCATATTTTACAACTTTAAGGGAACTTTTTTTTCCCCTTTATTGCTGAGTGAAAGGCACCCTTCTTCCCAGGAGTAACTGGGTAGCCAGCTGCCCAGAGAATGGGGAGGACCATTGCAGGAGGACTAAGTGCTGACCACTGGGAACTCTGAGGGGTCAGGCAGGAGGCAACGGCATGCAGACGTAGTAGCCCTTGGGCTCCTTTTGGGTATGTCCCTTCTCACCACGCACACCTTGGAAAGGGAAGCTGAGACAATCACAAATACCTTAGGAGCAGCAGATGTAAAGGAGAATTTTATCTCTGTCATTCAGCCTCGGGGACAAATTCAAAGGGAAGGCAGAGGGGATCAGGACTGCAAGCAAATAAAAAAAGCTGTTTCACACCGATAGCTTCTGTGAAGAGGCCAGGAGTCAGACACCTTCAGGCAACGTGTTACAAGGGCCCTTGTCCCTACCCAACTCTCAGCTCCACTGTGGGAGATCTCTGTCTCCTACTATTTTGCTTTCTCACCCTAGACTCCAGTTCCTGGAGCAAAAGAAAAGGAGGATTGGTAGGGCTCAGGTGGGAGATATTGCACTGGGGCTTATGTTTCACCCAAACTGTCAGAACATCATTTGAGGACTAATACTGGATGGTTATATAGGAACAAATCCAGATTATCTCTTTGCTTTTTCTCTCCAACTGGCTGTGGCAACTCAGCATGTCCAAGTGGGTATCTGGAAGGATAACGGAGAATGCATGCCCTTCCAGAGGGACGTTAAAGTCATCCCTAATTGGGCTCATTATGTGCTGACTCCCTATGTGCCATTTCAACAGCTCAAGGGCCCCTTATGAGAAACTAATGACTTCAGAGCAATGTACATTACACACATGGAATTCTTCCCCAAGCCTCATTTTCCTTTGTAGGAGTCACAACAACACTGGATTTTTTTATAACTAGGTAAACACTGTGACAGCAGCAATTGTCTGCAGTAAAGAAATCCCAGGGCAAATTAGATTAGTCACAGGTACGGTGCTGAAGTCTTCAAAATCCACTTCTGCACCGGGGAAGCTGTGTCCTTTGCAATGCCATTGCTTTCTGACATGACCCTCTTCTGATGCAGCACAGGTGTTGTCCCAGGGCTATGGAGTTCCTCTTCCTACGACAAGAAGTTTTCGGACAGGCAATTGCTAGGGATTCACTAAAACTGTGTTAGGAGCAGTTTCCTGGGCGCTTAGTGGATGCTGGATTTGCACATATCCCCCTCCTCACCATTCATAAATATATGCACAAGCATCATTTTATTCACACAGATCTTGGCAAAAGGCCCATTGAATGCAGCAGAGAGAAGTCCATTGACTTTGGTAGACTTTGCACATTGCGGGTGAGAACAGATGGAGGCTCCATTCACCAGTTGCCACTCGTTATTTAAAGCTTATTATTGTTAAAGAGTTTTGTTAATACATTCACAAATGAAGCGCGATCCAAGTGGTGTAACCACCGCTGAGTGCTGGTGAACAGCAGACATGCTCTTCCAACAAGGATGGAGTGAACAAAGGACACCCCTGTATACACAGGGCTTACAAACAGGACTTTATTGGCCCACTTATCTCCCGACCTTCAGAAGGCAGTAAGTCTGCAGCCAGTGCTTTCTGCCCACAAGAAAAAGGCAGTTTCCAACGATCCCAGTGTGAGACACCAGAAACCTGACACGAGAGAAGAAGAAAGCAACCACGCATGAGTGCAGGTCCTCTCTGTTGCCAACAGAAAGGTCCCGTGGGTTTTGGCAGGAGCTGTACTGAACCTTTCGATAAGCTGTAGCTATCCAGAGTGGAGACCCTCCTTGCATCATGAAGGAACAAGGAATCACATTTCCTAAGCACAGCCAGGGGAAGGGAAGTCTTCTAGAGCAAAAGATCTCCCTACACATGGCTGCTGCAGCTTTGGTGAAGATCTTTCCTCCAGGGACCCATGGCATTGTGTTCCTCAAAGCTAGATCTCATCTCACTCCAGTGGACCTCCACGAATCCACTTAGCAAAGAAAGTAACGTGGGGACTTTCCCACTAGCTCACGGGCATGAAGTGCTCAGCAGTCAGCTTTTGTAAAAGGCAGGATACGTTTACATTGCCTATGGGGCTCCAGGGTTATAACAGCCTTAAGAAATGTGCCAGTACTTCAGGAATTTCTAGCATTAAAAAAGGAGAAGGGCCAATGGCTGTCACAAACAAGCTGGAAAGAGAAGTTAAAAATCCATGTTGAGTTTAAGGAGTAAGATTAGAAATAAAAAGGACTCGCTGGGCTAATCTAGGGGAAGCGCTAACAGCTCCGACATAGGAGTAGCAAGAGGCAGAGGAATGGCTTAGTCCAAAGTAAGAATGCAACCAGCAAAAATAGATCACTGAAGAACAAGGAAAATGTTTCTTGCTGCAAGCCAGAGGCCTAAGCCCATAGGACTGCTTCTGCAGAAAGTGGTGTGAGAAACACGCCTGTCACACTCAATACAAAAACCATTGCCTGCGCAGGTCAGCAGCCTGAGCAGATCTGAGCCATCACCAGGCAAAGCACCCTCTGAGACAGGTATAAATATTGATTGCATTGATCTATGCAAATACCCCAAAAGATAGCACTGCGCACACATGTGGCAAGAGGTAATTAATTTCAGCTCCCAAATATCTGATAAAGATGGCATCAGTACAGCCTCCTCAAACAGCGGCATGTTCCCAGTTGTTAATTATCGGAGTGCCGCGGCTGGTGAACATCTGCGATTCGAGCCTGGATGCTGGACAGCCTCACATCTCTTGCAGCTGCTTCGTGTTTCAACTAGACAGCAGCAAAGGTTAGCGATGGACAAGTTTGGGGACTACCCCTGTCCCAGCTGCATCGCCTACAACTGAAAACCGAACTTAGGTTTCCTGATTTTGTCTTCTTTTGTGGGTTCACAAACGTGATAGTGGGACTGTGTGAAAGTGTCAGAGCTTTGGGGCTCTCACAGCAGCAGGAAAGCACATTTCTGGTCCTGGGGAACATAAATCCTCCCTAGAGACACAAAAATAACTTAGCTGTGTCCTCGGTGGGCTTTCATTTCTTGTGCTGGTCTCTGTGGCTTGGGGTTTCAGAGCTGGGAAGCTGCTCCTGGTATCAAGTGTTTCACAACCCTCAGGCGTTCGTAGAGCTGTGTGCAGTGTTCTGCTTTCCTTCAGAGAAAGGACCTTCAGAGAAAGGTCTTCTCGACCCTCTCACCCAGGCTCTACATCATTACAAACCATGTGAACGGAGCTGGGAGATCTTGGGGACACGCTTGGTGTGACTGCCCTGAGAAGGGGGCCAGCGTAAGAGGCCATCAGGGAAGCCAAGAGAAGTTTGATTTGTTTTGGTGGGATGGCTACTCAGTTCAGCACCACCAGGGCCAGGAAATAGCCAGCTGAGCCTTGGGATGGGACAGAGCAAATGGGCCCATTGAGAAATGGGTGTACGGAGAAATGGACCTCTCCTTCCTGTGCCATCAAACCATCTTGGTTGAGGCAGCAGCCACATCAAGAGCACAACAAATGCTTCAGGTCCTCCTGTTGCTCCCAAAGACTCTGGGTATGGTCTGCGCCCTGTCAGCTGTCTGGACAGCTTTTCTGTAGAAGCTGCATGGACAGTCCAGCAGTCTGAGCAGCACATGCAAAAAGGATGCCACATTCCTTCAGTAGAGGTCTTTGCATTCCTGGGGGACTTGCTTACTGCCCAGGTGCTCACACCACCTTTTTAATGGGAAAAAACATGGGCCAGAGCCACCAGAAAAGAGGTTCTGACCACTGGAAATGGACTTTGTATGAGATCCTCACAAGAGAGAGTCACAGGTGACAGTGAAGACTACATGGGAAATGCAAGTGTGTCCCCAGAGAAGACGAGACACCCACGGTTTCCAAGCAGACCGTCTGAGGGATTGTCTGTTTGCAAACTTCCTCGTGAGATTTGTCACTGCGGCATGGCTGCCGTCTACACACTCATCGGGACCTGAGAGGCAGCATCTTCGATGTAGTTTCTGCTAAATCACAACCATTTTCAGCACCATGAAAGAATGCTACAACTTAGTCAAAATGAGCTGCAGGCTGGAGGGATCCTCTGCTTGAGAAGAGTTGTCATCCAGCTACTTCATTGGGTTTTCAGTTACTCTATGCACCAGTGCAGCATTGCCTAAGCCAAACACAGACCAGAAGCTGGCCCTTGTCATACTGCAATATGTCACCAGGAGTAGGAAAACACATTTGCCTCGGTAAGTAAATCATGAGCTCACATGATTTACTTACTGTCAGAATCAGACAAAAACTTCCTTTTCATGTTTATTAGAGCAATAGTAGCCAATGGGAATTTCCACTTGCTTGCAAAAATGGCGGTTTGTTCTGTCTGAAATAAAAATGTCTAAATAAAAATGTTGTTTCTGCACTTAGAAAAAAAAAATCCAGGTTTTATTCTAGATGTTTTGTGAAGACTTTTTTCCATTTTTTCCAACTCCCCTCTAAATTTCCCATTTTTTCTGATTTTTAATGAGCAACAGGAGACAGCAGAGGAGCAAGATGAAGGGGAGTATCTGCACTCATGGGAAAATATTTTTCATATTTAGATTTCCCCGGGAAGCTGAAAATGGACACCTAGTCGAGTGGGAAGTTGTTCAGATTGGTGCACATCTCAGCCAGCACTGCCTGGGGTTAGGCTATGTCCTCCTCGTAAGGCGGAGCAGCTCTAAAGCCCATGCCAGGTCACTGACCTGGGATCTGCTGTAGGTTCTTCCAGGCATCCATGGCTGGTGTGACAATGTGGATTCCTGGAGGCTGAATCATGGCAGCTAACGTGCTCATTGTGCAGGCTCGTTAGCATTTGTTTGGAAAGCAAATATGCTGCCCTCACTATTGAATTTTTCTTATGCTGTAGATAAGATAAAGCTGTATTAGGTGCTTCAGACACAGAGGTAAAGCCAGGGCTCTGCACATGGGCATAAATGACGGCACCAGCCAGCAACTAGTGAGGGCAGAGCCCTCTCTGGAAACTGCTGTGGAGGTCCCTGTGTGCTGAGGTCCTGGAGGAAGCAGAAGGAAGGTCTGCAGGTGGCCCCACCCTTAGAGGGGTAAGATAGACCCTGGTGGTGGTGTCCACCACAGCCATCCTGAGCAGGGGAATAGGGGTGATCAGATCATCCCCAGGGAGATGGGGAAGGGAGATGTGACCCTTGGATAACACAGGCCATCTTCAACCCAACGCACTTCTGGCTGCCTGAACCCTCTGGCTAAGAAAAATGGAGGAAGGTTTTGAAAACCATTGGAGTCTGGCTGGAACGACGCGGTTCACACAGATTACCTGTAAAGAGCTGACTCACCAGACGACTCCTCGCGAGGGTTGGATGAGCCAGCAAGAGCTTGTTCCAGTGGTCAAGCACTGGGACAGGTGCCCAGAGGGACCATGGAGTCTCTGTGCTTTAAGATTTGCAAAACTTGCCTGGGCAAGACACTGAGCAACCTGTGCTAGCATTGCAGTGAGGTCTGTCTGAATTACGCTGTGATTTTACACTCCATATCCCAGTTGTGCTGGAGCACAATCAGGAGTGAAGTCCTTGCACGGAGTAATGCCAGAGTCACATAAGATGCACAAAGTCTGCTCTTTCTACACTTCTTAAAATGGTTCAGGGAAGAAAGTGAATGTATATGAGTTATAGAGGAACTGAGTTCATCCAGTCCCCGCTTTCTTTTTCTGCTTCAGGGCTTTTTGTCAAGACTACAGGAACAGTATCTCCTGGGTCAGCAAGTGGCTTGAAGGGCTTGTTTAGGGGTTTTTTTCCTGTCTCACACATATCCTTCCAAGGCTGGACTTGGTCTTGTGGTGATTTCAGCCATGGTTAATTGAGTGCACTACTGTGGAGCTGATGCATGTGCAGTGTCTTTCATATAATAATTGAGATGTGCATCTCAGGCAGACTGCAACTAAGCTCATCTTACAACAAAAGCTGTATGTCTCAGGCAGATTACCTACACCTCAAGTCTCTTCAGGGTTGACCACGTCCCTGCTGCCTTCCTCTCGGTGCTAACCCACGCATCACGCAGCCCACAGACGTGCAGCTACACAGCATCATGTTTCCCCTTACAGAACCACCCTGGTGGGTTGTGGAAGACTCTCTTGCTTGTTTGACATCTGTGGGCATGCCCAACAGCTTTACTGAGAAAGCCATTTTCTTCCACCCAGAATTAACTCATATGCTCAAAAAAGGCCACTCCTTTTGTCTGCAAGGCCACGTCTGGCCCAAGGCAGGACACTCTCCATCACCTGTCCGTGTGCTTTCCTGCACCCAATGGAGCTACTTAAAAAACATGGGCTTCTTCCGCCTAGCCGCTGGAACAAAGGCAGAGGAAAAAGTGTTTCTTCTATATTTCAAAGCTGATTCTTCAGAAATAAAGCAAGCAAAAATTCTCACCCCAGCTGCAGTCCCATCAGTGAAGCCAGTCCAGGCAGGAGAGGGCCACAAGGTATTTCGCTCCCAGAAGGCTTCGCTGTGCCAAGCTCAAATCCAAACGGTTCTCAAGTTGTCAGGTTTGGGTGGTTAGACTTGCTAAATAAAACTCAAAACTTTCTGCTACAAACAGTTACCATAGAAAACATAGTAAAATCAAACTCCTGCATTTCCAGGGAAAAATTATGCGAGCCAAACATAGCAGATAATCCTTGTGCATTACTGGCCCTCCTCACCCATCCACCCATCCAGCACAGAGGGCATCGCAGGGAGGGATGGCTCCCTTGCAGAGCCATAGTGGCTGTCATCTGACACAGCAGCTCTGCTGCCACGCTCCCAGGCTGGACAGGAGGGTTGGTACCACCATCCCCTCCTCCTGCTGCTCCTCTCCACAAAGGTGCTACCCTGTGCACCCAAGCCTGGACCCAAGGACCAACTCTGTGCCGGTGCCGAGGTTTCGCAAGAATAACCTGGTGCTGAAGAGCAGCTTGGCTCTGTAGCTGGTATCAGTTAGTGTGTGCAGAGGCTAAAAATAGAGACCCTCCACTCTCACAATGACTCAGAGATGCAGAAGGGAAACCCGCAGGCTCTGTGCTTGGCTGTCCCCTGAGCTGATTGAAAAGTTTTCATCTAAACTTTGTTTTGACACAAAACGGCTTTTTGAAAAACAAACCAACCAAAAAAAAAAAAAAAACCCACCAAAAAAACAAACCTCATCTCTCACCACCAAAGCTGCTAGGAAGACTTCTCATTTTGTCTAAGTTTGGAAGCGGTCTTGGCCAGAAAAGTATGACATTTTGTATTTTTTTAATTCTAGTTGGCAAGCCACCTGCTAGTATTTACCTGCTAAGCTCTTTCTTGGAGACCTGTGAGAGCACATGAAATGGTAATGCAAGTGAAAGGTGTGCAAGTCCTCTGAAACTTTCGTGGGGAATACAGTACACTTTCCAGACAGCTCTAATTCCAGCTCAGGAAGAAAACATATCCACCAGCTGGCCTCATTAAACCCCCACAGGGAGGCGATCCTTTAGTCCTTTAACTCTCTCTGTTCAGCCCCTGTATCAGGGGCACCAGCCAGCACCACTCAGGTTTTGGCCATGCCATGGGTGATGGTGGTCTGGAGGCTGAGGGTCCTGATGGGGAAGCAGAAGAGAACTGGGATCCCATGGGGAAGCGCATTGCTGCTTCAGCGCTATCTCGCCCATGAGGAGAGCAGGTCCTTCTTCCCTGGCCCTCTGTTTATCTGCCCCACGGTTACAGGTAATTTTAAGATTGGTTGAGCATTGGAGCAGGTGCCCATAGGTGGTGGAGTCTCCATCCCTGGATATTTTCAAAATGACTGGACAAGCCCAGGAGCAATCTCCTCCAGCTTTGACATTAGGAAGTTGGACTAGAGAACTTCAGGGATCCTTCTAGCCTTAATTTTTCCAGATTTCTAGTGTAACCCCTCTCAGGCTCTCATGCCTAGTGGAGTTGGGCAGGCACAGCCTGAACTCATGAGAGTGGTGATAAGCCCAACAACAGAGGAGCAGAGCAGGCCATGGTAGCCAGGCACCAACCCAGCCTGCTCTCCAAGCTTCCTCTCCTTCCACTCGAGCCCCAGCTGGACTCGGTTTGTCCTTCCCCATTTGGAGGCAAGGGAAGGAGTGGCAGCACTGGAACACCCTACACAGAAGTCAGGCTCCAGGACAAAAGCACTTTGTTCACCAGGTGAGCCCCACATCCGTGCTGCCAGCTCCACCTCTGCAGAGAACCTGGGCACCAGGCCAGGCTCTTCATTTCCCTACGCGGTCCCCAGAGACGGGACAGACCGGGCTAGCTCTGTGGTGGTGCCTGTGTTGGACTGTGGGTCTACAAGTGCTTCCTCATTGCATGCATAGGGCTGTGGAGGTACAACCCAACCGACTCGTGACAGTTGGGATGCTGAACTGTGAGAAAGCCAGGCTTCAGCTGAGAGAAAACAAAACTGCTGCTGAAGTTGGTTCATTCTGTGTTAGCAATCAAGCATGCACTGGTGTAAGAGCTGTGTCATGGGTGTCTCATCCTGCACTTAACATACCCTGAGAGCATCCTCACTGCCTTCTCTCCGCTCTGTTGTAGCTTCATGCCCAAGCTCCATCACAGACAGCAAGCCCAGCCCCGGAGCAGAAGGACGTGAGCAGACACACCTACAAGAGGCCTCCAAATGCTGCATTAAATCCCTGTAGCGTCAACGGCCTTAGGAAAGAGCTGAGCCCTAAGGGCGACCACAGCAGGAGCCCGGCTCAGTCCCTGTCTTAGCCCTCTGTGCAGAGGCAGCCCAGAGGCTGCACCAGAGCCGGTCTGACCCTGCGGCTGAAGGGGACCTCAGCACAGCCCTCGTCTCCCAGTGCGGGGCTGCCCCGGCGGGAGGCACAGCTGGACCCACAGCTGGAGCATGTTCCCAGCTCCCACGGGAACACTGGCACATGTCTGTGCCTTGGCTCCCTGCGATACAGAGCAAGGGGAGACAGTGAAAATGAGATCAACCGTTAGCGATGGGATGCCATTAAATCCCACAGACATCTGGGATGAGAAAGACCTCAGGAAGCCATCCCCCTCCTTCCCTGTCAGGATCAACCCTACCTAAACTGATAGACCATCTGCCTGCTGCCCTGGCCTGTGACCCCAGCAGGGCAGAGCCGGCTGGCAGCAAGGACTGGAGGTGGAAATAGCTCCTCCAGCTCCATCCAGAACTCCCATGCTCAGCGCTAAGAGCTGAGATCCCCCACCCACTCTGCGCTCTCAGCTGGGCCGTTCCCTTTCCAGAAACCCACCATCACTTTACCCACCCCTTGCTCATGTCCAAGGGAAGGTCATGTAGACAGCATGCTGCCCCTTGTCACCGCACGCAGGTTACAAGTGTCCCCTGCGTGGCAGCGGTCACTGGTCCCACGACCTTGGTGTGGGCTTTGTCATGTCCTGCTGAACACCACCTGGAGCTTCAGCAAGTCCATCAGGAATGAGATGGCCTGTCCTGAGCTTACCCTAGAGCTGACACTGCCACAAGCATCTGCCAAAATGGGGCATGTGAAGAAATGACATGTGGTGGCCCCTGCTTACAGGGGCAGCTGCTGGCTGAGGAGTGGGTGCGGGACCCATGCACACCTTTCAGCTCACTTGTGCCAATGCCTTGCAGCCAGTCTCTGATCAGGACAGGGTCCACCCCATGCTCTTATCAGTTTCTGACTCTGAGAAAGCCAGATAATGATTACTGCTGCAAGAACAACTGAATTTTCCATTAAATCATTGAACCAGAAAATGATTTTATCATCAATTCAGATCAAGCCCCTTTTATTTTCCAGCTTTCTCACCAGCAAAGTGTTATGTTTGGGATTAGCCAGGAACATTTTGTTCCAACCGAAACAAAATTTCTGCTTTTATTATAGGCTTTGTAAGAAAGTCAGGTCCTTGGCTCTTGGGAGGGTCAGTTCACTTCTAACTGAGACCCCAGGGCTGAGGCTCAGCTAGGACATTGGGTGTTTGCTCTGAGTCCTGCCTCCACCCATGGATGTGTCCCACAGCAGCAGGTTAGGAGGTCTCTCTGGGCCCCTCATACCTCTCTCCTGGATAACCCCTATGGACCAACTGTCACAGGCAGGAGCAAGACCCCTGCCCCTATGGGAAGGACCATAACCCCCAGGCTCGCAAGATGTTCTCACTCTCTGTGGACCAAGAAATATTTCATTATTCTTCACAAAGCAGAAAGGACTGAGACAGTCTCCCACCCCCTAGCTCTGCACACCCACAACAGGACAAAGGCGCTCCACAGCTCAGCAGCTGTGGGAGTCCAGCCCCAAACATCTTATTCAGACCAAAAAGTCATGTCCAGTTTCCTATGACCATCACTGGCATTTCCACGAATGCCATATTCAGTGTGAGAAAAGTCGCTCTCTGTTAATAATGGTACTTGAGTTGGTGGAAAATACTGGGAGTTTTTCCTCCATGAGATGAAGCAGTATTTTGTTTTGATCTGTATTCTTTTAATTTTAGTCTGCAAAATTTTGGAATTGATGGCTTTTTTCCTTTCGCCTCCCAACTTCTCGTCTTTTTTCCTCTGAAGCTGCCAACCCCCAGGGTGTCCTGGTAAGGTTTCTGATATTTGTCGATAGAAGGCAGGATTTGGATCCCCATGAAATTGCCAGCTGCATTTTAAACGCAGCATTTTTGCTGTGTTACAAATAACCAGAACAGATGTGTGACAGTCTGCTGTGAAACAGGGCACTGGGACAGAGAGAAGCGTAGTGGGCCCAAAATGCTCATGATGAATAGCAGCACAGAAATGTCACTGCTCCTACACACCGGCCCATCACTAAATACTTCCACTTTCTTTAGTGAAATGACAAAAAACTAGTTGATGCTTTCAGCACAGCACAAAAAACTCTATCCACATCTGCCTTAAAGTGTCAGATTCATGCAGGAAGCAGAAGTGTTCCTGTGAGATTAGCATCTCTGTCTGAAACATGTTTGTGAAAGGTGAGAACAATACTAGCACATTACAATGTTCCCGCTGCATCTCTGTGTGTTTTATTAATGATAACATTGTTAAAATGAGATTATATGCTCTTTAGTTCACTTTTTATTTTTTAATCATAACTAACTCAAAGGAGTTTCTGGACACTTGCTGAGAAATGTATTCTTCCTGGACCTTAAAATAACCCTTCTGACCCCGTCCTTTAAGACCACAGCAGAGTTCTGCTGTATGACGGCTAATGCTCTGCCCTGTGGTAAGTACTCAATGGCTTTAATTCTGCCACCACTGTTTATCTAAATTCCCAGGAAGAAATGGTGATTCCCAGCTCTGAGCAGTGCAGTGTGAAAGTTCAAAGAATCGAAAAATCTGCTTCCTTTTAGTAGGAGCTGATCCAAATTTCCCGACTGCAGGAAAAGGAATCAAAGATGCTGCTGAAGAGCAGCATCAAGGCAAGAAGTCCTTCTCTCCCACTGACGAGGCCAGGGTGGCTCTTCTGCCTCTCCCACCTTCTCTGCTGGCTGGGGGCAGGACTGGACCCTCTTGGGGCCAGTGACGTCCCTTTGAAGGGTTTAAGTCAGCCTCTCACCTTTCTACCACGGCACGAGGAGAACTCTCCTCCATCTAAACTACGTGGTTGAGAGGTCGAGTTGAGACACCCAGAATTTGGGATTACTGTAGAAACACTCATCTCTGAAGAGCTGCTCCAGCGTTTAGGTGAGGTGGGCGCCCTGTGTTTCGCAGCTCAGATCTTCCTCACGGTGGTGCGTGTGGCCATACCACAGCCAAGAATATCTTTGGTCGGTCCATCTACAGTGGCCAGAAAGCTGGGCTCAACATCATTAGCTGCTCACCCATGTTAGTGATCTATGGGAGTGCCCTGGGGACTGACTCTGGGGGTCCTTGTCTTGCATTCCCAGGGGCCACCTTCCTGCTTCCAGCATGGGTCAGTGCTGCCTCAGCAGCACTCCAGGTAGCCGCTAGCTACCTGGCCTGCCTGTCAAACCCAAGCCCAGCTCAGTCTTTGCAGATCCCCAACACTGGGCATCAGGCCAGACCTTGGATTCACAGTCAAACATGACTATAGATCCAGCACAGGAAAAGCCAAGGGAGTCTTTCTGGGTGTTCATTACCTCAGGCCATTGTTTGTCTCCTTCCTCAGCTGCCTCATGGGAGATAAAAGAGAAGAACAATGAGTAACACCTATAGAAGATATTCTGGGATTAGTTTAGGAGCCATAGATATTTTTATCAACAGCAATTAAGCAATGTGGACAAACTAAAACTTGTGTGGGAGTGTTAGATTTCTTGGAAAACTTGCAGCAAAAGTCGGAAAAAAAAATCCTATATTCTTTATCAAGAAGAAGAAAACATAATTTGAGGTGGTAACCTCTGACTCCCGCTGAGCAGCAGATGACCTGTCTCCTTCTTGTGGCTCTTCTCCAGACCTGTAAGTGACTCCAGTAGTCCCACGCATGCCAGGAAGGGTGAGTAGCTCTGAAGTCCCTTCTGCATGTGGCTGCCCTGCTAGCCCACTGAGCTTACAGTCCTGGGAAAGGATTAATTTGGGGAGCCTTTAAGTGCTGCTCATCCAGCACCAAAGCAGTAGTGTTGGTCCCTCTGTTCTGCTCTTTCCATCCCAATGCCACAACGAGAGAGGAAATGTGATTGCATCAGCACAGAGGAGCTGAGATGATGCAGCTTGTGGCCACGCGAGCAGGATTGAACTGGCTGAGCAACAGTAGCATTTGGCAACGGTCACATTCTGGCACAGAGTCTCACCAGCTCTGCCATTACCAAGACCTGCGCTTCCATCCATAGGCGACTCCTATATTTAGTAATTGTGCTGGTGGTAAAGGCCCAGCCTCCAGGATGTTGATTCAGACACCCAGGCACTCAGCCACTTCCTGTTTGGATGCACTAAAATTATTTGCATCATTTAAAAAGTGATGTTGGTTAGGGGAAACAAAACGTTATTGTCAGAGGAGGCTGAGAGCCCGGTTATGTACCCATGCACAATGGAAAAAAAGCAGAACAAATTGTCTCCATCTCCCAACAGCAGCACCAACACACAGCATGTCCCCAGGAGCCACTTTCACCACTCCTCCTGCACACTGGCACTTGTATTGCCACAACAATGCAGTAAAGCACTGTGATCCCCTGCTAAGCCTCTTCCCAGGGCTGCTCTGCCAGCCCAGGGTGAGCCAATATCATCTCTAGCTACAGATCAGGAGCAGAGACATACCTAGGAGATGTGGTCTGCTGGCTGGAACAGGCAATAGAAAGAAATACAGGCTCTAGCATCTGCCCCTGCTCTGCCACCCAGGCAGTTATAGCTGGTGACAAGTTTTTCATAGCAAAATGCAGCTTTCCACTGTCACACAGTCTTCGTAACCCCACTGTGGGCATAAATGTGGCACCTGAGATGTTCATGAACTTCTGGTGACTAGAGGTCCAGGGGCATGGATCTCTACCCTGAAGGCTTCGTGAGTGGTGACTGTGTCTGTAAGCCGAACTCAGCTCTTGTCTTGTCACCTCTGTACCTAATGTCTTGCCCTTAATCTGCAAAAGCCAGTGCAGCTGCTGAGTGAAAGGGCAGACGTGATTCAGTTTGGGCTGACTCCTTCTGGGGAGAGTGGTGATGGAGAGGGGCCCTGCCCAGCACTGCCGTGTCTGAGTTCACCAGTCTGCAGAGTCACAAAGCCTGGTTGTGCCCCAGGGCTATCTGCTGTGGCTCACACCCAGAGGGGCAGTCAGGACACCTTGCCGAGGAGCTGTGGATACTTGGAGACATCATTTGCCCACTCAGCTGGCCGAGGCTGTGCATGCAGCCAATACCTCTGTGGCTCCTCTCTTCCGGAAGAGGTCAAGAAAAGTTTGCAAAACATTTTTTGGGAATCCTTGCAAGTGATCCCTTCCGCGCTGTCTGCAGGACCTGGATGTCTGATAATGCCCAGCTGCTCCGTGCTCAGCTCTTCTCTGGCTCCCAGATACACAAAAACCCCCAGACCTTTATTTCAAATGTTCAAGAAGGGAGTTGTCCTGGATGCTTCATATCCCACCTCCAAAATATGACCAATTTGGCCTTTCTTCTGTTTTTCAAAGGCTTACTAATCTATCCCCAATGTCTAGGAAGGTTGATGACTCAATAGGTTTTTCCCCACAGAGTCTGGACAAGCAATCTCTTGGCAAGGGCTGTTTATGACTTAGCTGCAGATGCATTTACCTATCCTGCCTTCTTTTTAGCTGAGATGCAATTAGTCATGTGGAACAGGAGCTTCAAAAGTGACTGGATATCTTAATGCCTTGACTTTTCACACCTGCCTTAAAAACAAGCAGCTGGGCACCTGAAAAAGAAGGCAACCATGTTTCACTGTCCATCTGAAAAGTCCTTGCCAAAGTGCATTTTCCAACCCAAATTAGGTGAGTGCACTGTTTAAACTAAGGAGTAAAAGGCAAATCACAAATAACAAATCACAAGAAGTTCTGAATCATCCTTGGTCAATGACAGAGGCTCTGCAATCAGAATTTAGGTCATAACTGCATTGTTATTTTATGTGCAGAAATATAGTCTGGCACCCACAGTGGTAGCTGTGTTGAGTCAGCAAGGCAAACGAGTCAAAAACAGTTAAAATCTTATTTTTGTCACTGCGTTTAGCAACTGTTTCTGAATATCTGTCATGGCAGAGCAAACCTGCAAAGTCACAGACTGGGATTTCTCAGACTAAAGTTTAAATTTGATTGTCGCAATGTGTTTTAACCCTCAGGTCGAAAGTTACCCAGCTCATGGCATCCCAGAGTTCTTCACGTTTGAATATACTTTTTGATTTTATCGTCTGATAGTAATTTGTCAGGTAAGCAGTGATCATAAAAGAAACCACCAGTCTGAGAAGACAAGGATCTCCCTCCAGCAGTCTAATTAACAGAGCACCCAGCGCATGCTCAGGGCCAGCTTGGAGACCTGGAGCAGGGTGCACAGTTCTTGTGCTTCCCCGTGCACCTTCAGCTGGCAGCAACCAGAAATGTTATTTAGCAATCCTAAGCAAGTCTGACGATACAAATCATGGGTGATGGCAGCAGGAAGGATTCAGGGCCTTTTGCTCGCAGAGACGACCATGCTGCCAGCTCCCTGAGATAAGATGAGCACTGCCTGCTCTTGCCACAAGGCCCAGCCAGCAGCAAACTTTCCCCATATTCCAGCACTCAAAATATCTGGCCTTTACAGCTTGGCAAGACACAACGTCCAAACTCAGATTCCCAGATCCACCCTAAACTGCATGCCCTGGGTGCTGCCTGCACATTTCCCTCTGCGTTGATCCAGTCCTTTTGAAGAAAGATGAGACCTTGTATTTTCAGCTTCATCTGCTTTCCCTTCTCCCACCACACACTGAATCAGAGAGCATGCAAGCTGATCACAGTGTTGTACAAAGCTAAGCCTTTGATTACAGAGTTGAAAACAAAGTTAAAAAAATGGAAAAATGCAAATGCAATGACACAATGCAGTTGTAGAGCCAAGATTGTTCCTGGTCACTGCCCAGACTGCTTTCTGGGCGACATCCCTGCCCGTAGCTCTAGCAGCCACACACCTCCTGGACACTGCCTGCAGGAGCAGGATCCTTGAACATCTCCTCCCTTTTCCCATCACTTCTCTTTCATCCATTTTCTTTCTCTGTTTGGCTCACGTTGGCATTTGATGCAAGCGTGCAAGGGACTTTTTCTTCCCCACTCAAGTCTCCCTGCCCTTGCAGACCTCCTGACTCCTGTTGAGTTCACTCCTTCGAGCTTAAAACACCTTGTTGCTTGCAGGATGGTCACACTATTTAGTAACTCTCAAGGAGCCTGCATCACTCTCAACACACCTGCAGTTTTCTTCACAGCTCTTATCTGCACCCATGCAACAGTATCAAGGGCAGCTACACCAGCTAAGAGCCCTTCTTCAAACAACTTCCCCCCTCCTTCTGTCAGTTTGGGGGCTGCACCGTTACCCTGAGGGCTAACACCTCACTACCCAGCAGGTTCAAAATTGAGGAGCTGGGGATATTCCTGGGGCTTTTGAGCAATTAAGCCACACGCTGGCTTTGCAGGACTCCTAGGCTCAAGGCAGCCCAGCACCAACAGCAGAGAGAAGCCAACAGGGGCCACAGCTCCCTATGGGTTGCTGTCATTGCCATCCAGTGCCAAAACTTGTCTGTTTGTATGAGAGTGAAAGGAAATCCAAGAACCAGGGCCAAGGCAAATCAGGTCTGGAAGCAACAGCTCACAAATAGCAAACTCTTCAAAAGGTATGCAACATGTTTTCAGCTCTGCTTTAATACATAGGACCCACTGACACCAGGCAGCCCGGCAGCTCAGGCTGAGAAAAGTTGGAGGAAGGACCTGGGGTTGGACGGGGTGGACAGGGGGAGGTTGGACAGGGGACGGGGTGTGCCTGTGGATGTCACAGGCACTCGTGGAGTTGTTTGTGGAAAGAATTTGCAAACTACTGCAATTGATTAAGAAATGGGGTAATTATGCAATCTGCTGATTACAGAGAAGGGGTTATTAATCCACCAGACAGGTCCAGCAAAAGCCTGTCAAAGTATCAGGGGAGATGCTGTGGGGAAGAAAGACTGCATGCATGTCTGCGCTGGTATCCAGCAAGCCCACTCCCCTCTGGGGCCGAGGAGCTCTGGGTCTCATTCGATCCTGCCTCCAGGACCAAGTGCCACGTGCAGGAGCGTGCAGTGCATGCCGTGCTACTCAGACCATGCCTGATTGCCAAGTGTGTTTGCTGCGCCCCAGATTAAACTGATTCGGCCTCTGATTTTTTCCAGACATCCCCTGGAGACCATTTTTGTGAGATTCATCTCACCATGGGAGGACTATGTCAGCTGAGGGTCCCTTTACAAACGATAGCAGAGTCATAGAATCATAGAATCATAGAATCCATGGAATCATTAAGGTTGGAAAAGACCTCCAAGATCATCAAGTCCAACCATCAACCCAACACCACCATGCCTCCTAAACCATGTCCTGAAGTGCCACATCTATACCTTTTTTGAACGCCCCCAGGGATGGTGAATCCACCACCTCTCTGGGCAGCTTGTTCCAATGTTTAACCACTCTTTTGGTAAAGAAGTCCAACTCATCTGCTGGGCCTGTTAAGACTGGGGTTCAGTCCGATATTAAGACATTCATGAGGTGTCTTCACGAGTCAGTGGAGTTCAGGGGGAGGCTGGAGGTGCCAGCTTCGGGGTGAACTGACCTGTTCTTGTGTCTCTGCTGGGTCTGAATTAAACAGCTCTCCCACAGCAATCTCTGAAGCCTGGACACCAGCTGATGGGAGACACCCACCCTGACCCCTGGATGCAGGTGTCTTGATCACAAACTGAATCTGATCCCAGATGTTATGGGAGAGGAAAGCACCTGTGTGCACTGCCCCCCTTCTCAACCTCTGCCTCTCCTACCCTGTCATCTTGCACAGACCCTAAGATATATTGTTGACAGCAAAGCTCCTGTTCACACCGGAAGACACAAGCTCAGAGCAGAGGTACAAGCCAATTGCTGCCTTCCCCCAAGCCTTTTGGCCATTCGACACCTTTCATTTGGCCAGCCTCTCCAGACAGGAGCAGGGATGCTCAGTTAGAGCTCCATGTGCCCCAGGCTATCTGGGTGCAGATGGGGCATCCCCCTTCACCCCCTCTGCCAGAAGGACTTTCTACCCAAGGGTCACAGAGCACTGTCCGCTCACAGGGACCAAATGGCATGTGAAGATAAAAGGAAAACACGGACCCACCATGGGGATATACTGAGTGGCCAAGGCATCGCCAAGTCTTGGCACGTCTTGGCTCTAAGAAGCATTGGAGCATTATCCCCTGCTTGGCCAGAGCCGTGCAAGCTGCAGAGCACAGGCAGATTACCTGGTCCCAGGCCTGTCCGGTTAATCTGTGCTCAGTTTCTTTATCCTGTCTGTCTATATATAACCTCCCTCCTGGCCACCTCTAACTACCGGCAGTGGGGAGAGCTCACACCAAGGGGGTGGGAGGGCAGGGGAGACATGCAGCGGGCACCTCGATGGCAGCTCAGCTGCTGCACCAGGCCTGGCATCCTCAGGGTGTGTGGACATGCAGGGGGGCAGCAAGCAGCCCCAAGTGCCTGGTCACACAAGGAGGGACTACGGTCTCCTCTGCAGCCTTGGCACCAGGCTGTTTTGAGTGGGGCTGGGTGGTCTTGCATGCAACCATGACCAAGCCGGACTCGGCATTTAGGAGAGTGTCAGACCAGGCTGGAGGTGAAATGAGAGATGCAGAGCACAGGGGAATGGGGACTTTGACTCATAGGGATAAGAAATCAATACAAACAAGGGATTTGCCTTTCTATGAACAAGCTGGGAGTGACAGTTCTAGATAGAAATAGAGGAGGTGAAGACACGGCAGGAAGTGATGGGACTTGTCCCATCATGGGACTGCTGGGCAGGATGGAGGGACACGGGGGCTGCGCTGGGCAGACCGGCACAGCTAAGGTGGGATGGTGCAGAGGAAGAACTGGGGTCCTGCAGCGGGCTATGAGTCTTCCTCACATTTGGAGGCACGGTGTCCGATGCAGACCAGTTTGCATCCCTCCGACCCGCCCAAAGCCCTGTGTGATGCTACTCACCAGAGACATCATGTCACACACTGCCACTGCAGGGGTGTGATGTTGTGGTGTTGCTGAGCCTGCTTAGAAACAGCTGGAGAAAAGCCTCCGCTCACAGGATGCTTTCTGTTGGAGGAAAAAGAGGAGAAATCCCAGTTCTGCGTGCTCTCAGGATGGTATTTTAGGAAATATCCTTTCATATTCTCAGATGCGTTGTTGTCGGGGTTTAACCCCAGCCGGCAACTAAGCCCCACACTGCCGCTCGCTCACTCCTGTGCTCTGGGATGGGGGAGAGATCGTACGGTATGGAATATCCCTGTGGTCAGCTGGGGTCAGCTGTCCCAGCCCTGTCCCCTCCCAGCTCCTTGTGCCCCCCCAGCCTGCTCGCTGGTGGGGTGGGGTGAGAAGCAGAAAAGACCTTGACCCTGTGCAAGCACTGCTCCGCAGTAACTAAAACATCCCTGTGTTATCAACACTATTTTCAACACAAATCCAAAACACAGCCCCATACCAGCTTCTATGAAGAAAATTAACTCTATCACAGCCAAAACCAGCACAGTTGTCCATTTAAATATTGATCCTTCTCCTTTGCACATGCTCTATACCCACTTAGGCTTGCCATTTTTCAGCTTGCTCCTCTGATGGAGCTGAGACAATACGCTCAGGTCTCACATCTTGATTTGCTTAGAAAAACCCCACATTGTGTCTCTTCCCCTGGATTTGTCAGGGGAACCAAACGCCGAGCAGCTCCCCACTGTGCAGCCCGGGACCACTCTATTACAGCTGCAAACCTCCCATTGCTGCAGACTGATGGGAAAGGCACCGCACTTGTCACAGTCCTGCAACAGACCACGGTGGCAGCAGGGCCAGCCCCACCAAATCCTGGGGTTTTTGCACCAGAATTCGTGCAGGGTTTGTGCCACTGATTTAAATTAATTTCCAAAAATCCAAATAGCACCAGGTGGGCTGTCTGTGCCCATTCTGACAGCCCCATTTAAAGTAAAGAAGGTCAAAACTACCCTCAGAACAGGGGTAATCTCTCGAAGCACAGAAACCCCACCAAAACTAAAAAACAACAAAAAAATGGGCATTAAGATTCTCTGGAAATGAAAATGTTGGAGCTTTCTCTATAAGAATTATTTCCTGGATTAACTTTCTGGTGTGAGCAGGCATCTCCCCTCAAACAATAATAAAATTCATGGGTATCAAATTCAAAAGAAAATAAGCCAATAAATTGAGCAAAATAAATCAAAATGCTATAACCAAAATCTTGCAGCATCTCCAAAAAATTATCATCTTTCATTTCTTTTTCTTCTAGCTACAGAATTGTGACACTCTTGCAAAAAATTCCTGTCCACTCAAATCTACATTTTTGTCTTTGGTTAAATAAAATATTTGACAAGAGGAAACAACACAGGTTTACAAGTGGTTTGTGAAGACTGTGCTTGTCGCGGCGATTTAATTAAAAGCCTTTTCACATGAGGGTTTCACACATCCTCTCCACCCTCAGGAATATTTTACTTTTGTTCTTCCTCGCTCTTTTCTTCTCCGCTTGCAAAGCCAAGACCATCCAGCCTGACGGGATGCAGTTGGTCTTTGTATTAAGGTAAACTTGAACAAAATCCTATTTCGCTTATGCTCAGCGACAATCAGAGCTTCTAGTGCCAAGGGCTTATTTCAGGGGGATTTGTGCAGTTTGACACAGATAGGAGTTCAATTTGAGCCACCAGCTAGACAAACAGGGAAACAGCTGGACGCCCTGATTCCTGCCCCCGTGCATCTGCTGGGAGACAAACCAGCGTGTGCATGGGACACACAGACCCTGCTCCTGCGGGAGTTCACGTGTCCCACACTCCTCTAGGGAGAAGAAGGCTGGAAGGAACATTAAGAGCTCTGGCAGGAGGGGTCAGGACAGGCAAGTCTACTCCAGGGAGGAGAAACTAGAACAGGGGATGGGAGAAAACCAGGAGGACAAGAATAACCAGGACTTCTGCACCAGCAGCTGAGCTGGCAAGTGCGCAGCAAGCACCAAGCCTAGGGATTTATTGGAAATAACAAGGAAACCAGTGGCAGTGCTAGCTGCTCACTGCCCCAGCAGTGTTGGGCGTGCTTTGCTGGTGAGTCTGCTCTTGGGGAAGCCTGGCAGAGAAGTCTGCTCCCTGCAAAGCAATGGGTACAGGCTCTGCCCCGAGTCTGAGCGCTCCCAAACCTGCACAGCAGGTGCTGAGCCTCTCTGAATGCTCCCCACCAGTGTCACAGCCTAGTCAAAGAGGATTGGATCATCACCTAGTTCGAGAGATGAAGACCTGTCCTGGCCATCCCATCCCAAGGCAGAGCATTTGACCTGGTAATTCCTGGTCATGGCTGTAGATTTTTGATGAACTGCCAATGATCTTTTAGAGAGACACCTCAAATCACCAGTGTGATGCAGTGGAGATGAATACGGGTCAGTGGTGGTTCACCACAACTCAAATAGCTTATAGAAACCATAGGGCAAATGAGGAAGCCAGACTCTCCAGCTCAGGTAAACTGGAGGACTCGTCTCCAGCAATGAGCACTCTGCTCCCCAGAGTGGTGCTACAGGAGAACCCTGTGCTGGAGGCTAAACCAGGCTTCCCCTGATCTGTACATGGAGAGTGGAGTGCACCCTTGGGCTCAAAACACACCACTGGCCTCTGGCTGGGCCCTACGTCTGCTTTTGTCTGTAATGGGGAGCAAAGTGCATGTGCATGCCATTAATTTCTTGCTCCCTGCAGCAGGAGGCAATGGTCCAGCTTCGTATCACCACCGATGGAATGAGGCACTGTAGCAGCAGTGGGTGCAGGATGGATCAATGGGTTACGTGGTTCCCAGGGGATGGGCAGTGGGGTTTCTATCACAGCCATATTCTGGGAAGAGACATCACAGGACCATCTGGTCCCTGCCTTCACAGCCAGCACAAGGGAAAATCAGAACAGGGCTTTCAGCGTCGGTGTAAATGCACCACAATGTGCAGGGTAGGAGGGAGGGAAGCCCTTTCATATTAGGTGCTCTGAAAGTGGCTCTGCCCCCTCAGGGAAAGGGACAGGACAGCCAGGAAGGGAAATCTGCTGCACCAGTCCGCCCCGATGCTCCGCACCAGGCCATGTCCCTGTGTCCTCCCCACTATCATCCCCTCCCCTCAATGGTGGCTGGAGAAAGGGGAGGGATGGTGATTTCTTATAGCGTGGCCCTTTTCCCTGCCTTTCAGGGAGTTCCCCACCTTGCACTGATGCAACCAGGCAGAGCTGGACGTAGGTCACCACCTCTGCCACTTGTGCCATGTGACATAAATGGCTTTGCTGACCCTAATGCATTGGAGCTTACGGCTCCTGATCCAGGTAGTCCCAGGACAGTCGTCCTGCTCGGCTTCCTGCTGGCAAAATTAAGTTAGAAAAGCAACTTGGGAGCTCGGAGAGCAAAATGTGGTCCTTGTCCTCCCTCCACAACCGGGGTCGAGCAGGGTGAGCGTGTGCCCCTACCCTGTCTTGAAAGCACTGGCTCTGCTTCCTCCCTTGCTTCTTGGGAAGCAGGAAAGTCACATGCCGACCTACGAGCAAGTGCTGCATGAGGGTTAAGCAAGAGGCGCTGACGGCGTCTGTCTGGGAGCCAGCAGGTAAGTCAAGAATTTCCCCAGTACATGCCTCACGCCTTGGAGCGGAGTGAGCCTCAGTGTTGCAACACCTCCTACAAGCTCAGAAGACGCATTAAAGAAGTTCACAGGATGGAAGCACTTCTTCTAGGCCTGTTGCATAATCCAGATAAGTAGATAAGCCTGTAATATTTGCACAACACTGTGTCCCTTCATTGGCCTTGTTACTGGTCTCGTTTTTCAGGGCTTAATTCAGGGGATCTGATGGATTGAGGACACCTTTCAGGTCATCTATTCCTTGGGAGGTGGCTGTGACCCAGCTCTAGTGTTGGGCTGGGAGTACTGGGAGCATTAAAGGGACAGGGACACCTCGCTGACAGCTGTACTTTATGCTTTGCAAATCTGTCCCAAAAACATCATGGAAATGGCATTATGACACCTATGGAAAGTACTTGGGCAGCTTCTCATGGAAGGACTGTGGCAGTGCAAAACCACTGTGGGAAGAGAATCGTGACCTGCCAGAGATGAAATAACCTTTGCACAAACACACACACAGCTTGGGCACATTCCTGATTGACTGTTTTCTTGACTCAAAGGGTGCAGGATGTGGGGTTGAGTAGTGGCAGGACTCAGGTGTCAGGGAAAAAGACGGGACACAGGTGAATGCATTGATTGAGCACAGGCATGGTCCAGAGTCTGCTAGGAACCGTCCTGCTTCAGTAACTCCCCTCTCTGGGATTTGCCAGGCAGCCAGAGGAGAAGGCACGGTAGCATCTACCCAGCAAACAGATGGCATCACCTTGTACTTTCCTTGAGGCTGTGGGTGCAGGGAGGATCCAGCCAGCAGGCTCCAGGGATGTGCCCTGAGCACAAGGGCACAGAGTAGAGCAATCAGTGCTGTACTCTGGGCACTTGCAGAGTTCTTCGTTGAGCCAACAAGCAGGTAACAATGTTGTGCTGAAAGCTGGCCTTCCCTCCAGGAGCTTTCTGCAAGCAAGTCCCACACCTCACACCAAAAGGGACCTGGGTGGTCAGAGCAGGAGGCTCGGGACTCGGCGGGATGCTGCTCGTAGCTGCCCTAGACCCGCACGTTGTGGATGAGCCTGAACTAACAGTCTGGGGGGCAGAAGGGGGTGGACGTGGGAACTTTCTGCCCCAAGGACCTCAGCCTGGTTCCAGGTCACACCAGATGGATCTTTACCTGCCAGGGGAATGCAAATCTCTTCCTCGTTTCTCTGTTCAGAGCATGGGATGCCTTGTCCTTGGGTGCAGATGCCTTCAGGGATCTACAGCTTTCTAAATTGCCGCAGAGCCCCGGGAGGGACCACATTGCTCCTCACACTCTTTAAAGGGATAGATGCCCTATGCCTGTGGCTATTCAGAGGCCATCAGTGCCATCCCCACTCTCACACCATGGGGAAGATCCCAGGGCTTGCTGTGGCCCAAGTCCTCTGGTCAGCCCATTGTGTTTTAGCAATGGATTTTTTCTCTCCCTCCTGGGTTGCTTTGACTTGCTCCCAGGCCACAGCCCTTTGGCAACGTCCATTCAGAAATGCTCCCCACCCCCACCCCCCACCCCGGGGTGCTCACGGCCACTGTGTGGGACTTGCAGGGAAAACATGCATCACTTGCAGGAACATGGGGTCAGAAGACACAGGACAGGGTGAGCAGAGCCAGCGTGGCTGCAGCTCACAGCCCTGCTCCCCGCGTGAGTCACCACTGCACTATTTATACCAGCATCAAGGGGAGGGCAGGGACGCCTGGCCCAGGGGAAAGGTTTTCATGCTCTTCTCCCTGCCCCTGTAAGGGATGGGGACCTTATGACTGCCCATAAAGCCACCTCTCCTGTCCCTTCCTTCTACATCTTAATGAATGAAGCATCCCTTCTACTCGCCCTGTTCTCCACCTCCACCTCATCCACCTGCCATGGGCACAGCCCAGTCCTGGAGAGATGTTTTGTCCTCTTCACCCAGCCTGGGGCAGCACCTGCAGGAGCCTGCAGAGATGGAGATAGAAGCCGCAGCAGCCTGACCCCATTTCTCTGGACAACGGGAGGAAGCAGAATAGAGCTGCCTTGTGGTGTGGGTACAGATAGCTCCCCCATCTTCCCCAAAATCTCTCTCTGGGGGAGTGCCAAGCAGCCAAGCAAAGACTGGCCAAGAAAGAAGGGAAGGAGTTGGCATAAATGATGGTAAAAGACTTTCCACTCATTGCTTTTCCTTCTTGGTACGGATTGCAGTGCAATTGCAAGATTGCAAAATCCATGCTTGGGATTTTTTTAAAATGCTAATTCTGTATTTCCAATCTTCAGCTGGCCAGAGGGCCATGCTGAAATAACAAAAGACCATTTGTTTTCCTGAGGGGGAAACTAGAGGCCTGTTTGTTTTCTTTCAACATCAGAAAGTCAGACCTTATATGTCTCACTCACTGAATTTTTGGATGGAAAAGAGCAGGTGGTTTTGTAGCATCAGATGCACCAGGAAAACATAGTCCCATTGCTTGAGTTGTGTCAAAATGGTTAAACACGTCAGTCATTCTTTTTTGTCTCACTCAATGACTACATAAACAGCAGGGAGAAAAGGTTAGTCCTTTAAGTTTCAGCACTCATCAGTGAGGGTCAGATGAAGCTCATTTTCTGCACGTGGTCCCTCTAACAAGTCCTACAGGAAAACCAAGAAATGTCAGACATGACCTTCCTGGCAAATCAAATGTGAAAAACAAGGAAGCCACACTAGGAAGGCTTTTTAAGGAAGAAAATAAAGGGCACGGCCCATTTATTTTTCCTCAGCAGATCCTCTCTGAGGTCATTGTACTATTGTAAACTACATCTCGGTTTGGCTGATAACAGAGTTTAGTACTGGTGCTCTGCAGCATTAGTCTTGTGTGGGTCTAAATTCATCCAGAGGAGAAGCAGAGCCTTGGAGAAAGAGTGATGAACCTGTGGTTGGCTGTGGTCAGCTGTGGTGGGGATCTGAGCATTATATCACAGCCTCCCGGTCCTAGACTTGTCCAGATCCAAAAGACAGAGTGTGTCTGGAAAACCCTGGGGGCTGGACCCAGAAAAAAAGCCCAACTCTGTCCTCAAAGGAGCCAGAGGTATTTCATTGCTCTCCTTTATGAGGATCCAGTTTCCAACCAACAAGCACAGAGGGACACAAAAATATGTGTCCTGGTAACTGTTCACATTGTCTTCTCTCTTGGTTATGTTCCTTTTCAAAGACCGTCCAACGTGTCAAGATGGTTTATGGTTTAAAGGTTTTCCAATCTGCTAATCCAAGTTGTGGGAATCCCATCCCAGAGGAAAGAGCCAGGAGGGGCTGAGTCACCCAAATGAACCACACAACACAGCCAAGAGAGGATAGGCATGGAGGTCGTCTAGTAAGTGCAAGAGTCTCCAAGGTTGATGTCTGCATCTCAGGAGTTACCTGAAGTCCTACCGTCACAAGAGACTATGGGGTTTATGCACTGTTGGCCAGACCAAAAAGAGGTATCTGGCTAGGAAGAGATGGACTGTGTCCTGGACTCCCTGTCAATAAAGGTCAGTGTGGTCAGGCTCACAGAAACTCAAAGAGAGCTTCTCTTTGCCAAATGAACTTCATGCCCTGTGTGACCTGCATTCAGCTTTCGCTGCCAGGATGCAGGGTGGCCATGCTCTGCCTTTGCCTGCGTTCCCACAGTTGCCTGCATTTGCCCTCCTGATTTCTACAAGAGTTGGTCTCATTTTCTCCAGTTTTTGTTATTTAGTAAGAACATATGTGAGGACTCAACATGAGACTCCTCCAGTTGGAGAGACTGTTGTGATGGACAAGCAGGGGCCAAACTCACATCACCATGGTGAGCTCAGCCCAAGGGGACCGGAAACCTGCAACAGGGGCGCCATGGGCATTACGTTTCACCATGGAAAAGTTTGGATCCCCAATGGGAAACAGGCAACAGTGTCCTGCTTGCTGCCCAGGATAATCAGATACCACCAATAAATGACCAAATAGAAGGAAAAGATGCAATACACAAGACAAGGCAGAAACAATGGGGCTCTGAGATCCAGTGGCCGACACCAAGGCTTGTTCTCAGAACGATGGGGCAACTGCATGTCTTCCTTCTGGGACCATGGCCATATTTTTCAGCAGGAGTCAACCCATCATAAGCCAAGCCAAGACTGGAGGCTGGTATAGTCATAGCTCCTGCATGGCCACAGGAGACATTGGGAGCTGCCTTCAGAAGCCCAGCATCATTTTCACTTCTGTCATGGTGCAGAGTGAAGAGTTAAAATCTCTTCCTCAGGAAGAGCACAGAGGCAACTCCCAGTCGCCACCATCTGCTCCCATTCACATGTGAGCTGTGCCGGGCACCATTCAGTTCTCCATTTATTCCCTTTGACAAAACCAGAACTGCTGAGATCACATATAATGAAGGAGAAGAATGGCTGAGCCGTTCCCAGCATGCATGGGAAGCTGGGCTGGCTGGGAGCTCGCAGGGAGGGGAAACATCTGGTCACAGGAGAGGGTCCTTCCCTCTGTGCAGCCAGGAGGGTGCTGTCCCCTGGGAAATACCTCACTCAACTGCAAGTGGCTGCTGGCATCATCCAGCCAGGCCATGGCCCGTGAGCTAATAGTTGTGCACAGAGGAGCCCTACCTACGTATCTGGGTCCCCGTGCAAGCAAGAGTGTTTATATACAACGAACATCCTCTGTTTGCAGTGCATCAGTCTCTCCCCAACAAATTTTTGCTCTGCTCCAGGCCAGCAGCCACACTCTGTAGTTTAGCAATCAATACCATCACAAACAACAATAATCCGGGAGCAGTCCCAAGAAGCCCCAAGAGTCTGTCTGCACCAAACCTGGCCAGAAGTTGCCCAGCTGAAATGTGTTGTTGCAAATGGGTGTGTAGAGAAATTGCAACTGCTGGAGGGAAACAACCCAAACCTCATTCAAAATAAAAGTGGGGGGCTATTTTTTAAAAAATGATCCATTGTCCTAAAAACCTAAACTGTTCTATAGTTTAAAAAATCACTTTTCATTTAGATATTTCTGGCAATTTATACTTCAAAAGGTTTTTTAAAAGGTTGGAAGAGGATAAAGTATTTATAAATTATTCAAATGAAATGTTTAGATTAATTCAAACTAAATATTTTTTAAATGACCTCTTCCATGAAATTTTCAACAATTTGTCCTAATTCAAGCGGGAAATGGTTTCAGATACTCATAAACTCATGGGATGGGAAGTAAGATCTAGTGAAAATCAGCTGATAATTGCTCGTCTAAATCACTTGGCAAGCAGTCCTGAAAAAACAAGTCATGCCAAAGAGAATCAAGATGCAAAAAGTAAACTAAATGCATACCAATGAATTCAGCTAGCTCTGGTCTGCAAAGGCCAGAGGCTTTAGTGGGTCACGGGCTTTTCTGCAAGAGGGTGTTTTCTTCCTTATCTCCCCTTTTTGGCTCATGCAAATGCAGTTTGTGCGTCTTTCCCCTGCCTAGAGTTTGTTTTCTGGAAGAGCTGGCTGTGCAAACAGCTGCAGCTCCGCGGTGCCGGTTCCTGCTCCTCTCTCTTAGATGTCTAGCACGCTGCAGACCAGAAGGAACTCTAAGATGAGGTGGTAGCAACAGGTAAAGTTTAGAAAGCTGAAGCAAGCAAACAGGAAGCGGTGGGGGCAGGGGACATTCATGCTGCTGCTTTTTCTCCTGTGCCTCACCAGGTCATTGCACGGTGCTGGTGGGGCAGAGGGAAGCATTGATGGTCCCGTTGGAGCCAGGAGACCCCTCGCTGAAGGGCCATGTTGCTGGCATCCCCCGCTGCCCCGGTTTCCTGCTCATCCTGCCGGCTCCACATCATTCTCCCTGGATCCCCCTTACTGACCCCTTCCCATTGTGTTTTCCATTTGCCAAAGCCACCAGCAGCCTGCAATCGTTTCCACACTCGTTTCATAGGCCGGGGGTGAATTGCCTCTTAGGAAAAACAGGCCAATGCAACACATTTCCAAGATATCCCAGAAACCCAGTTAATTTCCCTGCACCCAATGAAGAAATGCTTCAGAAATTCCCCTGGCAAGGTTACTGGTGGTCTGAAATACCGTGACTATTGCCCTGTTTTTGATATCCCTTGCAGGGTAACTCTCTGTTCTGACTGCTGGACCCCTCCAACTCTGTGCTGACTGCATTTTGCAACCCAGATATTCCAGCAGGAGAGTTGTCCCCGGAGGCGGTGTCTGTGCCAGGCAGGCGAAGCAGCTCGCTAGGTGCCCTTGTCTAACTTAATTCAAAACAAAGCAGAAAGGGAGCCGCAGTGGGTGTTGGGGTGTTCAACTACAGCCTGTCAGCTCCTACAGAGAAGGTTTCATTCCCCACCTCCACACTGGAGCTCCACAGTGAGATTTTAAACAGTCCCAGGTATTGACCCAGGGGAAAGGAGGTACGGGAGCCTTTCAGAGGCATTAGCCAGCGGGAGCTGGATGGCGTAGCTTTGTGCTATGATGCTGAGCAGTTACAGCTCTGACACTGACCGAGACCCACATCTCTCAAATCCTTTCATTCTAAGTAAAATAAACCACAGCAAGAGCTTAAAAGGCAGCTGACAGCATCTCCAGGTAAGAGAGCCAGTCCACAGCTGGAATCGTGGCTGACCGCGATGAAGATGTGCAGAGCCCAGAGGAGTTTGTTCCTGTGCACCTCCTGGTTTCAATATTTTTCAGTTGGCTCTGGCAGCAGAGGGTTTGAAACTGTAGAAACATCTGAGCACTGCATTCCACGTAAAAATGAAACTAATCAACCATATGTTTTTAAAAAGAGGGTAATAACAGCAGGTGAAAACAAAATAGCTTGCAACTCCTTTGAGGCTGAGGAACAAATCTTGCAACACTGACACCCAAGGAGACCAGAGGTGCTGGCTGGCATCGAGCAACCCCCGTTTTGGGGGATGCAGACCTGGATGACAAGCTCTTCAGGCCCCAACACAGCGGCCAGCACCAAGTGTTCCCAGATCATTCCCAGCTGGTTGGTGCTCACAAAGTCCTCCAGTCTCGCAAGGAGAGGCAGTCGGCCATGCCTTACCCGCCACCGTCATCTCACATAGCTTGCTCTGGTGATCTGCTATTGATTGGGGGCACCAGTGATTCCCTGGACCACTTCTGGATGAAGATGTAGTGTTTTCTATCACTGACAGCCCAAGGCCATAGGTGTAAAATAATTGCATTTTTCATCATCCTCGCTGGGATAGACTCTCCCAGCTGATCATAGTCTCCCGCACTGCTCTGGCTGATGGGATGGATTTGACACAGTCCCTTCCTTTCTCTGCACTGGGTAGGGAACACCTGCCATGCTCAGCAAAGGGAGTGCTCAGCTCTCCTAGGCAGGTAAATCTCAGGATTGCTCAGTGAGAAGGAAAGGGGAAGACCAAGCAAGGCAGTGGCACATTATTTTCCTGTATCTCTGCAAGTCATTAATAGACAGAGGGAAACATCACCAGCAAGTGGCCAGCACGGGAGAAACTGCTCAGCCTGCCAGCTGAAGCGTATCCACTGCATTACAGGGAGGCAGGAGTCAAATCAGCCAGCTCAGAGCAAAGCACGCTGAGCTGTACAGTGCAAGACAAACAAGACAAGATCAAGCCCTGCACTTGGAAACAGCTGCAGGAACCACAGCAGATGACATTGCTTTGCAACAGTTTGCAACTGTCAATGGAGCATGCACGGCATAAAGAAAATGCCAGCAGCACCATCAGTGCACAGACACCCCTGGGAGCAGCTGGCCTGGGCGCTGCAGGAGGTGAATGCAGAGACCCTGTCATGTTTGAGGTGGATTTGGATCCTGGAGCCAGGTGGCTCCAGAACCAGTGACAGCAACACTGGAAGAGGAGCTGGGACAGCAGAAGGCCGTGAGGTCAGACTCAGGGTAAGAGGAGTGAGCTGCCTCTGTAAGAGAAGGATCTGAACTAAGCTCCTGGCTGTATGACACAGCTGATCAGAAAAGATACGGCTTGTGTTGGTACCTAGAAAACCCATGGCAAGGTACCCCTCAGTGAGAAGCCAGGGACCAGCACATACAGAAGTTTAGGATGTTGTCCATGGGATGGAGAAGATTCCAGCAGTTACAGAAGGACAATAAAGCAATCGTCCGTACCACACTTTGGGAAAAAGCTAGATTTCAAACAACTCCAAGAACTCATCAGGACTCATCTTCCCACTGCTGGCAGAAAGGGACAGCCTGGCTCAGCGCATCAGCAGTCCTGCTGGTGCTGCTACATCTCCCATTGGCCTTGCCCTTTCCACTTCTTCAAGCATTGCAAATAAGTCAAAAGATTAAATAAACTCATAATAAAGGGAAGATTTTGGTCACAGGGAGAGGACTGTGGGGGCACAAACGTTACCAAATATTTTTCCGTGCCTGGTGCGTCACTGCAAGTTGGGGCAGGTGCACTTAGAAAAACAGAGCCCATGTTTGTGCACTCTTAAGACTGTTATCGAGCTGTGTTTAGGACCCAGCAGGAAACTGAAACTCCTTTTTATGATGTGGAGGCTACTTATGTGTAAGTAAATCACATTTTACCTAGTTAATAACATCAGAGCCTGGCCAGGGACTCCAGGCAGGTCTGGGTTAAACAACCCAAACTGCAATATCCATATAATGACTATAACATTTGCTTATGTCAAGGCAGCAAAAGGTGCAGAGAGGTCACACGTGGATGAGGGATGCTTCTTGGACTAAAGAGGGCACGGAGGTGCCTTGGACTGCAGGGAGATGCAGCCAGTCACCCCAGCAGCCTGAGAGCCTGGCAGTGGGGAGAAATCAAAGGGGTGAAGCAGGGGGGTTCGCTGCAAGCCCCCAGCCTGCAGCACCCCAACAGTGAGAGGAGACTGATGCTGCAGGTGGATTGGCTTGGTGAAGCATCCCCACAGCACACAGCAGCCTGCAGACTAGTGCCTGACACCAGCCATGTGCTAGCAGAAGAGAGTCAGTGCGCATAGCTAGGTTCTGGCTTACATACGCACACACATAGTTTTATTACAGGAAGCCATGGCCAGCTGAAACTGGCCACAAACCATTTAATCTATATGCCCACAGGGTCTTGGTTAATGCTTCTAACCTGGGCACTCATGGGAAAATGCCTCCACTGCAAAAATCCATTGTATCTTATGCTCCCTTCAGCTGCTAGAAGATGTGGCTGTGATTTGTGGCTGCACAGATCCAGTCCGGCACTAGACAGAGCTGATACTGGAAGGCTTGGTTAAAGGCCAGACTGCCATGTGCCTGTGTGCATAGGTTTAAGCAGTTTGCAAAGCCACTTGGCTTTAGCTGTGTCTCTAATAATCCCTGGTGTACCCTACTTGCATCTGAGGTAGGTATCCAAACCCTGTCTGTGTACCAGAAGTCAGACTCCAGCAGCATCCACACAACAGGAGCTGTAACCTGCTAGTGTTTTCATCTACAGAAACAGAAATGCAAACAACCACAATTAGAAATGGCCGTGGAGGTCACTGGTGAATGCAAAAATTCCAGTTGCAGCACAAGGTTCAATGCAAGATCATCTAGGAGGGGAAGGTAGTTTTTATTTTTGACAAAGGTGATTCAACTCACACAGTCTCTCCCAGGTTTCACTTGCTCGTTCTTTCAAGTTCCCATACAAGCACCAAGATGTGTGTGCCCAAGCAGCCCGGTCAGGACCACTTGTGGTGACATGGGAAATAAGAGACAGCAGCTCTCAATGCCTCATCACGGCTCCTGGATTCTCCTTAGATGGGTGGCTATGCACTGGGTCTTGTGCATGCCTCTTGTACCCTTTAGGAACAGACAATGATTGTGATCTTCTGCCTCTTCATCCTGTCCTGCCTCTGTGAGTCATTAGGAAGGATGCTGATTTACTCACGGTGGTTGGGCTCCTTTCTGGGTGTAATCTCTCCTTTGTTTTAGGCTGTCCTTTGTTTCACTGCTCCAGATGTCTTGAGAAGTTTAGTGCCAATTGCTCTGCTCTTGATGACCTGCTGATCTAGCAGATCAGCACATGCCATTCTTTTAACCCTGCTTCTCGCTGTTTCTCCTGCTGCTTTCACATCCAGACATCCCCATTCAGGTCAATTTTAAGTTTCTGTTACAGATCTCCACAGTCTGAGCTGAACTTCAAATTGCTGACGCAAGTTACAAAAATCCCTAAAAGCACAGCAGCGTGGGTTTCTCATTGCATTGCTTAGCACACGAACAACCACAACACCCTTCCCTCTTACCAGCTCCTTGGAAAGCTTCAGCATCAGCATTAAAAGCGAATTTAGCCATTCATTCTCTCTGCAGAAGGATGGGGGGGCATCAAAAGAGTATAGCATACAACTGTCTTGTTTGCCATGATATCTCCTTTGAAATCACTCCTTTCACCAGTTCAGTAGATTCCTGAAAGAGTCCCACATTCTCTTTGATTATATTGTGTTGGGGCCCTGCAGCTTTTAAACTGGATCTCCTTCGTGTTTAGTTGGATTCATGCATGGACAGAGAAGATCTGGTTTGTCTAAAACAGATGAGATTTGGCACAAATCCTATGACCAGGAAAGGCTCTGCAAGCTCATATATAGTCTATTGATTGGCCAGGGTCTCTTTCTGTGTGACATCTCCTCTCATGCCTGATATCCATGTTTGGGATCATTCCAGACTCTCCAAACCAAGCTCCTGAGGGTTTCTACGTACAAGGCCAAAAGCAGAAGACCCAGGTGGACCAAGGAGCATGAAGCCGTTTGTCACAGTGCAGCTGTATAGCTTCAGGTAACCACCCAGCCACATAGGGAAGCACTTCCAAAAATGACCAACAAAAGGTGAAGCTGCAAAGAAAGGAAAGAGGGACAAGAACAGGTTGGGGGAGACCACCCAGATTTCCAGTGCACCACAGAGTAATCTGAAGGAAGCCCCATGGACCCTACTGGAAAGGGGCTCTAGCAGCGCAAGATACAGTCACTCATAGCTCATCCCTCAGCAGCACCCAGACACGCTGCTCGGACAGCGCCAGCCCCTGTGCACTTTCGTCCTCCCTCTTGGCCTGGACCCCACGAGGAGTCCCAGATCCCACAAGAAGCCAGGCTATTCCAGGCTGGGAGGTGAAAGGGGGACACACTGGGGACTGCACACAGGGGAGCCTACAATCTGTCCCAAATACCCTAGACCAGCGTGAGAAGGAATGCAGTGCCCAATGAAGCCGAGCAGTTTTATCGGCTCTCCTGTGACAAGGTGCTAGAAGAGGATGGGTAGGAATATTAGCAGAGGAAGGGTGTTCACTGGTGGAGAGACAGGAAGGGACTGTGAGGAAGGAGCTGTCTTACAGGGTGCACCAGGAGAATGAGGCTCATGGAGGTACAGCGTGTCCCTCCTCTCCAGCTTTTTAAGGGCAGAAGAGCAACAACCGTCAGTGGCACAACTCAGGATGCCCCACGCAGAAGAGCAGAGAGCGGATGAGAGCTGCAGAGCAGGCACCCTCCATCCCCTGTGCCCGCAGGGCTGGCACATATGTCAGGGGGGCTTTGATCTTCCTTTCTCCTTGTGAGTGGAGACACAGGACTCCCAAGCTCAGAGGAAGCTGGTGGGTGGTCAGGGCTGGTGTCCCCAAACTAGCAAAGGGGAAATTTAAGCCAAGTGCCCCTTTGAACCTGACCTGGCACAGTGCTCTTGTAGCATAGCCAAGGCATCTCTGCTGGCCTGGCCAGCGTTGTTCCCACCTGGGCCACTACAGGGACCGTGTCTGTGACCTCAGGATCTCTCTGCCATTGATAGCTGCTGCTCACGAAGCCACCGAATGCCCGAGTAGCTCCCACACCTACAGACTGAGACAGAGCTGCCAGAGCTGGCCCAGCAGGCCAGCCCAGGTTGCAAATCTGCAGCTGACAGGACAAGCCCTGAGCAGACAGGACAGCATTCCCGAGCGGCAAGCAGAGCCTCTGGCACCCTTCATGAGCTATTCTCAGAGGGATTATGCTTGCAAATGAACTCAGCCAGCAAGGACTCCCAAAACAGCCACTGTGCAATCAAGGGACTGTCCCCCGCTCCACTCCCACCACTTGCAGTCTCTGAAGGGGGCTATCACGGTCGGGAAGATCCCACCCTGGCCTCTGGTCCCCCAGCCACAACCCCTGTGAAGGGTCTCACAGATATAGTTCTCCTTCCCTACTCTTTGCCTCATGCCAGATGTTCACACAGCTTTTTGCAAGGGCAATCATCTCAATCTTTCTTTTTTCTTTCTTTTAAAAAGGTTTTCTTTTTCCACTTAGAAGTTCTCCTGATCCCACAGAGCTCAGAGAAACGGGTCTCGTTCTTATCTGCAGGCATGAGCTGATAGCAGATGAACTCTGGCAGCTGTTCCAGGAGGGTGTGTGCAAGGTGACTTCAGCCATAAAGCCATCGTTGGTGGGGTGTGATTTTTTATTTTACCCTCCTCATTCTCCACTTAGATAGTTGCACTGATTTACAGATTCCCCGTGCCCCTGTGGGTTTACATCTCCTGAGGGAGGTATGGCTATAAATGTGACTGCCCGGCTGCGTGTGCAGGAGGGGTGTCCTCTGCAGGGTGGAACCAGTGACTTGCTCTAACCCCAGGCAGGCAGCCCAGGATGATAGTGCAATTTTTCTCACCCTTCCCAGGCATTGTGCCTGATCCTGTGGCATGATGGAGGGACAAGGTCTCATGGTCATGACGGACCCACTGTCTCGGTGAGGTGGGACATCCCTGCTGGAGGTGCGGGGCAAGCCGTGGATTTCACCGTGCTGTCAGCGAGCAGAGCAGGACAATGCAAGGGGAGGGAAAGAAGCCGCTGAACAGCCCTTTCGGGGAGAGAGGGGTTAAAGGACGGGCTGTGCTGAGCTGCAGGAGGGAGCCGGGGCTGTTTTCAGCAGAGCTGAAGTTAGAGGAGGGCCGTGGCCGCCTGGACACCCCCTCTGCTCTGGCAGGAGGATGCCTTTGTGCACAGTTTATGCATAATAGATCCTCCGAGGAAAGAGATACTGTCTCTTTGCTCCAAATACAATTTCAATTAGATGAATAGCAGCATAATCCCATAGAGGAGCTCAGCTGGGAACTGACCATGTGAGAGGCNGAGGAGCGCCGGGCCCCCGAACCCTCCAAGAGGGACCATCTGCTCCCCCAGCAGCCCCTCCTCCCGCAGCCCCCAGCGAAGAGCGAGCAAGGGCTGCCAGTGCCTTCTGCAAACAAAGGCAGCGCTTCAAGGCTGGTGCTTTGAGCCCCCGGGACAGAGGAAGAGGAGGGAGCGAGAGCCCCAGAGGCTCCCGGGGAGTCCCCCCATGCTCCAATCCTTCGGGCAGGCGGCCTCGGCAGGAGTGCTCCAGGAGAAGATGGGGCAGCGAAAGGGGGAGAGCAAGTTGTCCCCCTGCACCAGGTGATGCCACCCCAGGGTAAGAGGAGAAAGGAAGGAGGAGAGATCACAGGGGACTCGCTCCAAACTCTACTCCCTTCTCCTTCTGCTCTGCCCCCGGTACATCCCAGGGCAGGGACTTGCTTCTCCTGCCATCCCGGCCAAAGGGCAGAGCCACTCCACCATCTGCCAGCGATAAACACAGCAGCAGTGCAAGTGGCAGAGCTGAGCACTCTCTTCCTTCTGAACCTCTCTGGGCTCTCGGAGGGAATTTCCTCTCTCGCTGAAATTCTCAGACTTGTCCCTAGTGCCAGAGAGGCAATTTGGGGAAAGTCTTGAGAAACCTAGGTTGTGCAACAGGGAGTTTAAAGCGATTTTCAACCCACAAAGCAACTGACGACACTTTTGTCAGCAACTATTACCAAAACCCTCTGGTTCCACTGTTACAACAACCCCTTCCCAAGCAGGAGCGCACCACATTTGTAGGACATCACTCACTGCTCCACAACAGATGTGCTCAACTCACAGGTATCAAACCACCAGATCCTTGGCTTTGCGGTGCCCTCCTCCATCCCTCCAAGCATTCCAACATCCTTCAGAACAAATCCCCCTGCCAGGGCACCCTCTGTCTCCCTGCCTTAGGACGGATGGGAGAGCAGTCATGGTGCTGCAGCACATGAAGGAACATCAGCCAGTCCAAGGGGCAGATTGGCAAGCTCTGCAGGGCAACAGCAAGTCATTTTCTTGCTAAAGTCAACAGCTCTGAGCCTGAATACACACAGCTGGGCACAAAGAGACTAGAGATCACATCTGCTGAATAAGAAGGGGTCATTGTTATGCTTTGTCACCCATTTCAGAGCAGATAGCGCTTTAAAGCCATTTGGTTTTGCACTCTGAATAGTTAAAAAGGTCAGGCACTGAGCATGGGCAGTGGGGTGTTTTCCCAGCGCTGGAGCGTGATGTGAATATTCCCAGGTGCGAATATTTGTCTGAACATCCGCTGCCTTCCCAGTCCCACAGCACGGGAGGGGAGAGCTTTGATCTCTTCCACAGCTGAGACCTGGTGCACGTTGTGCTTTCCCTGTCCCCACTAACCCTCTGACTCTGCAACTTGTTGCTGTGCAGCAGGGCTAAGGTCAGCGACACCGCGAAGCCAAATACGAGAGCTGCCCATAGATGAGCTCTGGGGGGACCCGAGGGCTCAGAGGCAGGGCTCAGCCACAGCCTGACCCTACAACCAATGCCTTTAATTTACTGTTAATCTGAAATACAGCCAGAACATGCTAATGAAACGCTGGTTATTGGTTGCCAGTGAAAGGGGCGCTGCTTTCTCCTGCTTTTTGTGTCCTGGGATGCGTGCTGGAAGCACTGTGCACAACAGGCACCCAAGCCAGCCAGGCATGCTCCCCACCACGCTGCTCCCACAGTGCAATTACAAACCCAGACATAAATCATGGTTAACCTTTGCTCTCTCTCATATGTTTGTCCAGAGGCTACAGAAATATTGCACAAGACACGTGATAGCCAGAGAAACAAAAATAACTTTTATTAAACTGTCCCAGAGTGGAGGGGGAGGGGGAATTTTTGGGAAGTCAATACTTTTCACAGTAAGGGAATGCATTTGGGAAAATAACGCAGACCAGGTATTCTCTTATCAGCAGTTAAAGGTATGTGTTAGGATCTCAAAAGGGACAGATACACACCCTCATGACTCACATACAGTAGGGCTTTGCGCTCTGACTCTGACTTGACGTCTTGTTTGCTCTTTTCAAAACCAAAACAACTTGCTTTCCCATCAGCTCAGCTCTTTCCAACTACCCTGACTTTAAAACTCCGGCTAATTCCCTTTCTCTCCTCTCCCTCTATCACTCCTGCAAAACAAAGATGAACGTGTCCTAATGCCTTGTTGTTTCTGAATGACACAGGATTAACCAGAATGAGAGAAACCTGATTTTGCAAAACCAATTGAGGTTTGAATTGCAAGAAAAATAAACATCTTGCTTTGCCCAATGCAGAACTGATTACGAGATGTTTGCATCTACCTGCAGATAGAGATATCACCCAGCTGTACGTGTATTTGTGATGAACTGGAGTCACAAAGGCTGATAACATTGGGAAAGAAAATTCCTGTAGGCTGAAACCCATGAAAGCAGGCACCAGAAAAGGTGACAGAAAAGCCCAGTGAATATCCAGGCTGAGTTTCTGAAGAGGAATCATATGTACTAGAGCATGCAAATATAGCCTCATGCATCTTTTGTATTCACTTTCCATGAACCTGTGACTGAATGAGTTTTACTAGCACAAATGTTGGAGGAAAGTGAAGTTCAAAGCTGCATGCATGAGTAACCATGGAAACTGAATTTTAAATTTGCACATGTGAGTATTTGTATCCAAAGTACTTTGTACGCTCGGCCAATGTGGGAAGAGGGACACCATCATGTCACAACTGGCCAATAGCAACTTAGAAACACAGCTTGAATTTCAAATATCACCTACTTACGGCAAACCTCCGTCCGCTGAGCGGAGAAAAAAAGAAATGTGAAAAAACCTGCCTCAAATTGCCATCTGCTCGTGAATATTCCACAATTAGCAGAGACGGATTCATTGGATACATTATTCATTGTGGATTATTCGCCCAGATCTAACAGTGATAGTGCAATGGGTATTTAAATATTGTGATGAGGAACGTTTCAGACATAGAAGGTGTATGTGACTGTCCCCTTCTATGAATATGGATGTGCTCCTATCCTGCAGGAATCTCTGGGAACAATAGCTGTGTGGTAAATACCTTGTCCTCTGCACAAACAGAAAACCTAGAACTCCATGATAAACTGCATTTTTTTTTTAATCCCTTTTCCTGTTCATTTGTCCTCTGCCCCAACCCCTCCTCCCTCAGCTGGGCTACTAATGCACCAATATCAGCTGCCATTTTAGGAACAAAGGCATTTGCTGTTTCCCTTGCTACGGCTTAGGTTATGGAACAGGTTTGGTGAGACAATATTTTTCCCATTTCCATCCCAGCCTTCCAGTGTGACCCACGTTAGGCAGTGAAAATAATAAAAACAAAACAAAACAAAAACCTCCAAGTGCAATGCTGTGTTTGCCAGCATGGCTTTCCCCAGAAATTTTCATAAGTTGCCTTGTAGTTTGCAGCGACCGCAGTGCAGATGGTTTTTGGGCCCCTTTGCAGGTTCAGCTTTCATGGCATGGAGCCAACCGCTCCATGGCCATCAGTGGCAGATCGACCCTTGCAGGCCTGCGTGCCAGCATCATGGCAAAACAGACACCCCAAAAAACCCTCAACTAAAAGCAATAACCAACAGGCATGGAAAGAAACAGCCTTGAGAAGGGGGCAGGTTTGGAGGGGTGCACACTTGGGCAAGAGGCTGGGCTGTGACGGAGCCAGTGCAACCAGGCTGTGCCAGGATTGCTTAAGTAGAAACAACAGAGAGAAAAGGAAAGGGGAAAACCAGTAAGAAAAAGGAAAAAAAAATATACAAATCTAATGAAAGAGTCCAAAGTAGCACAGGACGAGGTTATGCAACTTCAATTTGTCCAGTGCTGTTCACAGACAAACACTCCCCCGAAGCAGCATGGACTTGTGCAAGTGAAGGTTGTGAAATCCCGGCGCTGCTGCCAGCCATTGCCCAACTCCGCCAGGTAGCAATGCTGTACTGGAGAGGACAAGTCAGGATCCTACAAACACCGCAGCAAGGCTCTCGCATGATGTGCACACAGACCTTCACTCTGGAGTCTGGGCTGAAGTCCCTTCTCAGTGCTGCGCTGGGCCATGGTGCCCTGCAGCATGGCAGTCCTCTGCCAGGCAAGCTCTCCTGAGGTCTCATTGAAACGGTGCAACCATCGTGCACTAAGACATGGTCAAGGACAGGCAGGACAGCTTTTCTGCTGTTACTGGTAGCTGCTCCCAGGCTACTAATGATGCGGAAGATAGGTGGTCTGGTTTCTGATGGGCCAGGGTGTCCCAGGCAGGAGGTTTACAGGTGTCACAGAGGTGACTCCACAGGTGCTTATTTCCTTCCCCATTAGCAAAAAAATTAGCTCCTGCTGAAATGGAAGAACGTGAGAAACTCCCATCCAAAAAAGCTTGTAGTATCCAGGACTACATGTCTACGAGCTCATAGCTCACAGGGAAACTGATCTTGCTTGAGGTGCATAGGCACACCAAGCCTAATTTCTTGGTCCCAAAGGTTTTAGGCAGGGGTCAAACCTTGGGTCAATGCACAAACACCCAGCTTTAGGACCTTGGGCAGCCTTGGGCAGGATCTGCTGAACCCACACAGGCCAGATAAGGATCTTAAGATGCTCTCCTGAAGGCAAGCTTGTAAAACCCACGGATGTGGGGCACCAGGAGCCAGCATGCTATCTGGGAGCTCCCATGGGAGGACTGTTGGGACTGGGATTTATTTAGACCTTCCTACATGGATTCCCATGATTGTTGACTGGAAAGGTAAATCCCAACTGGAAGAGCAGCCCTGGCAGTGGGATGATTGTCCCGTGTTTGGAGTCTGTAAACCCATGGGGGTGTCTTCCCTCAGCTCTACTCTGCAGGTTTTGACTCAGTGCGAGCTGCATAGAGGCGCTCCCTCGCCATGCTCTGCAGGAATGGGACTGGGCAATTAAATGGTAATTTGGCAAATAGTTTATTTGCTAAAAAATGTGATTTTTGTCCCTTTAAAGTTCAATATTGAGGTTTAACTTGCAGCATAAAGTTGGTCAGAAAAGATTTTACCATCTAGACTTGCACTGCCGGAAGGCAAGGGGCAGTCCTTTTTCACCTACACATCTAAGAAGCCAGAGAGAAAGGTCAGGGGATTTGAGCCCCATTTCACTGGCACTTCCCTTCATTCTTCAACTACAAAACCCACACGACAGGGCTTATTCATTCTGCACAAGCAAACACAATAGTTACTGCATTAGCAAGCTTCAAACACAGACCAGGACATACCCCATGTCCCATCTGTGAGAGCTGCCCCCCCATGCTGTGTGTGGACACGTCCTTGTACATGCTCAACTCCATGCGTGTCTCCTGAGGCTTTTAAATAGCATGGTGATCACACGCTGCTGTGCTCTTCCATGGCTCAACCCTGAATCTGCCCTCCTGTCTACCGGTGTCGTCAGGACTATGTACACTCAGTTGTTGTGTGTGCCTTTTCCTACAGAGTATCTATCCTGAAATATCTTCATGAAAGAAGATGGAAAAGAGGAGCGGAGGGGACCTATTGCAGAGGAGCCAGTCCTAAGTCCTGTAGTTAACAATCAAGCTCTCCTCCTCCAAAGCAGTGTAAATGCAGCCCATGCTGACCCAGTCCCAGAGGTAGAGCGAGGAGGTATTTCTGCTCTTGCTCAGAGCAGGATAAAGAGCAGCAGTTCTCATACACGTGTTGCCTCAGTTGTTCCAGGCCTGCAATGCCCCAGAGACCCTTTGGAAGGAGCCAGGACTGGAGAATGATGTGATTTCAGTGCCAGTGCAGCATCAGACCCAGCTCAATGAGCCCTGGAGCATCTCCAAGCCATGTCTCATGCCACATAAGCTGGTGCTCCTCATTTCCTATTGTACTGTTACTCAGTCTCTCAGTGAGCCTGGAAAAAGCAGCCACCAAACACAACTTGCCTCTGGGGCCAGATGAGGGCACACGCTGAGTCTGGAACCAAGACGAAGAGCCATGCAGAGGGGAGATGAACGTGTAATGGATGGAGAGAAACATCAAGTCCACAAGGGAACAAAGCAGCACCTCCACATCTTGCCTGGTTCTATTTCCCATTCTTCTCCAATGTTCCGAGTCTTTTTCCCAGGTACAGGTGGGACCATGCACTCTTTTGCCTCTCTTTACTGGCCAGCCAGACAAAACACTGGAGGATCTAAAAACTGCTGTAACATGACCATAGTCTATGAGAACATCTCCTCCATGAGCAAGGGCAAAACCAGCTGCTGAGACCCATCATACTTGAGCACCATCCTGCTCTGGCTAAGCAGCCAGGGCTACAGCTACAGAGTTGTAGCTCAACACATTTGAAGCTGGGAGGGGAATCACTCCATCTTTTTGTCCATCTCTTAGACAAAACCTTCAAGCCCACCCAGGAAGGGAGAGGGCTGGGGGAAAACCAGAAAGAATGAGGAGAAAAGCAAGCAATTCCAGAGGACTTAAAGGAAAATGAGGAAAGGGTGTGAGGGTGGCAGTGATGGGTTTCACTAAGTGCCACCTGAACTGAAGCCACCTTCAAAGCAAATTTAGGCCAATACCAGAAGGTGGTCAGCAGTGAGTTCCCATCTGCAGATCGAGACCTGTTCATCTTGATAAGTTTCCACTGGAAATACAGTTGGGCCAAAATAGAAATTCATTGTTGGAATGTGTCAATTTAGATCATATTTTAAATGGAAAAAAGTCAAAATGAATAATTTCATTTTTCCCTTCTCATTTCAGTGAAGTAGAAAGTTTCATTTGACCATGATTCATTTCATTTAAACCTTCATAGCTGAATAACTTTTTGCACCAGAATAATATATGTGCATCCACATTAGATATTTACCATGTAAATCTTGCTGAAATGAGCTACCATTACCAAATTACTGCATTCTGCATTCTGCTCCATTTTACATCTACATTTTTCCTAGGTGACACCTTCCAATTTGTGCACTGATGTGAACTTGCATGTGTTTTCTTGTGGTTGAAGCAGCCTTGTCTGATACGATCTATCCTGAAGTCCCACCAAAGTGTACTTGAGGTTGAATTACTCGATCAGCATCCAGGATGAGCAGCATTTGCAAGATTTACCTGGGATTCAGTCCTTCCCCACGGGTAACAAGGCAAAGACCCAGCACATAAAAAGACTTACCCTGATGAAGCCATCCTGTTCCAGCCCAGACTGAACCAGACAGGTACACAAATCATGGTTAATATCCTCTGAACCTTCACGGTATGCAAAAAGATTCTATTTAAATCCAGAATTGAGATTTGACTTTAATTGACCTGGGAAGAAAGCTTTTTCAAGCCCTGGGAAGAAAAGGTTATTGTTGTCTTGTAGAAGGGTTCCCTGGATGCCGTTCCAGCTCTTTTACAGGTAACTTGGAGTGAATTATGTGTTCTCTGCCTTGGTTTCCCCATTTGTGAAGCCTTCATTTTCCCCAGAGGATGTCTGCAAAGTCACTGGTGCTCATAAGCCCAGCCAACACTTGTGGGGGAACATGCAAGGGAGGTCACAGGAGCTCAGCACCACCATGGGTTGTTACGGCACAGGCTGTGAGCTCTGGGTACCAACCAGCTTTGCTCTTTGATCCTGGCTCCTCACCCATCCACGCTGCATAGAGCACTTCTGGGCCAGCTCCTCTCAGGGATGTTCCCTACAGGTAGTACGGGCAAGACCACCCCAGGTTTGGGTCCCGTTGGCATGCCCAGACCCCACTACCTCAGACACAACCCAAGTTGTCCCCCCCGCCAACCCGCACATGGACCTGCTGCAGGAACTGCTGTGACTGTCCTGTCCCGAGCACATGCCCTTTGGGACTAATTCTGTCTTTTCACATGTGTCTGTACAGCACCTAGCACAACGACCTAGTAATTATAACAGAAGCTAAATTACTGCTAAAATTAGGTGCTTATTAACATCATAGCCTCTGGGCACCACCACAACACTTAATAATGCTGCAGTCTAAGAGTAACTCAGGACCCATCATAATCTTCATGAAAAACTGTCCTTAGGGAGAGAGTTTCTGTACAAGGTCTCAGTTTTCCATTAGGTCGTATTTTACACATGGAAAAAAAATATCTGTTCAAATGCCTAAGGATTTCAATTCAGTTCAATGATTTCAACTGCAAAATGAAGGTGTGCATATGTTGTCACCCCTGAACTTTACTTTTGATTGGAAGCTTTGAGTCATAAGCTTCAAGGACTGATTTTGGGTGTTAAGGCGCTTGGACTCAGGACACCTCATGCCCATGTAAAGGCAGGTCCCACACTGCCACCCCACACACGCACCAGTGCAGTAAATCCGGCAGCACAGAGCCAAAGCCAAGCTGTGTTTTCTCCTGCCTAGTTCCCACAGTCTCCCTCCTGCCACCAGGGTTCTTGGTGGGGTCAGCTCCAACCCCAGGGGGAATTTAGGACCATGGCTGGAACGGAGCATGGCCAAAATTCAATTTGCTGCTTAAATCCAACCCAGTTGACTGAGGTATTGAAGACATGGCCCATGGCAAGTCCTTCAGGAAAGGCTGAGAAGCAAGAGGGCAAAGTCAGCTGGTTCAGGTGCCCCACGGTGACAAGGGGCAGAGTGAGCCATGGGGTGGTGGGACACGGAGGAAGGGCTGTGGGGCACTTCCCAGGTCCCAGAGCTGTCCTCTGCCAGACACAGCACCCTGGAGAACACACGGACATCCTAACAGGGCCAGCCCATCAACTGCTTGGAGATGCAGAGACAGGATCAGAGCAGAGCTTGTGGGGACAGGGGCAGACCTGAGCATCTTCTCTGAAGGCAACCCCTGGCCACACGGATCAGCTCGGTCTTTGTCCCAGGTGAAGGAATGACTTGTATGGCCCCAAATGAGCAGCCACGAGGCCGTAAGCAAGCACCAGCAGAGCTGCGAAGTCAGATGCCGCTATCGCTATCGCACCACACACCTTCTCTTCTGTTGCTGATTAATGAGGCTGAAAAGGAAGGACTCGGAGGCTCCTCCCAGCCCTGCCCCTCATGCACACCCCCCACAAGCACTCATATTATCTCTATCGAGCACATTTTTATGTAAATGCCCTAACCATCCCTTTCAGAGGTACAATGCCTCCCAGACTAAGCCCCTGAATGGCATCGGCACATTTCTCGTGCCTCAGCTGCTCGCCCAGACAAACAGAAGTGTGGCTCTCCACAAAGGGCTATGGTAATGCCGAGCTGGAGGAGAGTCGAGGGGAGGGGGCAAGCAGGGGCCAAAGCTATTTCAATGACAGAAGAAAAGCCGGGCTCCCAGTATCTCAATGAGTCAAGGAAGAGACGGGCCCCACAGGTGGATAAATGGAGTTGCACAAGGCAGACAGCTCAGCCCCACAGCAATGCACCATCTCTGGTTGGCGTGGTGGCCCTGGGGTCCACCGCAGGGCCCTGGAGCGTTGCTGTGAAGGCAGGGTCTGGGCTTGCAACCTGGGATCTTTCTGTGGAGGCTAACACAGGAAAGCTGAAACAGCCTACGGAGCAGGGAAGGAGCATGTGGAAAACCATGAAACATTGAAGACTCTCACATGACATCCCCAGCCTCCGCGCGTGCTGCAGGGTGCAGTCCAAGGGACAAGAGGAGAGGCGATATCCCACACTCCACCCACTTCCTACCACAACTGGGACCTTCTTCCTTCGTCCCTCCTAAGGCAGGACTCCACTTCCATGGCGCCTGGTGGCACACCCAGCAGCTCTGCCTGCACCAGGCATGCAAGGGTCCTCGTTCATGACAGAACAATTTCTTCTGCCAGGAACAGGTCAACAAGTAACATGCTCGTTGAGAAGGGTTTCAGAGCATCCAAAGGCACCTCTCACCCAATGTTCGAGGCTGGTGTGCCAAAAAGGTGGCTTCCCAACACCATCCACCCAGCCATCAGGCAAAGGGACTTTCCAGTTTTTCTCTGCAGCAGTTTTGCATGACAAACCAGGTGTTATAACTTGGTGTACCCCTCATAGGTTGGATCTTCACAGCCATAGATTAGGAACAACCTCATAAGAGCCCTGACGTGTATACCAGAGATATGGCTTGACTTGGCTTTCCCTTGTGCTCCAGCCTGGGCTCACTAAAGCTACTACAGGGACAAGCCAGGACCCTGTCTCTGTTGGAGGGGCCCAGAGGGAAGGAAGGTGAAGTTCAGTTTATGCTCCCACAGGATTACTGCAGTTGTGAGACACAGCAGAGAAACCCCCCTGCGGAATGGAACATGTCTGTATGGGGAGGGTGTGCAGGGAGCAGGGCGCCCTGCTGAAGACAGAGCAATGAAATGACATATGGATTTATTACTCACCACCTCGCACGCTGGCTGGGGCAGAGCCCTGAAATGGGAACATGAGACAAATGTCTATGCACAAATGTGCCAATTTGGGGCTGCCCAGGTGTCCCACTCCAATGTCACCTGACTTGCACAAGGTTGACTCTACAATACCAGCGGTGCTCTACTGATGGAGAGCAGCAACCCCAGACCCCACCTGGCAAAATCTTCTCCCTCTCCTGCCCTCTGCTGTCACACATCCTGGTCTCTCACGCCAACCATCCCATGAGGCCGCTGTGAAACACCTGGAACTGGGCAGGTTTGGAGTGGATGGAGGGGGGCCAGGGCAGCATGGCTTTCCCAGCATCACTATGAGCCTGAGCATCAAGCAAGCTTGACAAGGTCAGGATCCATGCAGAATGCCCAGGGCAGTGTTTCCAGCTGCTTCTCACTTACAGAAATCCAGGCAGCACATGGCCTTACTCTTGCTGCCAGCCAAGCCATGCACTCAGCATATTAGCTTCCCTCTGCGAAATCAGGCCAAGGGCACACAGGCATCCTTTCAGTTGATTCTTTCACTCTGTTTTGATAATTCACCATTAAACTGCAAGTAAGTTTGCAGTGAGAGGCAATAACTAGGGGAACAGTCATGGGACAAGCACTGGATTTGGCCCTCGTGATGAGAAGGGCTGGTGCCTGCCCTCCCCCTTGCCACGAGCATGGAGACATGGCCAGGAGGGGGGCAGCCAGTGCCCCAGCCCACCTGGGTTGCAGTGCCCATGGGAACCACTTATACCGTTCTCCCATCCCACTTCCTCCTGCACTGCTAGCTGGGTGTTTTGGGTCTGCGTGGCAAGGTTTTGGTAGCGGCGGGGCTACAGGGGTGGCTTCTGTGAGAAGCTCCTAGAAGCCTCCCCCATGTCTGACAGAGCCAAGGCCAGCTGGCTCCAAGACGGACCCGCCGCTGACCAAGGCTGAGCCCATCAGCGACGGTGGTAGCGCCTCTGGGATAACATATTTAGGAAGAGGGAACAAAAAAAACCTGGGCAGTTGCGGCTGGAGAGAGGAGTGAGACTATGTGAGAGGAAAACTCTGCAGACGCCAAGGTCAGGGAAGAAGGAGTGGGAGGAGGTGCTCCAGGCACCGGAGCAGAGATTCCCCTGCAGCCCCTGGTGAAGACCATGGTGAGGCAGGCTGTCCCCCTGCAGCCCATGGGGGTCCACGGTGGAGCAGATATCCACCTGCAGCCCGTGGAGGACCCCACGCCGAAGCAGACGGATGCCCGAAGGAGGCTGTGACCCCGTGGGAAGCCCGCGCTGGAGCAGGCTCCTGGCAGGACCTGCGGACCCATGGAGAGAGGAGCCCACGCTGGAGCAGGTTTGCTGGCAGGACTTGTGACCCCACGGGGGACCCACACGGGAGCAGTCTGTTCCTGAAGGTCTGCACCCCGTGGAAGGGACCCACGCTGGAGCAGTTCATGAAGAACTGTAGCCCGTGGGAAGGACCCACGTTGGAGAAGTTCATGGAGGACTGTCTCCCGTGGGAGGGACCCCACGCTGGAAGAGCGTGAGGAGTCCTCCCCTGAGGAGGAAGGAGCAGCAGAAACAACATGTGAAGAACTGACCTCAACCCCCATTCCCCATCCCCCTGCGCCGCTGGTGGGGAGGAGGTAGAGAAATCAGGAGTGAAGTTGAGCCCGGGAAGAAGGGAGGGGTGGCGGGAAGGTGTTTTAAGACTTCATTTTATTTCTCATTACCATACTCTGATTGGATTGTTAATAAATTAAGCTAATTTCCCCAAGTTGAGTCTGTTTTGCCCGTCACGGTAACTGTTGAGTGATCTCTCCCTGTCCTTATCTCGACCCATGAGCCTTGCGTTATATTTTGTCTCCCCTGTCCAACTCAGGAGGGGGAGTGATAGAGCGGCTTGGTGGCACCTGACATCCAGCCAGGGTCAAACCACTACACTGGGTGAGCTGGACCAGCCTTCTCCCCTCTCCAGGTCCTCCAGCACTATTTATTCCAGCAGACTTTGCACCATCCAGCTGCCCCACCAGTGGGACACAGCAGGAGGGACAGGACAGCCCCAGGTGTGGGAAGGAGATCCTGGGGATGAATCTGGAGTGGGGCTGATGGAGGGGATTGTACATATGGCATGAGGCTGTGGCAGCCTGGGTCTCTGGGTCCCGCCAGTGCCAGGCCAGCTCAAGGGCTAAAACAAGCTTTCTGACTGCAAATTAACTTCTCCCTCACTCCCTCCAAACATGCAGCTTTCTGACATTCCCCAAGTCCAGGGCCCCATCCCACCCACCAGGCTGGGGACTGCAAACACAAGCAAAGTGTAGCTGAGGTTTGGGTCAGCTCAGCAGCTCTGCCCTGGAATGTGGGCTTTGCAACAAATAATTATGATAATTGCCAGTGACAATAACAGGCAGAAAATGTTTGTGTCATGGCAACACAGGAAACAAACTCCAAGCAGAGCCTGTGTCTATCAGCCATCCCTGCCAGCACAGCTCATGCTCATGCTGCTGCTCATGCCCCTGACTTTTCTAACAGCTGGGCCAGACTCTCTACTGTGCTACACACCCACCACCTCAGAAGCCAAACCAGTGTGGGTTACATGATCCCAGAGCTGTCCTGACCTGCAGACAGCAGTTACAGTTACACGTGGGGCGGTTTTCATTCGGGTAGGGACCCCTGCAGTGCTCAGCCCCACAAAAGTACCCCAATCAGAGCTAATTCTCTCTGTCCCTCCAAAATGGGGATGTACAAGGTGACTTCACAGGGAAGAGCTACTTTGCAAAGTCCACTGGGGAGTTACTCACTTCCCAATGCACACAGGCATCCCTCCTGTTCTTGGCACATCTCCCAGCCTGAGCACTGGAGGTGGGTTGTGTCCCACCCGCCTCAGGCCTTGCAAAGGTCATGATGTCCACAAGCAAAGTCCATTCCCTGTTATTTTGCAGCCAGGTCTCTTTACAACAGGAGGGTGGAAGACCCAGCGCTGCTGGACACCAGCACCCAGGCATGTCATTCCCTTTGTGTCTCCCAATTCCAAGCCACTCTGCTCCCCCTTCTCCTCACTCGTACCCATACTTTTGCATAGCTCAGTCACGGTTGATGAGACAACCCACCAATTTCCCATTAAAAAACCCCCAAAGATCATATCCGGACTGAGGCCAGAGAAATAAAACTTCAGCTCCACAGGACAGTGATTCAGCAGTGTATAACCAGCATTATAATTGAAGCTGCACTTACTCATACAGTTTGGGTGCCGGCATCTGCTTGTGAACACTGCACCACACAGTGTCTAATTTCAAGCCAGGGAGAGGGCAAATATAGCTCATTCCTGCCCCATAGACCTGCACCCCTCCTATCCTCAGCTGCCTGCTGTGCTCCGTGACGTGGCTCTGCAGGGCTCACACATCCAGGGGAGAACGGGCTGGCTTCTTCCTCCTTGTCCATCAGCAGCACCGCTTTTTGCCATGCTGTAGGTGCAATTAGATCTACGTGGTCAGCTAAAGACGAGCAAGCTGGATTCTCGTCATGGAGGGCTTGCTCTGGAGACAAGGACGTTGTGTAAGAGCAAACAGACGGCGTGACGTGACCTGCAGCACCTTTACTGCCAACAATGATGCACAAGAAGCAGACAGCACAGGTTGGCTCAAAGATCCCATGCTGACAGGTAGAAAAGATGGTGTCCCCTGTTTTGTTTGAGCTCCAGCATCACAGACACCAAACATTTTCATTTTATTCAATTTTCTGTTTGGTTTGTAAAAAGTTGAACAAGTAGCTCTGCAGCCTGCTGCTGTTAACTGCCACTGACTCCTGCAGCCCGGGGGAGTTTCCAAAGAGCAGGCGAAGTTAACAGTGGGCCAAATGTTTAGAAAGGGAAGGAAAAATGACTCAGATGTACTTGCAGGCTCATCCCTCTGGCTTTGATGCCAGGTGAACGAGCAATTGATACACCACTGTTAGTGAGGAATTAAAATAGAACAATATAATTAAGACCAATTACATGGTTTTATAGAAATTGATTTTGTCAGACTAGCACAGTGCTTCTTGAGGAGATTAAAAGATTGGGTGATAATGGAAAAGTGCTTCTAGGTGAATTTCTGACAGAAGTGTCTGAGTTGGTGCCACAGAACGGCTCTCAGGGAGCAACTGCACAAACCGCTTTGCGCACAGTGAATGGGTGATCTCAAAACTGGGAGTAACTACTTTGCTGTTTTCCTGGCCAGGTCTCAGCTTTTCACATTTGTTACCAATTTCCTGGAGAAAAATCAAATCTGGATCACTTTCCAGGAGAAGCGTGGGGCTCCACATGCAGCCGTGATGTCCAGTCTCCCCAGAGGCCAGGACAAAAAGCCCCACACTGGGTTCCCCTGTGGCACTCACGTCTGCAGGGATGCAGGGAGAAAAGCCGCTCTCTGGGCTAGCCGGAGGTACAGACCAAAGAATCTTTTATCGGGACACAAGACAGATTCTTGTTGTGGCAACTGAGAGAAGACTGCTGAGCCATGAATGGGGAGCACAGCTGGATGTCTGGGAGGAAAACCCCAAATACTCGGTCAGGATGACATACTGCTTGGACCCTGGCCTGTGTTAGTCCAGGCTGCAGCCGCAGCACTGGAACTTTTTTGAGTGACAGTGGGACCGACCCCGCTGAGTGACTTGGGGCCATACGTGAAGTGGTCAGAGGCAGCCCAGTGACTCTGGGATGGCCCCTGGGTGCTTCACGCAGATCTCAGCGAGGCTCAGAGGCTGCCGGAGGGGATGGAGTGGGAGGCTCTGGTATTTCTCAGTTTACTCAGATGTTAGATCCTGCATATAATGAATGCTTTTTCTCATTGTTCTGGGGTCTCTCCAATAATGAAGGCACTATATAATATTTGTAGATAGGGCAATAAATCACTGACAGACACGAGTCAGGCAGCAGCACACACCAGTTGAATACTTTCAGGAGAAACCAACAGTAAGAGGAACGTGGAGCAGCGGAGATGTGGCACGCAGCCTGGTGTCCCTCTGCATGCATCCAGCAGCCACCACCAGCCCAGATGCAGCAAGGTCCAGTTTTGGTCCATGCAGGGGCTGGTGGCAGGGGACCTCTGCGTGTGTGCTGAGGAGACAGGCTCAGCCCAGGAGGTTGTTTATCCTCCAGGCACAGCCTTTTGTTGCACGGGTCTCCACTTACCTCCCTTGGCCTGTCTGCCCCACAGACAGCAGTAGGGTTGGCTCTGTGGTCCTTCCAGTGTGGCTGACCCCAAACCTCTATCACTGCCTGGCCCAGCCTCCTCGCCACAGCTGTGCCTGAAACCTCCTGGATGAAAGGCCTGTGAGGCTACATGGAAGAGATGAGCTGTGTGCCACGGTGAAGGTACAGTGGCACAGGTCACCGAGGCACAGAAGTGTTAGCTGGGAGGAAGCTCTGGAGGTCCCTAGTCCAACCTCCCATTTGAACAGAGGTATTGCCAATGACAGAGGATGTCACACACGGCTTTGTCTAGCAAAATATTTGGAAGCCTTTGAAAATCTGCTGCAACAAGAGTCCAGAGATAAAGCGGTAAATGGCAAGAAAGAAAGCACCAGCCAACTCTCCTGCAGAGATGATGGTTAAGGGAACAGGTTCTGGAGCAGCTCCCCCTTCATTCCTGGGCTGTAGCACCCTGTCACAGATTGCACTGGAGATGGGCATGGTGCCTCATGAAGCTGGAGACGTCTCTGGGCAGTCAGGCAGAGCTTTGCTGTGTTAGGAGCTGTGCAGTCACTGTAGACACCCTGGAGAGCCCGCGGTCTGGCTCCTTGATGAAGTACACATGTATCTGGACAGATGAGGAGCCCACAGAAGCCACAGGACAGTGCTGATGTACTGATAGGTGTTGAGCTCAGCCTTAGGCATGCTCAAGTTTTTCCCTGGCAGCAGGACAAAGCAGAGCATGAAAGGAAGGTTTGGCAGACGTAAGAGGATTGCTGTTCTGGTGTTTGCCTCCCAGCATGGAGAACAGCACAGTAGAAAGCCCAAAGCACAAGAGGCAACTGAAGGAAACCTATGCATGAATGACTAGCGGTGGGAGTGGACTCTCTGGTAGGCGTGTGCAAGGGAGACAGTCCATGGGAGGACTTGAAGATGAAGTCCATGAAGAACTTGTACCTGGCAGAGCTGAGGTGAGAGCACAAGGTCCAGCTACTCAGAGGTCCCTCTCCCATCCAGATCTGGAGCACCAAGGGAGCAGGAAGGAAGAAAAGAGGAGCAAGAGAGACTGCGGTCAGCTGATGTCCATTAGCCCCTTGCCCAGCCAGCAGGAACTGGTGCAAGAAAAACAACATTGCAGAGGGTGCATCTTGAGCCCCCTGAGCCACCTTAGGACAGTCCCCTGCCACCTGTTGCTGCAGTGTGCACACCAAGGCAGCGAGGACTGTATCCTCCTGCATCCCCACCACCTTACCCCCTTCCTGGTCCAGACTCTGCTCAGGGGCAGCCACCTGCACAAGCCACTCATGAAGCAGGCTGCAGGATTGTGCTCGTGCGCTGAGGAAGGTGCTTGCTCCCACTGGTCTGTGCCACCCAGCAGCTCTCTGACACAGTCCGTGGGGCCAGGCTGTGGTAGTAGAGGTGCCGAAGTCTGGGCTGTGCAGGGAGAGGGACTCTGTGCACAGACACCTGTAGAGCTGCAGAGTGATGCTCCCTTTCTGACAGCGGCAGAAGGGATGTTGTGAGATACAGGCTAATTTCACAGCAGGACCCAGCATGTTCCTGTCCCAAAAAAGAGAGGACACAATACCAGAAGAGCAAGCAGCTGGGAGGGCCTGAAGAAACCCTTGCTTCACCCCAAAAAGAAAGCCCAAAAAGAGATGTTACTCTCAATGGGATTTTCAGCAGGGCTCAGCAACAACGTGTTGCTCACAGCATGTGATTTTGCCCCTTGGAGTTATGGCCGTAGCCCTGACTCTGCACTGATGCACATCCTTGCGTTCACCTTATCTTGCTGGGGGAAGGGGCTGCTCCACAACCCCACCTCCCGCAGCATCCCTCAGAGGCAGCACCCAGCTTTTGCTCTCTGTAGTACCTTGAGTGGTTTTCACCCACTCCCCAGTTCCCAGAGGAAGGAGGATAGGAGGTCTGTTTACGGGAAGGTGTTACACAGGACTCTTTTTTTAGTCCATTTAAGTCACTTCTCATTACAGTATATGTCTATATACACTTATAATCATATGCTCAGCACATAGATTTGCATAGAGGTCTGCACTCCAAAGGCACTGCAGAAATGGCACTCAGCTAATCCACTAGCTAAGGCAACGTCTGACCCCAAGCCATCCTTGCTACGTACGGTACCTGAGCGAGTGTGCTCCAGTGAGGAGCTTCAGCAGCTCACAGGGGAGCAGGGACATGCATGGCAGCACCTTCGCCTGTGACACATCCTAGGATTGTGCGTGACCATGCTGTACCCAAAAGTGCTGTGGAGATGCAAACAACACAGCCACAAAGACCCAGGTTTGGTTCTTCTGCTCATTCTGCCATAAGTATGAGCCAGCAGTACCACGAGCACCCCAACATCAGCAGCACAACTGGAGGCTACAAGGCATAGCCCTTGCTGCGAGCAGCTGTGGGAACTGAGTTGTCAGCCCTTCACTTTGCCATAAACATGACGGATGAGCGTGCACCACCCCAGGGATCACCTCCATCAACAGAGCACTGCTCAACTCCCATCGACAGCAGCCCAGCAGTGCACACAAACTGGGGTCACCATGAGCAGGCTCTTTCCCACCTCAATGTCTCCAGCACCTTCTGGAAATGCCTCTTTCTTTCCTGGGCCTTCCCTGAGAGCTTTGCTCTTGGGGCACAGCTCTAGAGTCAACTCCAATTTCATGGTCTTTCTTAGCAATGAGCTGGATGTTCACTCCTGTGAGCAGGTCCCTAATCCAGGGTGTCCATGCAGACAGTATTACACACACACACACACACACACACATGCACACACAGAGGTCTTTGTACCAAGCCAGCAAAAACTCATGCCATGAATCTGCCAGCTGAAACACCAGCAAAGCAGAGCTGTGAATCACTTCTCAGCTGCAGGGCTGTATTGACTCTCAGAGAGTAACTTTTAGTACCTACAGCCACATGATAAGTAAAAGCCTTGAACTGGAAATGCAAATAGATGTATAATTTATATTTAATAAGGCAGTTAATGTACTGTGTGTCCAGTAAAGTACCACCCAGCTCCTATAACCCATTTATTGAGGTTACTCCACATAATAAATTCCAAATGAGTGATAATGGCTGTATTTGGAATTATATTAATAACTGTGCATGCATATCTGAAGCCAGGGAGATGAGGGTATAGCAAGTGCTACGCTTGCTGTGCAGGCATGGCAGCAGGCAGGCCCATGAGTATTTTGGAAATTTTATGTAATTGCCATCAGCTCCAAATGAATAAATTAATCGAGTCCCCTTGCACCCTGGCAGAGGGGACCTGCTCTTAAGCGCTGAAGCAACCAACATCATTTACAAGTGACTGATGTAAAGGAAAGATTTAAAGGGAAACATTTTCTGCAGTGTTTCAAACTCTCCTACCCAGGTCTGGGTGGGAGACTTGCTTCTGAATACATCTGTGCGGGTATCTGGCTTCTTAGGTTGGTTGCAGTTTGGAGGAGAAAACCTGTAATTTCAGATACCCTGGAAGCAAAAATGTTTAAAGAAACCTCAGTTAAATTAAGTCCTAAGGGGAACCAGGAAATATCAAATTCAAACTGAAAAGAAAGGTTTATTTTGAGCACTACCAAAAAGCTTAGAAACAAAAAGGATATTAATTTCAAAAGAAAGCACAATACAGTAAATGTAATTTATTGGACTATTTGTTTCAATAATATGTTTAATTTTCAGTACTTAAGTAAATACATTTTGGGGAGAAGTGCCAGGTGAAAAGTCTCAATCCCTTTTAAGATCTTTATATTTCTCTAGCTCAGTGCTTTGCTGTCATAGACATGGACTGAGCCTATACCACTTCTGTTTGTAATGAAATAGGATTTCATCCCAACTATTTTTGTCTTTGTCTCCTGCGCCTTTGTCCACAGCTGGCAGCTCCTGCAGACACTCATCCACTGTGTGATTCACACATGCATGGGAAGGCACTTGCACCTCTGTGCACACTCACATGCACTCATGCATCTTCATGGCAAGCTAAAGGGTAGGGGAGATCCTCAGCCTGAGCAGACATGAGGTTAGGAATATTTTAGGAAGGCTGATATAGTCTTCTTCTAGCTTTGCTGATGGCTACTTGGGGTCTGAAAAGCCCAAGAGGGTCACCCAGTTGATCAGCTCAGGGCTTTTAACCCAGGGCACATAAAGGACTTCAGAGAATCCCACTCTTCAGAGTAGGTAGAAAGGGTGTCTGGAGGTCTTTAGTCCAACCTGCTACCACCAACACCATGGCTTAGTCCGGTCAGGCCTTTAAAACCTCCAGGAACGGAGGTTCCCCCTCCTGTCTGGTGTTCCAGACTGCACCACCCTCGTGGGGCAGAATGCCAAGAGCGTCCCACGCTGCAGCTTTTCGCCAATGCCCCTTTTTATATCACCTGGCACAACCAAGAAGAGATTGGGACCTTCTTTTTTGTAAGAGACCTGCTTCAGGGAAAGGTGTGCAATCTGGCCTTTTAGCAGACTGTGGTGTAAATGTTAGTGCAAAACGAATAGGGGCTGAGCCCAGAGGAAGATTGTGACCCAGAAGGACCACACACAGGAGCACAGCCTGTGAGGGCGCCTGGCTCTCAGCTCTGCCCAGCCACTTCTCGGGGAGTTGGGTTTTCCCAGCCTCACACTGTCGCTCCTCTTGTGGGCTTTCAGCCAAGACATGCATACTGTTGCGTAAGGACCAAGTCTTATTAGGCATTTCTGAGCTCTTCTTGCCCAAAAGCAGCAAGCTGAGGAAGAGATAAGGTGTCCTTGTGTCATCAGTCCCTTGGAAAGGGAAAGACTTTCAGACTTTGTCTTGAAGATCAAGTGCTACCAGACAGACAGACTGACAAGGTGCACCCCACAGCATCCACTCCAGGCTGGTTGCTGCACTGTGCTCTGCCCCATGAATGGGCAACAGGAGTTAAAGCTGTGACTGGGCTGGCTTTGCTTGCAGGGAGTTGGTTGCTCAAGTATGTGAACCTCACTGCAAGGCCAGAAGCTTGCAACGCTTTTCACTTTTTACTGCCCCATCACGTTGAATTGTACATGTGTGTTGCCACTGGAGAAGATGGACTCTGCAGGATGTCTGAGCTCAAGGGTTTTTTCCTGACTTATGACTCAATGTCTGGAGGACTTTGGCATGCTTTGGAGGCCCAGACCCATTTTGATACCCCTGAAGCATCACTGTCATCCTTACAATCACCATTCAATTGTCAGCTGCCTGGTCCTCACCTCTTTCCTGCTGACCAGCTCCTTGCTGCTCAAAGCCTTCAAGTGAGCTTGCAAAAGCTTCTTCCCTAGGAGCCTTCCTGAGGCAGAAGCCCGCAAAATTCACAGGCAGGACTTACGGTTCATGTGGATCCTTACCCCACGGCAGCCCGTGGCATGGAGCTCCCCAGGACCACTGCACACTGGAGTCAATCTCTGCTCTGCAGCAGGGGCCCAAGCCCATCACTGACGTCCAAGGGACCCTCAGCCTCAGGCATGGCTCGCAGTAAGGGCTGCTCGGCCATCACTAAGGCACCACAGCACTACCTGTCTCAGGAGCTGGGTTTCAACCCCAAATTTAAGATGTAGTCTACCACCGTGGGCTATCCAGTACACAGCGAAAGGGCTCCCAGTGCTCCCACTGGGGTGGCATATGGCCAGTGCCTGGCCAAGGCCAGGAACGCAGCCTGAAGATGTCCTCACCCTGCAGCCCAGCTCACATCAGTCCCCACATGAGACAGGCTGCACAGCCAGGACCTGATGTTCACCAGCTGCAGTTAGGCAGTGGGGAAAGGACAGGAGAGGGTTCAACACTGCGGTTTCTAAAGGGTTAATAAAGCAGGAAGCACTGCAGGAGTTTTGCTACCTGCCCCTGCCAGCTCTGGTGGCCACAGGGCCCTGGGTTTGCCCAAGTCCCTCGCACATCTCTGGCGCTTTGCGGTGGATCCTCACCTCATCCCTCGGAGCTGGCTCCCCTGGAGAACTGGGAGCCAGCAGGGCTACAGCCATCAAGTGTGTGCTTGCTCTGCCAAGCCAGAGATCCCCTCCTACCCAGAGCAACCCCCCTGCATCCCCCTTGCATCCCCCTTCCTCAGCCCCTGCTCAAGCCCTGGCTGCCGGCCCGACGGCAGTCCAGCAGGCAGCCCAGCACGCAGCCCCACTTGTAGCTGAGCCCTGCAAGGGCTGCTGGGCAGATAGAAATGCAAAAGCCCAAGCCACATGGAGATCATCTCTGCTAGCATCAGATAACAGTTCAAAAGGCAAGCATCCTTTCTCATTGCTCTCAGTCTCGCTCTCAGTTTCTTTTAAGCACAAAAATGGCACAACAACAAAAAAAAAAAAAAAAAAAAAAAAAAAAAAAAAAAAAAGGGGGGGGGGAAAAAAAAAAAAGAAGAAGAAGAAAGGGAGGAGGGAAGAAAGAAAAGAAAGGGGCGACTTCCAGCCAGGCAGTAAAATGCCATCTGTCTCCTGACGGCTCATGTGACACTGACAGACGTCCACTGCGAGCCGGAGCCAAGGACACGGCAGCCCGTGATCCCCGTCACAGCGGGCAAGGGAGCACCCCTTCCCCAGCCTCCGCTCTCTCCCAAACCCATCAAAAGTTTTCGAGCCCGGAGAAAAAAATAAATCAGGCTGATCCTTGCTGCCCTTCCCACAGGGAAACGTGCCCAGGGCGGTGGTGGAGGTGGCAGCGTTGGACTTCGGAGTGGGGCTGTCTGTGCCACGTGACTTTTCACTGGGCTGGGATCCCCTCGGATCCACCTGTTTCCCTCTCAAAAGCAGCTCCTGGAAAACAAAGGAGATGAACAGCAGGCAGCCCGCCACCCCCACGTAGCCCAACTGCTTAATTGCCTCTAGGGAAAGAGCCTCGCTGACCCTTGGATCCTCCTAGGCTGGAAGAGCAGAGACGAAAAGGGAGTTGTGTAAGACAGACGTGCTGCCGTGGCTGCCAGCGACCAGCCATGGGCTGGCCCTGCAGATGCTGCCACAAAGAGGGAGGCTGCAACTCACATTTCCTGGGAGCACAGATGTCTCTAGATGACATAGCCACTTCCCAGAAAGAGATATGCCCCGATTCCGTCCCAGAGGAGACAGCAGGGAAGTCCCCGTGCAGTGGGTGGAAGAGGAAAAGCCCCAAATGTTCCTGATTTCCCTGGATTCCCAGCAGCGATGGCTTCAGTAGAGCGGGACTTAGCTGGGTGTTGGAAGGCGTGACCTTCTTGCCCTACATCCCGAGCATCTGTGGCTTAGCAGAGCAGTGCAGACCCTGGGAAGCTCGTGGCGAGGCTGCCCTGCGAAGGCAAAGGACCTCCGCTCACGGCACCCACCAAGCAGTCCTGGGCAGGCTGGGCATGAAGCCACAGACCTGCACGGAGGCATGACCACCCTTGTGCCAGCCGGGGCCGCAGGGCCAGCACAGCAGTAAGGTGTCCACGCACCCCTTCCCTGGAGCACCAAACCCACCATCAGGAGCCAGCAGCGCAGGCCAGCACAGACCTCCTTCCCCATGAACCTTTTCTCGTTCCCAGCCCCACCGTCCAGGCCACTGCTCACCACTCAATACATGGCAGGACCTCACCAGCTTCGCCAACTTGGAGCTGAGTTGCTCATCTCCTAAACCTGTCTCCTGGGAACAGAGTTGCAGAAGGAGTCACCAGCCATACACAGAGCTGGGGGAATGACGTGAGGGAGTGCAGGAGACTGGCTTCCCCTGCCTGCCAAGGGACCACCAGGATGATGCTATAATGTTCCCTTATAGGACCCTTCCCGACAAGCACACCACCCATCAGTACTCGGGCATGGTTGGGCACCCTGTCAGGTTCTGGGCAGCTTCCCTGAGGGGAGCTGGAAGTCCAGGGCAGCAGGAGGTGGGCAGCTCCCACCAGCCCAGCTGCAAACTGGCAAGTCCCTTTTGGTGCTGGCACCTTCTAGAACAGCTTGAGAGTCACTCATGGCTCAGCACGGTCCAGGGGGGAGATGCTGCTGCCAACGCTGAGCACCACCTAACCCCTGCTCCATCTTTGAGTCTGACAACAAATAGTGTTTTACTAAGCCTCTGAGCCCAAAGGCAGGTGAGGACCTTGACCTGCAAGTATTCATTTTACATTTTTATTAGGAGACATGGAGTTACAATGTTTGCAGATGCAATTGCCCAGGGGCATCCCCAGATGAAGGAAGGCAGAGAAAGAGCCCAGCATTCAGCAGGTTTGTTGAGCCAGTGCTGGTCACTGGATACTCAGCATGGATCGGGATCCTGCTTCACTACAAGTGCAGCACAAAGCCAGCCACCTCCACCAGCAAGACTGAAGCAGCCTGTCACTGGCTGCCAACACCCTGGTCCTGCCAGATGAAGCCACCAGAGAAATGACACCACATTTCACACTATGTCCTCCCTGCTGCCTTCAGGGACAGCCCTGGTCCTTGGCATTGCCAGAGGGATGAGAAAAGGGCTGGACACGCAGCTGTCTCATAAGGGTGGGCAAAGAAACAGCAAGATTGGCCCAGGGCAACCCAGGGCAACCCCAGGCCACGGGACACAGTGCCAGGGCAGCACCTCTCTCCCTCTCCAGCTGCAGCAGGTCGATGCTGCCGTCGGAAGAAGCTGCCATGCAGAGCTGCTGCAATGAGACCCCACCAGATCACACCATGAACTTAGGCTGTGAAGCCTGGAGGACCCTGGCGTATCGCACACAATTTGCCAAGCAGACCCGCAGCCTAACCTCCCCCAGCTCCTGGTCACAGGTTTGCTGCCTACCAGCATCTTTCCACCGGTTCCTACACCGTTTGACCCCAGAGGTGGTCCGTCTGACCTCTACAGCTATCCCTGACCCCGCAGTTATCTCAGATGACACCTTTAGTGACTCCTAGCCGTGTCCTGCTCCCCTCGATGTCTGCCCTGGCTGTGCCTCCAGGGCTTTTTCAGGAGGATGGTGCATGTGTCATGCAATGGGGACCAGGGCTCAGGGCTGTCTGGGGGGCATGGAGAATGTCAGTACATGAAGGGCTTTAAGCCAAGACAAAAATCGTCACAGGGTGCAAAAGGCCCTGAAGAGTTTATTATCGTAGCAGAGGAAAAAGCTTTGATTGTGTTGTGAAACGATGGTGTGGGATTGCTTGGCCTCAGCCCATGGTCCACAGGAGGGATGGAGCAGGCGTTACTGCAGGTGGGGCTGGGAGCTGTGGGGCTGCCTCCACCCCAGCCCTGCAGGAGCCACCATCCAGTCCTGGGTGCAGAGAAACACTCTGAAACAGCCTGGCCCTGCTGCGTTTAACCTGGCTAATGATTAGCTAGATAGGACGTGCCCATTCAAGGGCACAGGGTGAAAACAGCCCTTCTGCCTTTGCTTACACAGCACACACAGCCGGGCCATTCCCACAGCCAACACCCAGAGAGAGCGACAGCAACAGGGGAAGTGCCAGCTCTGGAACAGCATCCAAGGGCTTGGGCTGGGACAGCAGTCCAGAGGATGCTGCCCAACCCAGCTCTGCTCGAAACTTCCCCCAAGCAAGAGCTGACCCCAAGGTACACAGTTGCATCTCTCTGCAGAGATGTTTTTGTATCCAAAGGCAAATCCAGAGAACTGGGATCTCGCTGTTTGTCCTTGTGGCATCTATCAGAAGTTGAGTTAGGAGTTAATGTGAAGCTCTGGGGTCACGAAAAAGGCCTCCTTGTGTGTCTCATACTTGGACACCCCACAAGGTTTGCTACAACACCCTCTTACCTGCCCAGAGAGCAGGTGCTTTCTCCTCCAGGGCCAGCTGTAGCACTTTTACAGCAAATTCCTTCCTTTCACCACCCAGTTCAGCCTCCCACGTCCCCAGGATCCTGCCTGAAGTCTGCACATGGCTGCCATGATGAAGAACAACAGGTCTTTGACCAGGGTATGATCCCATCTCTGCAATGAGTGTCAAAACTCTGAGAAAACAGAGAGCGTGTCCATGGCTGAAGGGATCCCTGCCTACCTGAGAAACACCCCTCCTAAAATCTCATCCAAAGCCATCCTCTGACTAAAAGCTGAAGGCATCAGGTTCTGTGCTTCCCCCGAACCTGAGAGCAAAATGTCAGGACCAAGAGGCTGAAGGAATGGAGAGACTGCTTTGCCTGAATGCAGACATGCTGCACATCATGGGATCAAAGGGCCAGACAACGCTGGTGTGAACACTGCACAAGCAAGCACAAGAGACCACCAGCCCTGAGACCATGCCTGCCCCACCTGCTCACTCCTACTGCTCCCTGGGCCCCAGCACCAGGATCAGCTGCTCCTGAAGACTGGCTCTTGGCTCTGCCCACCACAGGGTCCAGCACTGTGGACCTGCTGGGTTGGCACAGTGCCTGCCTGGAGCTCTGCTCCACACAGATGTGTCTGTGAGAACCAGCTTAGGAGCCAGTTGGAAGGAGCAGTTCATGGCTTGTCTGTGGCGCTGGAGAAGAAGGAGATGTCTCCCAGTTTTGGAGACTAAACATAGGGCATGTCCTCTGACAGGTACTCAGATCTCTTAATGTGAATGTTTTAACACTGGGACTGGCACCCAGGGATGGGGTGGAATCTCTGTCTTTGGAGAATTTCAAAACTTGAATGGACTGGCCCGGAGAAACCTGTTACAGATTTTAAGCCAGCTCTGCACAGAGCAGGAGGTTGGACCACAGACCTCCAGAGGTCCCTCCCAAGCTAATTATTTCTGTGATTCTTTCAGCTCCCTGAACTTTTGCTCTTTGCTGGCCAGTGAAAATAAATGGCCCCATCCATAGGTTCCCATCTAAGGCAAGTTTGGGGGAACCCAAGGACTGGATTTGACTGGCTGTAAGTACAGTTGGGTTTATAGCATGGGTTTTGCTTTGCATGGCTCTGGGAAAGCCAAGGCTTTACATGTCTCTCATATATCCCTCCCACTCAAGTTAATATTATTATTCTTGTGAAGAGGAAACCACTTAAAATGACTCTCACAAGTGCTTCACATCAGCTTGAGTGAACAGAAAAGTGAATATGAACTGATCCTAGTTAAATGAAGTCCACTTCAGTTGTCAATTAGGGATTCAAAGCCACTTAATTAATACACTTCAGCTTCACCTCCCTGTACACAGATCCAAAGAGACACCTTCCATCCACTTTCACTGCTCAGCAATTGAACAATCCTACTCAATCCACCTGATATTTGAAGACCTTGGTGAACCTCACCTAAGCCCAGATCCAAAATCCTTTTCTGATTCAGCAGACCCAGAACAATTTCCAACATTTCATTAGCCCTTCACTCCGCACCCAGCAGCCAGCATCTGCTGAAATGGCTTAGAAGCAGCAGCAAACCCCATTTCTAGAGATCTCATAATTTTTCATATGTTCTGGAGTTTCCAAAGCTCTCTGCTTTCTCTTCTCTCAGATCACAGAGAGCTGAACCTGCTGGAGACACATGACCCAAATCTCCACACAACACTGACAACTGGGTCTTCTGATTTTTTTTTGTGTGTTGTTTTGGCAATAACTATTGTTTCCACACCTGCCCCCTCAAAGGATGATATCAGTCCCGTTTCAAGCAAGAGATCAGCCTCAAGACTTCCAAGGTCCCTTCCAGCTAACATTTGTAGGCCAACAAGTCCTGTTTCATGGCAGTCCCTGCCTTCCCAGAGGTGCGAAGTGCTTCTCTACCCTGTTTCTCCTGCCAGTTCTTGGTGGTCTCTCCCAGAAATTATCCATCAACACCATCTCTTTCCTTTGCAAGTAGCAATAGCAGACTGCTAGCAAGATGTGTTTTCTTTCAGTGTGAATATGCACAGGTCTGACCTGGATGTGCAGGAGTCTGGCTGCATCTCAGATCCATGCAGGTTCCTTCTTCCCAGTGTTCAATGCTCGGTCTGCGTGCAAACAAACAGCTTTCTCTCTGTCTGTCCCTCTGTCTCTCTCTTTCTTTCCTTCCTTCCTACAAATTCTTTCTTCCTTCATCCTTCAAGTTCTTTCTTTCATTTATTCTTTCTTTCCTCTATTTTCCTTCCTTCCTTCCTCCCTTCCTTCCTCTTTCTTTCTTACCTTCTTTTTCTTTCTTTATTCTTTCCTTCTTTCTTTCTTTCTTCCTTTTCTTCTGCATTCATTTGAATGACAAAGGTTTCTGATTACAGTCCTCCCGGGGAATCAAACAGCAAGGCTGCTGCTCACTCACTGACTGGCAGATTAAGATAGATAAAGGGAGAGATTTGTATATTGACTCTGTGTTTATGTAACTCATGTGCAAGGCCTGGCCAGGAGCAAAGGGGGATCTGACCCACATAAATAATAACGAGCAGCATTTTTAAACTAAATCATCTGGAAAATTCACAGACGATTCCGTCGGTTCCTTCTATTGTGTCACCAGAGGGTCATAAATAATTCAGCCTTGCTCAAATATTTATGGAAATCAATTTAGCCCTCAGTCCAACGTCACCTCCTGAGAAAACAGTTTCCTTTCGCATCTCAAGTACAAACCGACTGCCCTCCGTCCCACCAGCCTCCCCGGGGCCAAGGGCACCTGTAACCTCCCAGCAACATGCCCAGGTGCCAGCCCAGCTGAGCAGGTCCCCAGGCAGCTCTGGGGCCATGGGGACCATCAGGAAGATGAAGCTGCGCGTGCTCCTCCAGGAGAGGAGCAGGTCCAGCACCTGTCCCCCTTCTCCTGTGAACATCCTGAGCTTCACGATGGGGCATCTGCTCCGGCCCAGGGCGGTTGTCAGCTCCAGACCTGAGGGACAGCACTTGGCAAAGCTGTCGGCACATGGGGAGCAGCTCCTGTCCAGGTGACAACTGGTGCTTGGAGCAATGATCCCTGCACAGGAGAGAGGCTCCTCGATGCGATCGAAGGTCACAAAACAAACTCCCACAGAAGCGAGCAGCCCTGGGGAGCTCCCCGCACCCGCTCCCCGGGCAAGGTCCACGGCTCTGTCATACCCACTGAGGAGCAGCTGCTGTACGAACTGTGCCATGACCCGGCACTTGCAGCTCGCTTCCTTGCCTCCTCTCTGGCTGACATGCGGCAAGGATTCCCAAGACCTCTCTTCCCAAAAGCAGAGCGGCCACACGGGCTGCCCATCGTGACCAGCACCCACGAGGATTTCCACCCACATGGCGAATCCGCCAGGCTCCTGGCCCTGAGCACCTCATTGATCCTTCTAGGAGCTCAGCATGCCCATGTGTTATTCCTGTCTCTTCATGAAAAACCCACTTCATGGGAGCTGTGAATCTCCTCCAGCACTTTCATTGCAAACAAAGAAACAGGACAAGTCCCCACGGTCAAAAAGCTGTCCCCTTCTGCATGCCATCCAGGGGTGCAATATGCTCAGAGAGTGACTAGACCACCACACAGATCAAGATCAAAGCACCTACCAGCTCAGCCACCAGCACAGAAACTGGGGGCAACCATATACAGCACATGCCCATATGGAGAAGCCACATCTCCTCCAGCCTCTGTGTTCCCTCCAGCTCCTGTAAGCATGACCTCTTGGTAGGTCACTTATCTGGCCTCTCCCCAGGTTTCTGGGCCCATTTCTCTCCCCTGATGCACTCTGCCGGGAACAACATGCAGAGCTGTGCAAAGCCATGACACAGCTGGGCTCCCAAGACATCATGGACCATGGCGGACACCAGGACACCTCATCATGTAGGGTCCCATGTCTGTCCCAGGCAGCAGTGCAATGAACTGGGCAGACACTGGGCTACGTGTGACTTGGGGACCTGAGGTAGCACAGCCATGCTGCAGTGAGCAGGAACCCAAGGATCATTTGCGGTGGTTTGGGAGAGATTATCCTCCTGTGTTTCCACCACTGGAATACTTCTGCACCAAAAGCACCAGTCTACAAGCTTTGCTGTGAGCACCTGGGGCAGGAGCCAAGCCTGGTGGGGAGAGGTCAGGGCAGACTTTCCAGTGTATGGCCAGGGTCATTGACAGCCATAGAGGTGAAACATGGATGTTCCCTCCAGCTATTCAAAGTGTTTCAGATCCCCCAATTCTTCAAGGTAAGAAACTCCCTGCGTTGCAGGATGAGGCACAGTGAAGGTGTGACCAGCAGCCTGAGGGGCTGTAGGAGTTGGTATCATTGATGGGCAAGCTCTGCACCCTCTGGGCTGAAAGAACAGCAAAGGCACACAATTCAGTGTGTGAAGAGGGTTTGTGAGCTTCTCCAGCCCTAAAACTGTATAAGAAAGGTCACAGCCTTTCTCCTGCCCAGGCCTCCACCAAGCATGCTGCATCTTGAGTTTCCTCGGAATTTCCAAGTTATATAAGGGCTGGTGTGTCCCATCCAGACCATGCACCATCACATGGACCCACATTTCTGACCTCATATGCAACTAGAGCTGTCCTAGAAAAATGTTTTGCACTGGCAGATCTTTCTTGGGCCAAGGATGCTTCTCCAGGGAGCATTGAAGAGAAGACACACTCCTCAGAGCCAGCCTTAGAAATCTTCCTCCAGAGCCCCTCTGCTTTTCCGTGGCCTCTCATTTATAGCAAGAGAAAAGGCACAACTCCACGATGAGCAAGAAGCCCAGGATCCCATTGCTGCACACTCTGAACAAGGTGCTCTGGCTGGCTCTGGTAGGACACATCCCTCCAGAAGCCCCGTGGCTGTGGTAAAGGCAGAAGACCCAGCTGGGTGTAAGATCCAGTGATAGTCCAGGCACCAGAAACCCAAGCTCTCTTCTGTAACACATATCACCCATTCCTCCCCACTGGCAATCAACCAGCACAGACGAAACAGGACAAGACATCAGGCCCCAGCACTTATGCATCATGTGAAATGACCCATCTATGTCAGACTCCAGCACCAGCTCCACTCTTCATAAACTTTGGAGGTCTCTGCAATTATCCAGTTCACTAGAATTTGTGCATCCAAAATCAACTCCTCGCACTGACCCACAAACCCAAATCAGAGATCAAGCAGCAGAGGCTTGTGCTGAGCAGAAAGCTGCAGGAAAAGGACACCCTCCAGCTGAAGAGTCACAGGTCCTCCAAGCAGGTGTGAGCACTGTCACTGCTTGGTATAGGACAGCAAAATTCAATTTGCAGTGATGGACCACGATGAAGATCCCACAGAACTGGTAGGTGTTTGGCACGCTCCATGCAGCAAAATGGGAGCTCCGTACAGCACCATCCTGAAGGACGGAACCAGGTGGGGTGACTAGTCCATGGGAAGACTTGCACCTGTATGGCCTTCACCCAAGTAAACATGGAGGAGATGGGAGCCCTTGCACAGCTGGTGCCACTTAACTGCATTGTCAGATATGATGGGGCCAAGATTCATAGCTCAAATTGCCAAGCTTAAGAAAACAAAGGCTAGAGAAATGACCACCAAGTTGGAATAAAATGGTACCAGTCCTCTACCTTGTCTTTTGTACATAAATGTAAACCCCAGAACAGAAAAAAAAATCAAATAAAATAGTGCCAAAGACTAGGCACGCAGAGCTTCACATCTGCTTTCCAAGGGCTTCTCCTAGGGTCATGTCTCTCAGCATAAGACTGTTAACTCCCTTCTGCTTTTCAGACTCTCCTCTTTCACCCATACATGACAGCAATGCTGAGGCACCCTCAAGGCCCATGTACATCCCATGTCTGCACATCTGTAGATGCCACTAGATGAGAGCACCACTGTTTTTCCTACATATAAGAGGACCGGTGATCTCCAGTGGGGACATTTGCAAGGGTTTGCATGTGCAAAACCTTTACTTCAGGTGACCCTCCCAAATGAGCCACCCCTCTTGTCCCTGGGCTAGCTGTTTTCCCTGCTAAGGTTTCCAAGGAGCAGGCAGCTTCAGTGGGGAGAGGAGAAAGGGACAGTGGAGCTAACCAGAACTATTAGACCTGCCCCAGGAAAGCTGCAGCAATAGTCATGCTCTGCCTGCACACCGAAGAGCAGTGTGATGCAGTTTGCCTGCAGCTCCCACCGTAGGGGCACGTCTCCCCCAGCACGCCTGGGCATGGGAGACAAAGGGATCAGGATGTGCACAGACACTACTAACATGGAAGAGCCTCACTGGAAATAATTAGCCCTTGTTAGGAGAAAATCCTAGGAAAATTTTTGACAAAAAGGTGGGTAAGTATCCTTTTTCTGTTTTTTGCTTTCCCTGTCTGGAAAAGTCCCTCTCCTGTCCAGCCCTTATGATTTGGAGTCTTTGAAAGATTATTTTTCTTTGTCAGACTGGTGATTCATTACAGATGAAAGAAATGGATGTTCCTGGGCTGCAGGGTCCTGAACTGCCCAACGTTTGGGATGCCACCTAATGATTATCCTTAATTCATAACCCCATTGTAAAAGTGTCTGCCTCTGCACTCAGTGCAAGGACATCACCTGGTCTCTCTGCAGAGTTGTTTCATGAAAGCATGTGCATTAGTTGTGTTTTATTGAAAAAGGGGTTAATTTGTGCCCTCTTCTCTCCCAAGCACAGTAACACAATCAATCTCAACAGAGCTGCCTGGCTTTCTCCTCCCTTCTCCAGCCATCACTTCTTGGCTCTTAATAAATTATTCAGCTTTCCTAAATATGCATAGGGGTCTCATTAACAACTAATTTTGCTTATTTAAAACAACTGCATAATCAAACCACTATAGTGTTTCGCCTTTCTTATAACCATGAATTATTCATGTGCTGGGAATCTGCATACAAATTTATTGATTCTTAAAAGGGCATATTTTTCATAGCCTGGAAAAAAACAAACCCTGGTTATTCTGGTTTTGAACATTTTGGCCCAAACTCCCATTTAACAAATCACATGGTGTTTTCCTGGAAACAGAAGCAGGCAAAAGCATAGCATCACCAAATGCACCTGGAGTTCCTGAGTGCAACAAAAGGGAGTGTTTCCAACATTGCAATTAATCATTTGCACAATCTTGACTTGCAGCCCTTTCCCAGAGTGCTAATGGCTTATTGTTGCAGCATCCATTTCACACTGACTTCTTGGTGCCTTTAGACGCTACCAGACAAACCACAAAGAAGAACACCTGGGCAAGGAAGGGACATCTTGCAAAGGCATGCAAAGCCACCAGTATCACTGGATCCAGTCTGGGCTTATCCCACAAAGAAAGCACCGATGATAAAAACATGTACAGGTTCAAGAGGGAACACACACCAATGCATGCTTTCAGCCTTCAGGCCTGCTCAGCCACCACCTCTAAGGGAAACGGGGCATTAAGCACCCACACACATGCCCCTGCACATGCACACCCCTTGATTTCTATACTGGCCTCTTGCATCTTGTCTCATTCTGAAGCTCTTCTGTAGAATTGTGTTTAGAGATCCATCCCCAGACCATACATCCTTCTTGCATAGATCCCTGAGCAGCTGGTCCCATTCTGCTCTTAGGCTCAGAGTAATTCAGGTCAGAAGGGACCTCTGGAGGTTTCTAGTCCAACCTCCTGCTCAAAGCAGGGTCAGCTATAAGATCAGACCAGGTTGCTCACAGCTTTATCCAGTCTCGTCTTGAAAACTTCCAAGGGTGGAGACTGCAAAACCTCTGAGCAACCTATTCCACCGCTTGACTGTCCTCGTGGTGAAGAAGTTTTTCCTCATATCCATTCTGAAACTCTTTTTTCAATTTATGTCCATTGTCTCTTGTCCTCGTCAGGCACTACTGTGAAGATCCTGGGTCTCTCTTCCTGATAAACTCCTCCTTCCACAAGCACTCCTGGTTATCATTACTCTCCAGCCTTCAAGGCCTGCCTAAATCTCAGGCTGAGATCTGGAGGAGCAGTGGCCTTAATGACAGCCACAGTATCACAAAAGCTTCCACAAACATCTCCTCATTCTCAAAAAGTGCATTTTTGGAGGAGGCTTTGACAACCCCATCCCATGAAACGGGACTACAGTGAATGTTAGAAATGGAGCCATGGAGCAGTGACCTTCAACTCACTGTAAACAAAGAAGGATTTCTTTGACCTGTGCATTTTCTTATAGGTACCTCCAAGTCCTCAGTCCCTGGCAAATCATACCTGCTAGTGGTTGGAGGTCTGAAGGGGAGATGAAGAGTGTCTCCATGCTCCCCAGTGGAGTCATTGGTATGAACCCCAGCACAGACAGCTCCTTCCTGAGGTATGCTATGGACCTCCAGTCCAGAGGCAGGTCCATAAATGCCAGGCAGAATCCCAGGGAACACACATTGCTTATGCTTTCAGGGTATTAGCAATGCTCCTTCCGTTGGCAAGAGCTGCAGGTGTGTCAATCTTTGCAGAGAAGCTTTGAGCTGCAAGTCCCTCAAGAGCTCTGATCTTTACCTGTCTGGGGACACTCCAAGCTCAGGACAGTGCTCACATCTGCAAAGCCAGTGTCCAAGAGCTCCCTGCTCAGCCCCTAATGGCTGCAGCAGTATTCATAGGGAGCCTGGGTTCACTGCCAGGATGGACATCTCAGTTCATCTACTCCAACACCGAAGCAGGGCAGCAGCACACCAAGCCCAAGGGCATTTGCAGTGCTGCCATTCAAGAAGAGCCACCCTGGCAGGGCCAGCTCCAGGCCATGTCCCTGGCAGCCTCTGGGTTCAGCATGTGTGGCCTTGGTCAGAGATGTCCTGCCTGGGGCACAACTGCACCTCCATAGCCATGTCTCTCTCCGAGCCTCTGCTGACAAAGCCATGGCTTGTCTGCCCCACGAGCCATGTGGTTTTCCTCACTGAACGAACATCAGATGGTTCATTTTATTTGTCCCTTGAGAACTGGTCAGGCTTTTTTTTTTCCTCTTCACTTAGTAAGGGACCAGGTTGCTGTGTTTTAGTTTCTTTTCTTATTCTTTCACGATAAAAAAACCCACTAGCCACAGGAGGAACATGAATCTGTAAATTTTTTTTTATAACACAGCAGAGTCCTGAGACAAGACCTCCCTTTCTTCCTTTCCCTGTCTGTCTGCATCACTGGCTGGCTGGCTCTCTATCTATTCATCTGCTTGGCCATTGCAGCTGATTGCAGCTTCTCGGGGTGTCACTCAGAAGCAACCACCACATGGAGCAATCTGAGGACCTGATCCAAATCCCAGCCCCTACCTGTCCTGCGATGGTCTGGAGTTTTCAGCCAGGACTTGTTCGGAGAGGACCCGGTGGTGACAGCCATAAGGCAGAAGGAGCTGGGACGGGAAGATATGCTTTACATAAAGCATGCAGTGGGATGCGGGATGGCTGTTGACTATCCCTGTCCCACACGTTTAGCTCGAGGCGGTGGTGTGCTGACCCATCCTTGAATGAGGGGACGGCACTGCGGAGGTGCCAGCACATCGTGTCACAGCAAGGTTACCTCGGAGCTGGCAGGACTACACCGGTTATAACACACTGCTGTGAGTCACTTGTGGCTCTGCCAGAGCTCCTCACATAGCACTTGGAGAAGGTAATTGCACTCAGGGTGACCTCCAGAGACCAAGGCACTGAGGAAATGGCAGGTACTTTCAGGCTGTTCTGGATGTCTTCTCAATGACCCACGTCCCTGTGCACCCAAAAGCCATCGCTTCTCCTCCCAGCTTCTGACACCTCTGTTATCACAACCTCCGCTGCTCCTCCCTGCATGGCTCAACTCTGTGGTCCCTCCGCCAGCTGGGCTTTGCCGAAGAACTGAATGCTTCTGCCCTGCCTGCAGGTTGGACGGGGTGGGGGGGAGTCTGGGTGAATGATGCAGGAAGTGTAGGAAAAATGGAAAGCAGAGATGGAAAGGCACTGGGATGAAAGGGTAGGGTAACACTGGTAAGCTGCTCCTCATAACCAAGGAGTTGAAGCAGCTGAACTGATTTTTTGTAAATCAGGGTCCCATGAATCTTTGGAAAAGCATTCAGTTGCTTAAGTGAGAGAAAAATTTCTTAAGATAGAGTAGCTAACGTCCCTGCTCTGATCAAACAGGTGAATGATCCCAGGAGAAGCTTCGTTTAATCAGAACAGCAGGAACTTGACAAAAATCCCAGTTGTACACCAAGGGACGTATTAACGAAAATCCTGCTGTAGCAGACTTGCACATAGGCATAACTTTGCAACCCAGGAGCAGCTGTACTGACACCGGTGGGTCTGCTTATAGTGCATCTGAACACATGTTCTCAAGAGCTAATTTTGTACAGACAGCAGCCCTGAAACAGCAGCTTCTGGGAAACATAGCCAAGAAGACAGACAACAGGCAAGGAAAAGAGACCATTTCAAGCCTGGATGCTGAAGAAGTTCTTGGCAGTGTGGCAAGGAGATTTTGGTTACTGTTGAAGAAGCAAGTTTGTGCTCTTGTTTTGGAATGGGTAGAAGGAAATCTATGAGTTCAAATGAAAACCGTCTGAAAGGCATCTGCATGACTTTAGTTGGGAGAGTGCTCAGGTACCGCAGTCCAACAGGATGAGTCACTTGGCAGAGGGCAATCCATGTGTCACTTGAGACAGATCCTATCTTGCTGCAGGATTCACAGTCCTGTGTGCAAAGAGCCTCTATGTCAAAAAAGTCCCATTCACTCCCTTGAGATTGAAATCTGTACTCCATGGCCCCTTTCCACCTTAACAGGAGAGGAAAAAGGTACAAGCACGCTGGGTTCGCACAGAACGCACTGCTGGTGGGCACTAAAAATGAGGACAAGGAATGTGGAGTTTCATGCAGAGGTTAACATGCCTCCAAAAATCAACCTGCATAAATTGTACGAGGTACCTCTGTTGGACTCGGTGTAACTTCAGGTACCTCCAGAAAAAGTTAGAGCTTTTTTTCCTCTTTAAGGTCAGGCTTCTGTCTCAGTTTCTGCATCTTCAGTCTGTCTCTGTTCCTCTGTTACAGCCCCCTGCACTTTACGAGAGCTAAGTGCATCCCGTGATTGCGGTGCAGAACTGGTAACCAGGATGCCTGGGTCCTGCAGAGGGTTGAGAAGGTGCCGTCTTCCGCTTGTTGGGTGGGAATGAGCCGGTCACCTTCCTCTTGCAAACCTCATTTTCCCAGATGGAGATGGTTCTATTTACCCACATTCGTAAATACAGTTTTACAGCCTGAGTTAATGTTGATTTCCAAGTGACTGTACTAAAGTCTCATCCAGTCCTTAGCACCGTTTCAGAGCTTCCCTCTTTCCCAGCACTTCACAGGTCAACTGCAAAGCAACACAGATGCATCAAGAAGCTCATACGGGTGGTATCAAAGCACAACTCCTTCCTGCAGCTGCTCTTCAGAGTGTGTTCCCCTGGGACAGACCCCTCACACAGCACCTGAGAGGAGGAGATCACTTGACTCCTCTAGACGCCTTTTACCCATCACAGCTGTACCTCCTGGTGCGTATTCCAGACCTGCTCTTCAGAGATAGGTGGCTGACCTGCTCTTGACACCTGCATCCAGGCAAAGCCCAGCACACACACACCCATTCCCCACCTACCCATGGCTTAGTAGGAGCAGATGAAATCCAGAAATGTCATGAGAAGAAATATACAAACAGGTCATTTATTGTTTCCGTCTTTGCTGCACGTGTCTTAGTAGCTCTGCCGGACCCCAGCAGATGTGCGCACTGGTACTCTCCGCTCACAGCCTGCCTGCCTGCCTGCCTGCCCGCGGCCGCCGCTGCTCTCTCTGCCCACCCCGTGGAAACAGGGAGCGGCAGGGAATGTCTGGATTCCATAAGAAGCTGAGATACTCATATAGGCAGCATTAATTACAACTCTTAACATTTAATTATAGGTTCCCTTGGTTTCCACTGTATATTTACAGCTGAAAAACCTTGCTAATTGCCTCTGTGTTTCCATAGCTCAGACATGAACTCACACTCTAGTGATGGCAGAACCACTCTGCGCGTTCCAGACCAGCTCGTGACCTTAACGATCTACCACCCATTTACGGGCACCTAAAGAGAGCTGAGAGGAGGAGCCGGGTGTTCCCCACCAATCTCACCCCCTGCTTACAAGAGCATGTTCCAAAAATGGCCTCAAGCAGTTTAGGAGAACAAGAATCTCCTTGAGATCAGCAGAGGAACAGAGTTGCAGAGTTGAGCCTTTGGGGCCAGTAATTCACCGGGAAGCTGGGACCTTCAGGGACACAAGACACTGCTCCAGTGGAGCTCCTTCTAAATGGACTGCAAAAAAGATTTGATCTTATGCAAAAATATGCAGATGGGAGTTGACTGTGCTCAGAGTCACACCCTGTGTGCTTCACCGAATGCCCACAATTTCACAGGGACGCGTACGGGTGCAGTGCAGCAGGGACATCACGCAGACTTACATTGTAAAACTGAGTCGTATCGTGAAACGTCCCATCCACATCCCTTCGCTGCAGTTCCCTGCTCCCTTCCCGTTCTCTGTGGTGGGATGCTGCCCATGCTTGGGTGGAGGGTATAAGTTGCCACATTGGAGCAGGATGGCTGCAGGTCTGGAGGGGAGCAATGGCAGGGCACAGCGAGAAGGGAGCATCCTTGTTTCTGCACTAATGCACTCTTCCAGGAAGCCGGACCTGCAGAGCTGGGCCTGAATTAGGGCTTCAAACACCCCTCTGAGCACTGGATGTCTATTATCTCTGCTGCGCGGGAGGCAGCTGCTTCCTCCAGCCGAATTAGGGGTTATGTGACCCAGGAACGAGAGTCCACGGCATGTTTTGTAAGATCGCCCATTTTCCCCTGAAGATCCTCCCCCAGTGCTTGCCAAAGGGACAGGTCCAACTGGACAGGAGGCACCCAGTCGTTCCCAGAACCAGGCGTGATCTGTGCAAATGAGCCCTGTCCTGCCCTCCCCAAACACAGACGGGAAAACTGCCTCGCACAGAGCCGCTCCCTGCCTTCCCTGGAAGCCAAGCTGCCACGGCAGGGACGTGCCCATGGGATGAGTGTGTAGGACTCCACTCTACGATGGTGAGGTGCAATGAGCTGAACCCAACCTTGGAAGGCAGGGAGTAGCAGCTGCCTTATCTGGCTTCCCAGGACAGCCTTGCCAGGCTCTAGCCTCTGTATGCCCTTTCCACCCTGGCACTGGGCGTCACTAAAATCACCTGGAGACGCTTCCTGCAGTCTTTTCCCATGGATTATGCCAGCCCTGACTGCAGAGGGCTTGGAAATCTCCTTCTGTCTTATCACACCTAACGCACAAGCACCAACTTGCTCAAGGGGAACAGCAGTAAAATAACCCAACTTGCAAACACAAAACAACGCGCCTGAGACTGCCTCTGCTGCTTGGAGCGCACGTGCTCCCAACTTGGCAATATGCTCCCATCAGCAAGACTGTGTCACAGCGGCCCCTCCGCAAGGCTGCCTCACGAGGACCCTGCGGCAGCCCTGCAACTCCTTGTTCTGCAGGCAGCACCAGAGCTGCCGCATCTCTTTAAGACAGCATTGAAAGAGAGAAAGGACTAGTGGTATTCATCTCACAGAGCTTAGTCCTTTGTGGTTCTGAGCCCCACAGCACTTCTGAAGCCTGGACATCGCAGCATCAGGCCTGTAGTGACAAACATGTCTTCATTTCTGTAAGGGAAGACGGAGAATATGCCCACCACGGTAGAGATGTGACTGCTCCCTACTGCACTCTGCCTTACTTGGAGACAGACAAGATAGATAAATCCTACTGACTCCTGGCTTGTTCTCCTCCTGCTCTGCTTTTGCTCAGGCTAGCACACCAGTACCAACACACAGAGGCATCTGCATCGCCTGCTCAGCTACAGCTGTGTAGGGTTGGCCCCAGAAGAGCAAAGAGATCCCTCTGCAGCCAGGGGTCTTTTATCTAAAACCACCTTTGAAACTACTCAAGGGATTCAGCCACTCTGAGATGGCAGGGGGATGAATCCCCACCACTGGGCTAAGCAGCATTGTGTGGGTAGGTGGGAATGCAACAGCCTCCGTCCCATCACACTGTGTGGCAAAGGTGGTGGATGTGGGCCCAGAAGCTCTGCAAAGCAGCATGGTCCAGGCTGGGCACTGGGCTCAGCAGCATTTGGGACCATGTAACAGGACAAACCCCAGGCCCTCTGCATGCCTCAGTTTCTCTATCTCTAAAAAATGGGAACAATGATAACTCCCAGTTTTGGAGAAGTGCTAACCTCGGTGTGAGGTTCTGTGCATGTCTTGTGGAGCTTCTTGAAAGATCTCTGGGGGACTGTCTCCTAAGATGCTTGAAGGTGAGGGTGGCTGCCGTCTGGAGCACGGCACACTGACCTGGGAGAGCTTGCATGGAAACCCTGGCCTTTCCTGTCTGTGCTGGTCATCTGGTGGCACTGTGGAGGGGGTTTGTCTGATGGCACCACTGGTTTTATGAGCTCTTCAAAAGAAGCATCCTCACTGTCTCACTGAAGAAACAAGTTGATGCACAACCACACCACTTGGGAATCTGCCTCTCTGGCACTTTCTTGCCCAAGCCAGTCCATGGCAGGCCCCAAGTCAGATGGTCACAGCAGGCCATTGCTTAACCCATCCGCTGTTCCCCGAGGACAGATCCTTTGCATTTTGGCTTAATGTCACAGCGGAGTCATCCAGGGAGTCATTCAGCCCTGGGCCACATCTGTCCAAGCACACAGCTGGTGTCCAGTCCCTAGGGCAGTACAGAGCCGTGCACTGCAAGACAGGGAGTAGGCACACCTGGGGCACAGCTCATAAACCGTCCTCAAACGTCAAACACCCATTTGGCCCAGGGACGGATGGATCTGCCCTTAGCAGGCGACATCCATTGGATCCTCTGCAGCTTGGAGAGGAATACCCTGTATGACAACAACTGTGAAAAGGCATCTCAGTCCTGATGACTGGGTGGAGAAAGGATAAGGAAGAGAGTATCATTTCCATCCTGCAAACTGCGGTCTTCTCTCCTGCTTGGCCTCCATGCATACCCCTTGTTATTGTTTGTTTGGGTTCTATAGGTGCAGGGGTGTCAAGCTCTCCTTCTCTGCTTTCACTGCCTTAGGTAGACACTTGTGCAAGAGCAGGGAGAAGGGGCCCAGGATGTGCCCCCCACGGGAAAGCCTCCCAGCTTCCTCTCTCTGGGTGTACCCTGATAATGGCACAGGCTCCAAGTGCCCCAGTGCTCTTTTGCATCCCCTCTCCACTGACCACCAGCCAAATGCCTCCCAGCTGGGATACAGCCCACAGCCACCTCGCAGAGCTGCATTCCCGGGGCAGGCTCCGTGGCTGCAAAGGGCCGGCGGCACAGATGGGAGTCCCAAGCCTTGTGGCACCTGGCCAGTGACTCTGCTGAGTACGGTAGGTCCCCCTGCCTCGCCAGGGACCTGCGCCTGGGATCAGACTGCAGGGTCATCACCACAGAAAGGCCAGCCTGAAAATTTCTCACCAGAGCTGATAACAAAGCGCACAGGCACACACGCCTCCCTCCATGGAGAACCACCCCAGGGCAACTCCACATGCTGCATGTTCCAGCAAAACACATGTCACAGGACAGCAACTGTGATGGGATTTGCACAGGGCTGGGGAGGAACCAGAGGAACCACACCAGCTGTGCCACGCCAGCTCCTGCCTGGGTGCCCCACGGACCCCATCTTGGACCACTGCGGGATGCCAGCCAGTGTAACCATCAATGGGATGGAGTTTTCTGCCACACCTGCCCAGGGTCCCATCCAGCTCCCAAGGGCTTTCTCTTTCTTCTGCCCTGCCATGCTCCTGGTAACCCAGATGCTATACCCTGCAGCCTGGGGTCACTGGGAACAGCCAGGTCTCCCCCCCATCACAGCACCTCCTTCCAGCCATGATCCCTCATGCACAAGCTTTAACCTACTTCCTTGTGGCTCAGCCTATTCACATCCACCATGGCCACAGACTTCATACAACTTGTTAACTAGCACCACACAAGATGTTGCTTTGTATTCAAAATTGCAGGATGCTTGCTAAAGCAAGGTGCCGTCCAGCTCTCATTAGAGCCAAGACGAGGACCCTTCTGGCCTTGGGAGGACTTGGATGAGTCCTCACCTGGCTCACTGCCTATATACAAGCTCATTCTTTAGCTCAGCCAGTCCCAAGGGTTTTCATTCCCATTTAGGGGAATTACCACATTTGCCTGTGTTTGTTACAAGCATCAGAATGAAACTCTTCGAATTCCATCTTAATGGGATCCTGCCCTTAAGGGACTAAAACTTTTTCTTCACAGCAGTCTCTGTCTGAGCCATGCATGAGTACTTGGAGCTCTTCCCAGTGTTTACCTGGAGCTGCGAATAGCTGCCATTCAGTTGAACTGCATGAAGTTAAAGCCCTTATTAGAGATTTCACCAGAGCAGACCATGGAGGCTGATCCCCTCTGGGTGGGCTGTGCCCCCCACATGCCCCCACACCCACCCAACCTGCAGCACTGGAAGGAGCTAGACCTTTGCTCTGTGTCCTGCTCCCCATTGAGCAAACAAGAAATCAGTCCCTGCGGAGGAGAAAAGGGGTTGGACCTTTGGCCCTACAGATCTTAGACCTCTGCATTGTTTTGGCTTGAACCAAACTCTGAACCATCACATTACATGATTAAAACTACTGCAAGTGACCTTCTAGGGTGATAAAAGGGAAAACTATGGGGATTGGTATAATCCCAGCTGATCTGAATGTTGGGAAATGAAATAGCACATGGATTTCGTCACTGACAGCCACAGGACAGCATAATTGTTGATTAAACTTACAGGATCACAGAGGCATGGGCCCAGACCATCATGTGTCTGGAATGGTGGAGACCTCTGATTCATGTGCGGCAAGGGCCAAATATGCCATCCCACAGCTTTAGCAGGGAAGCCCTCACAGGGGCTCAGGGACTCCTGCCTGTTCAGGGTTTCCCCTGGAAGCCAGGATGCAATCATCTGCCAAAGAGCAGAAGCAGAGGGTTGAAGGGTGTCAGACACCTCCCATCCAGGACAGGTCAGACTGACCCTCATGACATCCCTCATGAAAGAGGGATTCAAAATTATGGCTGGTCAGGGAGGGGCCTGTCCCTGCCCTGATCAGTGCTGTGCATTTTTGAAAATTCAAGGAGTCACTGGCTGGACTGTGAATAACCCCTGTTTCCCTGCACCCCACTGGTCTCTCAGCTTGCCCAAGATGCTCCTGCCTTTTTTTGACTTAACCTGATGAACAGCTGCCCCTTTCTGCCCTGCTTCTCAGCAGTGTTAAATGAAAGGACTTCAGATGGTTTGTAATGAAGGAATTAAGGCCAGGATTTTTAAGTGAGCCAGAGGGAATTAGAAGTCCACTAATCCACTGAAATTCAAACCTGTTGCTTTCTGGAAGAAAACTCCTTTCAGCAGTACCAGCATGGTGTATGACTTTGCTCCCCAGAGATGTGAACAAGTTCTTTGCTTTCCAAATGGTGATCAGTCCCACTGATGGCTATACCCTGCCTGTGTAAATGAGGTTCAACATGTGCCCAGACTTCTGCCAAGTGCATTAAAACCCCACATGATAAGAAGTTTAGATGTCATGCTATGCTGCATTATGTCTCATTAAGTCATGTGATGTCACCCTACATTATATGAGATCACAAAGCATGGTGATTCAGTCATTGAGGCTGAAATATAGCCTCCCCCTCACAAGGCATTCAAGTCTGGGTGACATATGAAGAACACAGAATATTCTGTAATTCTCGGAGTAACTCTTTTCTAGGTGCAAAAATGAAATTTCTGAGAATTTACAAGAAAATTGTTTATTAGTACATGAGTTAACATTAATACAGAGAAGACCCTTTATGAAAGTGACCGTCCAGTGTCAGGTAGCGTTTCTTCCCATTGATCATGTCAACGAAACAGCACACACTCCCAGCCTCTGATACAGATGAAATTCTCCGAAATCTCATGGAGACACTACATTTCAAGAATATTTTCTCAGGAATAATGGGCCTTGCTGCCTGTTGCTCTCTCTGAGAAATGTCCTTCTGCAATAGCTATCACTCCTCCTGTCCTTCAGAGCTGTGTCACCCCTTCTTATTCCCAATTAACACACAGCCACAGCATTGTCATTAGGAAAACTCATCTCTCAGAAGGGCCACTGCAATTTAAAACTAACTTTAGCCTCAAGTTTCCCATTTGCTATGGTTGTTTGTGCATAATTATCCTCTGAAAATGTTTAATCATCAGTTTTCTAATCTGGACACCCCGTCTAAACAGACGTTTCTGGCTGCTCTCCAGCCAGAAGTCTTTACATACTCCACGTTTGCCTTTGGTCTGTGCTGTGCTGCTCCTTGCACGTGGGATCGATCTGCAAGCAGGTGAGGTTTTCTGTCATTTTTCACCAGGCTGCACCAGAGCTTCACTGAGTGCAGCCGAGGAGCTCTGGCATTGTTGATGAGCCGGAAAAAAGTCACGATGCTGATTATAGTCTGTCAGCTTCCCTAACCACTTCCAGCAATTAGATTTAAGGACTTTCTTACTAAATTTACAGAAATTGCTTCCTTCCCTCCTGTTCCTCAGAGCAGAATCAGCAGAGCCTGATCCCAGATCTGCCCACTCGCATTGTCAGGACTAACAGTTCCTGATGCATCCCAGTTAAACTGCACCTCCGGACCTGGTACAGCTTACCCGGGCAGACACCAGCACCAAGCTTCCTCGGGACCCTGACCTTTACTAATAACCCAAGCAAGAGACAGCAAAGAGATTTACCTTCAAGCCAGGTGCATATCATTTGGCAGGTGAAGCAACGTCAGCTCACAGGCAGTGGGAGCTGGGCTCAGGTCAGGAACCAGGTGGATTGCTGCTAACAGATCCCAGGGATTTGTGGACTAATTGCTTCCTCTTTCCCCTCAACCCCATGCACGCAGTCCTCTGGCAATTTGAACTCCTCTAATTTCCACAAGGCAGGACCCACCCTTCCCCAGCCCCTGCGGCACAACCCCTTCCCTTGCACCAGGGGACTGACTCTGACCATGCAAACAGCCATTGCACGGGGTTGATTTGGCCGAACACAAAACAGTTTTTGCAGGGTTACTTTTCAGCCTGATCAACTTCCTGGATTAGCTCAGCCAACACTGGCACAGAGGCAAGCAGGAACATGCCACCAAGGGCAGGAGCCACAGCAGGGTCACAGAAACCTCACTGAGATCAGCTCCTGCCATGTGAAATGGATGCACGAAAGAGAAGATGTCTGTAAGGTACAGTTCACCCCCTCTCTGCCTGCACTCTGTGTTCCTTCTCTTCACTATGTCCTTGGCGTAACACAAGCTGTACCTTTCCATGGCAGAACACGTATTTTTTTGCTCTTGCAAAGTGCCAGGCAGCCCTGTGACAGTAAGCAGGAGGCAGAATCTGTACCAGAGTCCTTATCTCCCAGAGGGTCCATCCCCAGGAGATAGATCAGCAGACATCCTGCAGAGCAGTACGATCCACAGTGTGTCCTTTGCATATCAGACTCACAGGGTGAAGAAACAGAGCTTCTGGATACATTTCCAAATCACAGGAATGTCATGAATCCACCCAGAGCCTCAGTGGATGAACATGGACCTGCCCAGGTGAGGGCTTCCCGGACCACTTGGACTGGAGAGCGTGGCAGGTGGAAACTAAAAGTCAGCCCTCCTGCTCAGGTGCTGGGTTGTTAAGGCAAGTCCTTCTCACTCACCCTGGTGCAAGCACCCAATAATGGAGGTTTCTGTGTTGTGCAGTGCTGAAGTTTGAAGCAAAGCCCAGGAGGTGAAAAACTGAGACTGGACATAGCAAAGTCTGGGCGTTGAGGTCCTGCAGAAGTAATCTGGCTCTCCATGCTGTTCCCACCCAGGGGCAGTGTGATGGGAGGACAAGCAGTGAGCAAGGGGCAAGCAGCGAGTCCAGAGGGCTGGCAGGACCGAGGTGCAGGAACACCTTTCCTGGGCAAGTGCACATCTCAGCAGAGGGAGACTGTGAATTTTCAAACACAGATACAAAAGATAGAGAACCTAGATGCTGGTTGGAACAGAGCTGGTGCTGAGCCTGCTCTTTCCCCCCACACCATTTGCAAGACAAAGAGTGGCTGTGTGTCCAGCAAGAGGCCGGGACATGTTTCTTCTCTCCATTGCCTCCATCTCTGTGCTTTAAACACTCTCCAAGATCCCCTTCCTCCACAGTCTCCCCTGGCCTGTTGAAAATGCAGAGCCTGCACTCCCAGATTCCACCAAAATCTTGAGCTCATTCTTTCCTGGGCCTTCTTGCCACATTTCTGTCTTTATTTCCCCCTCTCCTGTAGCTCCCCTTTCTGGGGCAGGGATATAAAGACCCTTCTTCCCTCCTGCCTTACAAGAGTAGGAGGAGCAGCCAGCAAAAGCAGCGGAAAGAGCCCTTAGATCACTGGTGGCAAGACAAGGGGCACCAGTCCCCTGCCCCTGGGGACTACAAAGCTGATTCAGTGGCTGTGGAAAGTGTTGCATAGAGGTCGGTTCAATGGGGGACCCAAGCTCAGAGCAGACATTTTTGGGGAGCAATAATGTGACACGAAACAGCAGCTGAACAAGAGCTTACAGCTGTGACTGGAGAGCTGCAATATGCTGAGCAACCACAGCCAACGCTTTTAAATGGATCCTGGGACTATCGTGGGTCCTAAGTTTGTGAGGACTGCCATCAGCACTATCTGAGCTGTTACTTCTGCAAGTAGGTGGTTTTTCATTTTGCTTTCCAATGGTGTGAAAATATTTGCATTCATCCATGGGGCAGAATGAACTCTCTGTCTCCAGGGGGTTTCTCACCCCCATGGGTATGAGCCAGCCATATGCCCTGGCTGATTCCCACTCAGTGAGCTCCATCAGGGTAAAAATGGATCAGCTTTCCTGCAAGAGCCACTGCAGTTGGCTGGCTCTCTGAAAACACACCCTTTGCTGGCTGAGACACACCTTGTACAGTGTGGTGGAGGCTCTCTGGGTCCAAACCATCAGGAATTCAGGGAAACAGCAACTAAGCACCTGTATGAGCAGGTCAGCCCTTGGGTCACACTGTGGCTCTTCTTCATGGCATTTTTCTCAGCGACCATACACAGAGATGCTAAAGGGGCTGCAACATGGAGGAGATGAATGAGGAACAATTCGTCTCCATTTCCCAGTCCTTGTCCACAGCCCATCTTTTCTCCTTCCCCTCCAGCATGCCCTGGTCGCCACCAAAGCAGCTCAGCCAGGCCTGTGCTCCCCACCAGCACCCACCCACCCAGCCCCTGCCACAGCCCTGCCTGCTTGCCCCCGCGCAGAGGAAGGTGTCTGCTCACCCAGGATTCACACAGCCCTTTCGCTCTCCCCAGGCAGCTCACACGAGCTCTTGCCCAGGCAGCCCCAGACCGCTTGATTTTCCTGGGCCCGTTAGCAGGAGTCTCATATGACTAATGTTTTGGGTTTTTGTTATTTCTTGACTGCTGGGAGAATCATGTTCTTCTTTCAAGCAACACGAGCCAGAAACTGCAGCTTCTGCAAATACCTCATCACATTAGCATTCCCCACACATCATGCATCCGCATTCCCTCTTTGGATTTGTCTTGCACTGGGAAAGCCTCTCGCATCAGACCTGACCTGCAGTGCACACCTTGTAACACAGTCCGAGGGCACCACACTCCTGAGGTCTCTCTGAGCTCTCCTGCCCTTCCCTGACACGAAGCATCCTACAGCAGACACAGCTGGGGAGCCTTCCTATGCCTCAGCAAGAAAATAAGGCCATAAGGGGCTGAGCTCCACCAGTCTGACCTCCTGTAGGAAATGATGAGCCCAGGGAGGTGGGTCTGGCCAAAGCATTGGTCCTTGGAGGTATCCGTTAGCACAGATGTGGAAAAGCCACCTCTCTCTTGGCTGGCGCCAGCAGTGGCTCTCAGGGTTTGGTGACTCACACGGCTTAAAATCAGAGCCTGCCTTCCCATGTGAAGGTTTCAGCTGTCAACCGTTGGACCATGTCCTGCCTCTTCCCACAAAACTGAGGAACCACTTAGTGCTGGGGACATTCTCCCCAAGAAAACTTCAAGGCTGAGCAACAAAGCTATCTCTCAGCTTATCCTGTTTCTTGCAAGGTGAGTGGGAATCCAGGAGTGATCTCCCATGCACTATTTTTCCATTAGTTGCTCTGCAAAGAAGAGACTACAGCTGACCGAGAAACTTGGCTGCGTGGTGAGGTGCAGAGTAGAGCAAGCGCTGCTACCACATCCCAGGAGGGAAGTCTAGCTGCAGTAGTACTCATTCTTTGCTTTTTAGTTGTTCTACTTAGCACACGTGTTCAGCTGGCAGGAAAGCTCTTAATTGCAAAGTGACTTCCCTCAATGATGGGCTCAGAAAAACTTCCATCTTCTTGACAAGAAACAAGCAGAAACTCAAATTGCCCTCCCCATCAGCTTTCCCTGAAGGGGAACCTGGTCCGTAGAAGACTTCTGGAGGGTTTCCTTACACCTCCCCTGCTCCTGTCCCTGTGCTACGCGTTGGTCCCAGGTGGACACTTCATGGGGAAACGCGATCAGGTCAGGGCATAGCCGTACCTGAAGCCCCAGCACAGGGTGCTTCTTCCCATGAGGACCACGCCATGGAACAGCTTTTTCCCTGTCTGTGCTAGTTCCCCAAGTTCACTTGTCTTAGGAAATGCGGTATTTATAATTTAGAAACATTCTGTCAACACACATCAATTTTGGCAGATTTTCCATTTAAAAAACCTGTCAGTTCCTTCCCCCGCCCCTCCTGATCCCTGGTCCCATGTCAGTCTGTTTTTTAACTGTAAACACAGTGCTGCCACTTCCAGCCAAACAAAAGTCTGAAGTCCCCCATATCATCAAATTGGCTTAAAGATCATTTAAAGCATAATTATTAAAAATCATGGGAAAACTAGGTTGGTGTGCTTTGCCATCTATGCTTGAGCCTGAAAAGGTCATGTTTCTGTCCATGTGTCTCCACCCAAGACCCTTTTTCCTAAGTGACAGCTGAGATTCAGCTTGGCATCTCCTGTGGATGGAGCTTCCTTGGGGACCAGAACTTGCATGAGTAACAATTTTGTTTTTAATTTGAGTCTTGGGGCTTCCCAAATGCAAAAGCTCAGGTAAGTTCCTCACAAAATGGCATGCAACGTTGGCTTGGTGCTTCCTTCTGATTCAGGCTCTGCCTGTTACAGCAGAAACCAGCAGCACGCTCTTGAAAATATGGCAAACCATAAACTGGAGTGCAGCAGAGGAACAGTGCCTGGCGGGCTGAGGGATGATATTATCTGCCTTACTTGAGGCTCTGCCTGGAATATGGGGACCGGTGTTGGACCCCCAGACCAGTGACCCAGAGCACAGGGCTAGAGGGAGAGACTGAGTGAGCGGGGCTGAGCTAGCATAGCGAAGAGGAGGCTAAGGGCAACCTAACAGCAGCCCACATGGAAATGGAGATCATTATCTCATCTTCATCTTGGAAGTTTTCAAGACTAAGCTAGACAAAGACACAGCCAGCTTGATCTAGTGCTGGGGATAGTCCTGCTCCAAGTGTGAGGCTGGACTGAATACCTCCAGACATCTGTCCACCAGCACTTCAGTGATTCTGCAAGCCTCCTTGCCCCTGCTATGAATCACCCATTACTCAGTGCCACTCAAAGCTTCCAGAGCTGCCAAAAATGTGAGAGAGGAACCCAAAAAGCCATTTCCCTCATAGGTCCTGTCAGGATTAAGTATTTTATCAGTCTCCCAGGCTGCAACACCGCCCAACAGGAGCAAAATATGGTGGTGAAGTATTGGAGAGGCATGAAGAGTGCAAAAACTTGTTTCTTGTGGTGGCCACAAATGGACCAGGCAGATCTTCATAGGCTGTGGGAGATGAAGGGGAGGGGAAGAGCAGGCAGAAAGGTGAGGGAAGGAGAAGAGGAACAGGCACAGAGGTGTGGCTGCAGCAGCAGCGCTGTTCAGCACTGCTTGCAAAGCCTGAGGAGACTCGAGGAATGGTTTCTACTCCTGCCAACAGCTGTAACTGATGATTTGTCTCCACAGCAAGGGCAGCCAAATCCCTGTGGTGGACACAAAACAGAAGTGGACTCGAAGGTGCAAATCCCTTCCATCTCTGTGCCCTTGTCCTGTGTTTCTCCTAAGAACCACCGCAGCATGCACCCCCCACCCCTCTAGACACCCAGAGACAGTGTCTCTCTCTCTGCTCTGTTGAATATTATGCATGTACACAAAGTGAAATAAGATCATCAGCAGGCCTTGAGAGACCTCAGCCCTCCCATGTCCTGCTTTCTGCTGCTTGAGCCATGGAGCTGAGGACTCAGTCCCCAGAAAGGTCCTTGGCAAGGGAACTGGGGCAGAGCATGCCTCCCCTCACCAGCTCCCGTGAACAGTGCCCAGTTTCCCTGTGCTTCATATTCAACTAAAATTCCTGGCAATATTAGCCTAACACTGCAAATCCTTTTGATGGTCCTTTTGACCCAAGTGCATTTCCTAGTGAATAAACCATCCCCCTCCCCTCTCCCAGGTGGATCACCAGGAAGGTGAGGTTCATCAGCTGGATGGGCATGGTCCAGTCCGCCCCCGGCTCTCCAAAGGACATTTATGTACCTACATCTCTCACCAGAGAACTGAGGAGACCAAGTTCTGCCCACGATCCCAATGTGTGCTCACCTGAACAGTTCCTGTGTTGCCTGGGAGAGCAGCCCAAACCCCCCATGGCAGCACCACCATGGGGATGGGGCTCTGGACCAGTCTCCCCACCTTATACCTACCCCAGACCCCAAGGGACAGTTCCCGTTTGGACACGTCCCCAAGCATGGGTTGCACAGTGGGGCCCAGCGCCCACAAACCAGCCCTGGAGCGTGCCCACCTTTCCCAGTTTGCCCAGCAGCAGTAGGGCTCCTCTCCACAGCCTGACAGTAACAGCACCAGCTCCCCCTGAGGACCCCACATCTGCTGCCCTGCCAGCCTAGACATCACTGCAGAAACTGCTGTGGAAAGCCAAAGAGATGGCAGCACTGGAGGCAGCCAAAGAGCCAAAGACCATCAGAGAGGGTCCAGAGCTTGGCTGGAGCCTTCATACCATTCGTGTAGCCCCAGAGACCCTCCAGGAGCCTTGGAGCCTGGTGGGGAGACCACTGGGTGGCCTGCGGGTGTCTCACCAGGTACTTTCCATCACCTGCTTGTGGGTCAGGTACAATCACCCCTGACACATCTTCCCTTCCTTTCTGGGAGCTCTGCTGCCCCGAGGGCTGTCGGCAGGAGCTGGGCAGCGTAGCCAGGGAGTGGCGGTGGAGTGAGAGGTGGCCCTTTCTCCTCACCTCTGTAGAGATCTCAGCAGATGCAAACCCATTGGAGCCACTCCAAAAGCCCCTCTCCAGGAGTGCCACCTCCTGCATCATTCAAAACAGCATCTTCTCACCCAGCGGACCTCGGTCAGAAGGGGGTTGGGACTGTCCCCAGCAGGACCTCACTGTCAGTTCCTAGCACAAGTCTCTGAATGCACCTCACGCTCCTCCTCCTGCACTGGCCCCCAGAAAGCCCACCATGACTTCCCCACGTGCTGCTTTCTAGAAACACCGAAATACGGCCAGTCTGATATGGAGCAACAGGGCTTGGCTCTGCCACCCGGGCTGAATGAAAGCCACCAGTCCCTACCTCGGGAAAAGGGGGGCTTTTGCACAACACAGCCCCCCCTCTCCCCACCCCCCAGCACGCACAGCTGCCTGCACCCCCGAGGACGCTCGCTGCCTCTTCCCCTGCTGGGGAAGCAGCTTCCTCCTTGCAAAGCCGCACAGGAAGCACTGCGGTATTTATAGCTCTCTCTGAGAGCGTCTTGCACAAACTTGGGGAAAAACCTACACTCAGTGAAAAACAACCTCCGTGCACCCAGGGCTGCACTGGGAGCTGGCACCAAAGGAGACGTTCTCAGCACGCTCCTGGAGCCACAGGTCCTGGGAAGGAGGTTGTAGGACCATGTCCACCATACAGACAAGATGAGGAGCCTTTCCCAGGGCTATTTCTGCTCTTCTCTGCTGCTGCCTCCTCACTTGCCTCCTTCCTTCTCCATCTCCCACCATCTGACCCCTCTTCCTCCCTCCTCCATCTTCCTCCTCCCTTCTCCTCATGCTTTGTGTGATCAAAGCAAGATGCTTCCCACCCAGCCAGATGCAATGAGCAAGGACAGCAATCACCAAGACACAGAGGACACTGCTGCACATGAGGGAAGGACAAAACCTGCTGCTCTGCATAGTCGAAAGAGCAGAAGAGTCAGAGCAAGTCATTGACACGTGGTGACATGCATTCATCTCTCCGGGCCACAGGGAAGCTGCGCAGAGTGCAAAGTTCCCTTCCCCCAGGGATTTCGAGATGTCAGAATTTGACTTTGGTCTCAACTGGGATAAAAGACATGGAAACAAAATTTCACATTCATTACTTTGGGTAATTCCAAGTTTCTATTTCTATTCTGAACTTTAAGTTATTTTCTACTGTCACATAAAGTAGGAAAATATTGAGATTTCAAAACATCCACTTCAAAAGGAAACACGGAAATGTTTCGCTCCAAAAGAGCTCTGAAACAGGTTCAATTACAACTCTGAACTTTTCTTTCCTGAATCAATTCTGCTTCATTTGGCCCAGTTCCATGATTTCTTGGTAGATTTCTATAGGCTGAGGCAACACCAGTTCCAGGAAATTTTTCCCAGCCAGTTCTGGCCCTAACATGAGTCCACTTCCAAACCCAGCAATGTTCATTTCCAGTTCAGTCCATCTGACCTGGAGGTATCCTCACCCTTAGCTGTGTCCTGCAATCAGCCCTCCAAGCGGCCTACAAGACACGACGGGTGATGATCTTCCTGGCACCTCACCACAAATGACCCCACCAGTACTTTTTTCCCCATTTCTCTCAGTCCTAGAGCTGGCCAAGCTTGCCCAGCAAAGCTCTCCTGTGGATGGGAGAGGCACACAGCCAAGAATTTCTACTTTTCATCCCAGAGGGATGCAGGGGCCACATGGAGCCCAGCCTGGACATGCTCAGAGCAGCTAGCCCCTTGGAGGAGCTAAACTGCTGCATCCTTCCCAAGGCTGGCCCTCATCGAGAAGGCTGCAAGCCAGCCCTGAGGTGACCCAGTTGTGGCTTGCTGTGCTGAATCTGTGTCAAGAAGTGCTGCTGCTGCTACCTAAAAGCATGTCAGGTAGCCAGTGCTGCCTCAGGCACAGGAAAATAGTGCATTTGCTACATCCCCCAGCAAAGGAGACAAACCATTTATTTCTTGTTCCTCCACCATGAACATGGAATTGGCTCTTCCAGCCAAGCTGGAAATGGTCAGCATGGGCTGGGTCCACTGTAACCATGGGCCTTCCTGCCTCATTGAGCTGTTCCACCTAAATCAGACCCATTTCTGGGAGGCAGGTAGGCTCTCATGTTTAGCAAACACGCTGTGTCTGAAAACGTAGTCCACCAGAAAAATGCTCTTTGCTCATTCCTCCTGTGTCCTGGCTCTACAGTGGCACAGCTTAAGGAGAGCATGCACAGAGAGCTCTGCCAGCATTGTCCTGAGGAGGACAGACAGCAACAGCATCACTGTGCAGCTGTGCAGAGACCAAAGATTGAGTTTACTTTCCAGAAATGATGTCTAAAGCCTGTGATGAAGGTGCAATGGGGGAAAGGTTTACTTTAAGGTCACTATCTGTTCTGCAGGGCTTTCAAATAGTGCTTCTGTGGAGCGGAAGGGATAATGGAAGAAAACTCTGTCTTCTTCTCCCAGGGCAGGAATAATTCCCAAGAAATCAGCAAGATTGACTGAGACCTGGCATTTAGTAATAGTGTCTGCATGCAGCTGTCATGATTCTGCTGTTTTAAGACCATTTGCTCACTTGTCCCGACTCTCACAGCTCCACTGACACCACTTGCTCCCTCCCTCCCGAATACCAAGGTGGCACATATGTACCCTGCAGAGGCCAACCAAGCTTTGCTTTGAGGGGTTAACATTCACCCCATGTTTCTCCATCACATTTCCAGCCACTGGCGGTTGGGCAGTGCAGCTGGCTCCTGGTGCTGCGGGCAGACAGTGAGCACAGCCTGCCTACGTGCAAGAGGCATGGCCACAGCAGGACTAGGTGCAGCACTCACTGCCCTCCCACAGACATTTTGGAGAGGCCACAGAGCTGATTTTGGGTGTCAGATCATTACAGCACTGCTTCTGAGGACGTCAGACTTATAGTGGTGCTACTTGTTCAGAAGTGAACCCCAACAGCCTCCCATGCGCATGTGAAATCAGACCATGCTCAAAGCCCATCAGGACAGGTCCAAGGAGTTTCACTTCTGGAGGGCTACAGGCCACGTGGCTGGAAAGGAAACACATTCATAGGATCACCAGAGATGAGAGAGAAAAAAAACCACAGTTGTTTTCTTAAGCAGGAAAGGAATCAGGAACAAAAAGCCAATGCAACCTGCGTGCCAGCCAAGTGAAGGCGACTATAACGGCTTGACTCTTTCATAACACACTTCCCGTGGAGGGCAGCAGGGAAGTGTGACACAATAACAGCACTCAGCCCTGCACCACAAGGGTAGTGCAGGCAGCACCATCCACGGAGACCTGCACCCTCCTCTGCTCCAGCAGCTGCTGGATCTTCACACAACCACCAATACTTCTATCACTGCCGTATCCCTGCAAGGCAAGACAGGGTTTCTATTCCCATATTGTAAAATGCTGGATCCTTGGGATAGGTAAATGCTCAGCACTGGGGCATCTCACCTTAAAATATGCAGATGTGCAACTCCTGACATCGGTGCCTTAGTCCATGGGGCCACTGAACTGTGATAAGGAGTCGCGTGCTCAATCACTACGTGCCTTCAGCAGCTCGGAGATATGGCAGAACTGGACAACCTTCTGCAAGGACCAAGCACGCTTGAATCTGAGCCACCCTCAGTTATCTGCTCTGGCTGAAGACTTCCTCCTCAGTCATTATGAATGGTCATTCACAAAGAGTGGCCATTCATCTCCAGGGGAGCATCCAGGGCTGCACGCATGCCTCTGAAAGCGTGACTGCAGGAAGCCCTGAGGGTTTGGCATCTTGTCCTGCTTCAGAGAAAGGACCTAGCAGATGACTAAGTCCATCTGCACTCTCTCCACTCATCCCATCCCACCCTATCCTGTCTGTAGTGTCAGGGGCATCAACAAGGTAACCAAGAAGGACTACACCTAATAGCATTTTACTTTATAGACACAATATATGAAATATATGTGAAATCTGTGCTACAGCTCCATATTTAGGACCTTTTTTGGATTAGCGGAACCCATTATCTTGGCTGCAATGAGCTGATGGTTCCAATATCCCAGCAGGGAACATGGGAAAGGTTTTTGATGTGACAGAATTCAAAACTGGCATGGATTTTGCCATTTTGCTAGTGTCATTCCTCAAAGCTGAGCCCACAGGGGCTGCCAACAAATACACCATACACCCTCCTTTACCCTGCTGCCCCTCTCTCCATGCATATGTGCGTGCATATGTGTTGCCTGAAAATTCCTGCTTGGGTTTGGGAGCTGCAGAAGAGGAAGCCCTGGAGCTCAGGGAGCAGGTTTCCATGGCCCCAGCTTCTGCTGGCAGTGTGCTGAGATGATCTGCCTTTGCCTGTAAACCATTATCTCTCCATCCTCTCTGGGAAAGACCCAAGCTGAGGCTGCATCTTGAAGATAACTGCTAACATGGGAATATTTATGCAGGTCTCTCTCCTGGAGTCAGGCCAAGCTGCCTGTGGTTTGTGGCCTACAATAACAAACGTTACAGCAGAAGACAGTATTTGTTTAACTACTTGTTCTGTCAATACTGTAGCTTGCAAAAGCCTGAAGATTGCACAGCCAGAGCTGGTGACATTTCAGAAATCATCTGTTCTTGCACCAAGAGTAAGGGCTGTTTTGCTGCGAGGTGGGACTCTGCCAGGCTTCGCTCCTCTCTGGAGACTGACGGTGGGAGGGTGGGATGGTGGGATGGGGGTCCACCTGCTTTCCAGAAGAGGTAGCTCTGCTTCCCTGTTACACTCTGAGCTTGGAAGTCTCCAGCATAAAACCGTGCCCTGGCCTGCCTAGGTCTGACCATGCTTTCAGCAAAAGCCTCTGCACCTGAGATCTTGCCCCATGGAAACCCAAAGCTCTGGCTGTGGGAAGGTCCATAAGCCAGACAACTCCTATCAAGGTGCAGCAGTGTGAATCCCTGACAGCAAGAACCACTGAGATATATGGCCTTCTCAAAATGCAAATACTGACAAGTCTCAGGCCACACAGCTATCTGCACAGTCATTTATTCTGCCCTGGAGGAAGCTCCTTCAGGATGCCTAGTGCTCCATATGGCAGCAGGTAGCTTGGTGTTTGGTCCTTTCTTGACCTGAACTGTAAAACTTCCACACAATGAGTAGCAAAGGGCAGATGATCCACTCTGGAAACTCAGCAGACCCTGACCTAACAGACCCTACAGCCTTCTCGAACCACAGAAGCTCATAGACTGGACTTGGCTTCACCTTGGGACTAGAAGGAGCCTTGGGTGAAGACAGGTCTGCCCTCCAACCTCAGGCAGTTCAGCTACTCTTGCATTATCATACTTTAAAGCTCTTACAAGGCAGAGAGCTGTCTCCAGGCAGGAAGGTCTTCCTTAGGTCTAATGTGAATCCTCCTTCCTGCAGCTGAAGCTTTTTGGTCAGCTGCTGGGCACCATGGACATGGCAGAGAGATCAGCCCTTCACCTTCACAGCAGTCCTCTGTGTATTTGAAAACTGTTCTCCTGCCTGCCTCGGTTGTCCCTTCTCCAGGATAAACCATCCAACACCTACAGCTACCAGGGCTCTGCTGGTGATTGCTCATCTCAAAACACTCTCCTGTTGCTCCACGTCTTTCCTGAGGTGGTGAGGCTTCAGGAAAACCCTGCCCTAGGGCTTCCCCATTCACAGCCACCCCCTTAGATCTGCTCCACTGAGCCAGGACCACATTTAGCCAAACTTCACCATGCGCATTTGTGGGGTTTCAGCACTGCAGCGCTGGCTCAGCAACCCCTGTTAGATGCAGGTTCGTGCCCCGTCTCAGGGAAGCTGCAGCAGTACCCAGAAGTCCCAGTACAGGGTTGAGTCTGTGGCCAGATACATGGTGAACTCTAAGAAAACATTTAGCAGACATCCCTGCCTTCAGTTCAGTTCCTGCTGTCTTGCTGATGGTTTCCTCTGGAACATGAGGACATTTGGCCACAACATGGTGCCAGGTGGAGTATTATCCCTTGATATTACTGTATAGCCCAGAGCCCTGAAGCATCCCGGGTTGCAAAATCAAAGTGAATGAGAAGCGATGTGTTTTCTGGAGCAGCAGGTCTAGCGGGTAGCTGTGTTTCTGGGCTTCTCCCAGGACGCAGGTAGGTTCTCTGGTGAAGCTTGGAAGGAAGAGGTAAGCACAGCATGGAGCCAGCAGAAGCGGGGAAAGGGAGGCAGTCCCTGGCATCCAGGACCCTGTCTCTCCGCAGGGCGCTTCCACTGCCTCCTTTGCAGCCCAGTCCCACTTTCCTTTCCTCTTTGTGAAAGGTTTCAGGTTTCTTTCTGGGGTGGCTTGAGTTTGTTGTGAACCAGAATTGAAGTGTTGAGCTGGGAAAGCTGCTGGTTTCATTGCTTCTCAGAATAGCAGCTCTTTTTTCTAAGCCTTATTTATAAACTGCTGCTGTTTGGGTTTTTTATGACAATGCTAGTGAGTTCAGGAAATCAGCAGTGGTTTCTGTTATCTGGAGCACAACCACACTACAGAGGGAAGAGGGTGTCACACTCCAGGAGCCTGTTCATGGAAACTAGTATCTCATTGCTTTGCCCCTTGAGAGTCAGATATTTATAACCCCTCACATCTCCTCTTCCTGCTCCTTTCTGTCACCAGCTTCAAAACTTGTTCATACTTTTAACCCCACAAAAGTAGCCAGTGGAGGAGTGCCACCTCTCTTCCCTTCCCTCATTTCCATGTGTAATTCGTTGCTCACACATTGCACAGACCAAACACCACGGCTGCAGCAGCTCAAGTTGTCTGCAGTGGACTTTCCCACCTACTGGCATGCTTTGTCCTGGCCTTGAGGGTACCCCATCGTCCCAGGTACCCCTCATGTTCCCCTTCCCAGGCACAGTCCAGGCCCACACCAAACACTGATGTGCCCCCCACCTGTTGGGCAGCGCAGATCCTAACCAGAGCAGATGGATGCAGTGAGGAGTGGTGGGTGGATGGACAGCCCACAGGGGACCTGTCTGCCCCAGCGCGGGCAGACCCTGGGTTTTACGGTGGTCGGAGCATAAGGGCATGGGCACCTGGGGTGGATCCAGCCATGTAATGCAGATTGCAAATATAACAGCGAGACATCATCAGCAGAACACATCAAGGCATCCCCTACAAGAACAGAAAGTGCTCGGAAGCTCAAGGAGATCCCAATAAGATCTCAGAGAAGCAGCGCCCAGAAGCTGCTGCACAAACTGCTATACAAGAAAGATACAGACTTACTGGAGCATGTCCAGTGCGGGGCCACAAAAATGCTGAAGGGACTGGAGCATCTTTTATACAAGGAGAGGCTGAGAGAGCTGGGACCCTTCAGGTCCCAGAGATGTTCATGCCCTGCAGCACAGAGCCAACGAGGACAGAGGACCTTCTGGCCCAGGGAGAGGAGCCCACAGAGGGGAAGGACAAGGCAGTGATGCCACAGCAAGGTTTGTAAAGCTGAGTGACTTACAGGCTTGCAACAGGCTGCCACTGCAGATGCCACCTGCGATTCCTTATGCTTCCAGTCCTGCTGTGACAGCGAGTGTGGGCAGCCCTTGTGAGCAGGTAGACCTTTGCAGTGGATTAGGCCTTGATCTGAAGGGTTTGGAGCAACTTTGTTCCAACACAGTGCTCTGGCCAGAGCCCTCCAGGGTGCAGCCACAGACTTTACTGCATCCCAGGTACAGCATCTTGAGGCAACTGCCCTGGGGAGAGCAGCTGAGTGGGTGCTTGTTGCCAGCCCAGCCCTGAAAGAGCAGCAAGTGCATTCAGCTACCAGAAAGGCTACCTGTGCATGGACCCCCTCACCTGCGTTGCCTTCCCCTTCCCCTAGCATCACCTGGCCCAGCTGTCTCGCCATGGCCCCTTACACACCCAAATCTCAGGGACCCAAATGCTGCACAGACCAGTCCAAAACACAGGCAACACCCGCCACATTCCTGAGCAGTGACACTGGGTCACCCAGTCAAAAGCTTAGAAGCATTCCCCAGTGGCCATTAAATGGAGACTATGAAAGGCACACCAAGATCTGGATGAAACCATGAAACACGTGCATCTCTCTGCCTACGGTGAAGGGTGATCATTCCAGGAGTGCCTGCAAAGTTTGTGTGCTAAGTGTCACCTGCTCCCTACACCACGAGAAGGAAACTGCATTGCTCATACAACCTTGGGAAAGAAGATTTTAACTGGGAATGCTGAGGAAACCGGTGCAACTTGGATTAGCTCTTCATGTGGGGAGATCAACAGCAGCTCTCTGCCCCCATGGGCTACCGTGGAGGCCCCACATCCATGCTGGACCTTGCCAGACCTCTCAAGTCCAAACCCAGCACCCTTTCACCTGACAGCCTCCAGCTGGAAATGCCCAGAGGTGGCCCCAGAGACTGCCAGGGCTGCACCTCCCTGGATGCTATGTGGCTCCTGCTTGTTTCTTCTTGCCCTGCAGGGTCCCAGCAGCCTGGTGCTCCTCTTTGCTCAGTGCTGGGGGAGCTTAGCTCCTGCAGTTCCAGGGCAGGGCCCTTTGGACTCCTGTGGCCAAAGCACAGCTGGCAGTTGACTGCAGTGCAACCAGGGTGGGGGCTTGAGAGCTGGTCCAAACTGATCTCCAAGGTTGAGAGGGCATTTTGTGAGATACAGTGGGCCAAATTAATGCCACATATCCATAGCAAGGAGGAGATCTTGCTTCCCATCCCAACTCCCTTCCTCCCTGCTTATCTAGTGCCAGCTCCAGCACTTGGTGGACCCCTCTGTGTGCTGCTGGAAGTCCCTAAAACAGCAGATAACTATCCCAGTGAGAAGGCAAATCAGCTCCCTGCAAAAATGCAGTCATGGAGCACAACCCCATGGGTTGTTTTCTCAGGACAACACTAACACAGCTACCTCACCCCAAGAGATGACAATACCTTCACAGTGCTGCTGGAAAGCATAGCATAATCAAGCCACGGTCACCTATACAGGGACACAGGTAGAGTTGTGGTGGCCCAAGTCTCACCCAAGACCTCCACCTCTGTCCAAGGTGAGAGGTCTGTAACTCCACGCAGAGCTGTCATCCAGCGTTGCACTGGTGTCTCCCAGGGGTTGCCATTTTCTAAGATGGATGTTCTCATTTCAGACCCTCAACTATTCCCTGAAGCCATTTCAGGCTCTCAACTGCAGAGCCCAACTCAGACCTTGCCGAGGCCAGAACTGGCAGCACTTGGGTGTTGGTGTCAGGAAATTATATCTTTGAGGGGTGCCAGCATGTGACTGACACCATCTCGTGTCTCCACCGGGTAGCATCAGAGAGACCCTGGTGACAGGAGAACCTCTGAGACCGGCCTCAGCCACTTCTCCATTGAGATGCACAGGAGCATCCCTTGAGACAACCCCGCACAGGCCATGCTCAACCCTGTCTGTAGACTCAGCAGCAGTGAAAGATGGGGCAAGTGGAGGAAGGAGGGATGCCTTCGGTCCTCCAGGCCCCACTGCAGGCTCACCCCCCACCAAACACCACCTTGGGCATTGCTGCAGCTCCTGGGTGAAGATGCACCCACAGCTCCCCAGCGGGATGCCGGCCTGTGGCAGGAGATTTGCCACACAGTCTAGCTCTCATTTTCCTCTTCTTAACTCCATCCCGTGACTCCAAGTTCTGCATCCCACATCAAGCCAGGGACCTCATTGCCCAGCTTTGGACTAACCACCAGCTGCTCCCACCTCTCCTGTACCCCACCCCATACCCACTAGCACCGACTATCCCAACACCGCCTTCCCTGGAGCCCAGACAGGAAGAACACAATGCAGAGCAGGGAACTAAAAATGCCTTTCAAAAGCACACAGCATGGCCCGTGGCAAACAGGCGGATGGTTTCTCTCCCCGCCTGGCACTCCACTGCTTTCATCACTTTGTCCCTTACACAACAGATGCCTTCAACAATCAGTGTTCCCAAAAAGGGCAATTGCGTTTTAATCCTGACAATGGCAGCAGCAACACGAGCTGTTTTTCTAACATCACATGTGCCAATAGCTACCAGGGATTTCAGTGGATACTGGCCAGGAGCGTGCATTTTCAAGTAGCACATGTTTTCAAGTTACTCCCAAAAAATTGATAACTCACTTAAACATCCAGACCATTTTCTTCCTGTAAAAAGAAAACACATCCACGTGAAAACTAGGCTTCCTCTGGCCACAAGCCCTGCTGCTTTGGCCAGCCTCCGGGCATCTGGCACATGTCCACTGCACCAGGCCAGCAGTGCTGCTTGAGTCCACTGACATTGCTACCCTGGTGACACGAGAAGATGACTAAAATCCAGGCAGGTAGCAGCAGGACGGCTGCTCGGTGAGATATGCACAGCTATGTTTCTTTCACTGTAAACATCAACAGGTGTTTTCTTCTTTATTCCTGAGATCAGAAGGAGGTACCGTTCCCTGTAAGCTTTTACCATCCTAAAAAGGAGAATGGACGATGCAAGAAAAATTGTTTCTTTATTTCCTTAAAATAAAACAAACATTTTCATTCAGAAGTTTTTCCATCAATTAAAAAACACTTATCAGTGAAATCCCTGGTTTAGCCAGCAGGTTTTTCTGCTGAAGCTTGGCCTGAGTAGAAACATCCTGTCCAGCTCCAGGAAGCAGTTGTTGCAGACCAAGGAAACAGCAATGGCCACCCCAGATATCTTCTCCCCAGAAGTCTCTACAGCCTCCCGAGGTGGTTCAGGCTGTGTCAAGGGCCCTCGTAGCAGCCTGTTGTCAGCTCTTTCCCTTCTCTATATAAGCAGCGGTTTCTCATCCCTTGCACAGCAGTGACTCACCCACACAGGTCTTTCCCATCCTACCCCAACCCAGTGACAACTCAGAGACCATCATCAGCCCACAGCTGAGCCAGGGTCCAGCGGAGCTCACCCCTGATGCAGGAGAGGGCCAGCTGGAAGATGAAGCCCAGGGGCTTTTCTCCAAAGCCCACTGAAGCCCCCCTGCCTGCCGCAAGCTCAGCCCGCAGCCGCTGTGCACAACCCTCCACACACAAAGCTGCAGCCACATGTTACAGAGCCTGAAAGACTCCTCTGACAGCAAAGGCTGTGATGCTCTGCCCTGGCTTTGGAGGAGCTGGTGGGAAAGTAGGTCCCCAGGCAGTACCGGGGGCTGTTCCCAGCGGCACAGACTGAGAGGAGCAGCTCCTGCTGGAGGCAGCCGCAGGACGGGCGCAACTGCCCATCATCAGCGCAGAGCCGAAATCCGGCCACGCAAACAGGCTCTCTGCACAGGACACCCTCCACGCTCCGATTGTGCTGCCAATTAGCTGACAACAACGCGATTTGTTTTCAGGAATACTGAGCTGATGAATAACAAAAATAGGAACCTGACAAACAGGTCCCAGTGACCTGGATCCCAGGCGGCTCTCCCAGGACAAAACTTTCAGTTGCCTTGAGTCACGCGCCCTGTTCCTCCCCTGGCCGTGCGAACCGGAGCTGCCGGGCACCCAGCCCACCTGCAAGCTCGCATCTTCCCAGGGCTTCGCTATAGTCCCTGCTCAACACTCGGACTGGTTAGAAAGTGGAAAAGCAGCTGGGCATCCTAATGCAGTCAGGGAGTGAGAGGGGCAGGAGTGAGGTTGGGGAAGCACCATCACAGCCATGAGGGTCTGGAAATACCACGAAGAGCATCGTTGCTACATTGACCCAGGGAAAACAACCACTGCCATTTGAAAAGGAGGTTGCATAATGTGAAGGAAAGAGAAGGCAGATAAAGAGCAACAGCTATTTCTGATGATAATGCAAGAAACACCACACTACAGCCCCCCCCCAAAGACTCACCACCACGGCTCTGACTACCCCACACCTTCAAATGCAAGACAGTTGCATGAGGCAACTTCAGCAGACCAGAGAAACCGCCACCAGCTAATCTCCCTGAAGACAGCAGCAACACAGGCGCCAAGAGATAAGAAGAAATAACCTAAAACCTCTCTGACTCCATGGCCCAGAGGACACTGTGCCTTGCAGGAACCAAGGGGACACAGTCATTCGGGTGGGAAAGCCCCACTGCTGTTCATCTCCACTGATACCACCACCACGCACCAGATCCTGGGAGGAACTGGCAGAGGGATGGGGCATTGCACAGGGACCCAAGAGAAGGTAGCCTTGACCCATGATGCCTGACTCAACAGGCTCATCGCCAGAAAAAACACAGCACTGCTCTGTCCATCTCTGTTTCAAATCCAGACCGAGGGAAATCGCAGTGACCAAGACATCCAGAGAGGCCACATGGGCAGAAACATATGCCCAGGCAGCAATGTGAGCCAGACCTCGGGCAAAGCAGCTTCTTAACCTGAAGCAGACCTATGGGTTGCTGGCGTGAGAGGGGATTACTCCTTGGCTTGTCTTTACCAGGGAAAGGGACATGCTGGGGTACCTGTGCAGGACAGTTATGGCACTGAAGGGACCGTGCAAGAACAGAGCCCTGTGATATTGCATGCGGACCACCCGTCTGACACCGGAGCTGGCTCAGTGTGCTGGCTTGCAGTCCATGGACCACAGACACCAACTGATATGGAAACCTGGAAAACTCCAAGGTGGAAAGGAAGGATAGAAACGGGAAACACCAACGGAGCACTAGCGAGGCCTGTGCAGGCTGGTGGCCCGGCCTGTGTCCATCAGAAGGACAGGGTCAGTGCCTCAGCTTCCTTGGCTGCGGTGAGCCATGGGGCTGTGCTGTGGAGGGGTGACAGCACCGGGAAAAGGTGAGCGGCAACACGTGCAGCTGAGGCAGGAGCTGGTGACGTGTGTGGCCCCGTACCACGTCAGAGCCTGTGCCAGCAAACCGGTCTGGCAGGCTGCCTGCTCCTGCCATGCTCTGAGCAGCACCCGGAGCCCTTTGGGCCAGGTTCAGGCTGCACGTCCGCAGCTAGGTAGTGCTCAGGCTGCCAGCTCTCTCCAAAGCAGCACTGATTTTCTGTTGTCAGACCCCACAAGGGAGGTCCCTGAGGGCTAGAGGTTGATAAGTGGCATCTCTGGGCAGAGTGGGGACAGCTGGGTGGTCTGGGGGTCAGGTACCACACCAGCTGTATTGCGGTTGGCTCTGCCTCAGGACTAGAAGTTTTTTGGCCCTTTGAGGCTAAAGTGCAGCCAACGCCTGCCATGGTACAGGTCTAAATCCAAAACAGCTGCATTGGCACAAGGGCAGCAGAGCAAGGCAAAGTTGCAGGGCAAAGAGCCGGGATGCTGAGCAGGACCTTGCGAAGTTCCACACCGGCTCTGCAGACATCAGCGAGGAGAGTCCAGACCCCGCTGCCCGCTCCTGCTCCCTGCCAGCAGCCTGGCCCCAGCCTCACAAGGACATCCAGGGAGGCACGTGGCTGGGCCAGGCTCACCTCCCTGCCACCTTGCCCAAGACTGAGAACAAGGCGCTGGCACGGAGCAGGGAGCAGAGCAGGGAGCAGCCAGCACAAGGGGCGCGCGGCAGGCCCACAGGAAAGCAAACAAGAGAAAGCAATTGAGGAAGTTTGTGTCTCATTCGTGTGCGTCTCAGCCAAAGTCCAAAGCAGGAGGCACTTGCAAAGGACACTGGAAAAATTCCAGTGATGTTATCTGCCCCCACAGAGCAAGATTAGCCCAGAGGAAAAAAAATAAGAAGTTGTTTACAAGCTGGGCAAGCCAGCTCAGTGGTTGGAGCACGCCGATGCTGGGGCCAGCTGCTGGCCAGGCTACGTCTGCCACTTCGGAAGAAGCACCAAGCCCCTCCATGCCCTGCTCTGGTCTCAATCACCTTTGCACCGTTTAGTGGCTCTGGCAGGTGAGATGCTGTTGGAGGGTGCACGGTCCCACATCACTATCAGTGCAGGCAGGAAGCCACGCGTCCAGAGTACGTGTGCAGGGAGCTTGCATGCGAGCCACCTGCATGCTTGGCAGGCTCCCGCAGAGTTGAGCGGAGGCACAGCCTTCCCCTCCTTGGCATCTTTGCTCCCAAATCCCAGCAGAGTTAATGGAGAACCCAGTGTCCCTGGAGCTGGCCACCAGCTGCAGACCAGTCACGCTTGCTCTCAGCATTAACAGTCCCAGCATCCAGCAGGGCTATCAGGGAGCAATCTACCCTTCACCCCCCTCCCTTGGGCCATTTGCACTGCTAGTCTCTGCCTAACACCTCCTGCCTTTTATGAAGTGTTTCCATCTAAATGCAGATGAGGAATCACGGGATAATCTAGCACCTGGATTCAGCTCTCCTGGAGGACCCTTTTACCATGCAGAAATTGGGGAGAGGGAATTTTGAGTTGCTGTTCAGTGCATCTGTATGTTGCTGCTGCATGGCTGCCCAGCCAGCAGACAGGGAGACACCATTACTGCCCTGTGCCCTGGAGAGGAGCCGCACTGTGCCCCTTTCGGGCTCTTTGCTTTTCCTCCATATTCTTTGTCTGTTTTTTTTTTTTAATCTTAAAGAAAAATCTTTTCTGCTGGACACCCGTGGCTGCTCTTGATGAAACCCACACTCGCCTCATCTCTCTCCTGTGCATCTGTCTAGCAGGCACTTGCTCAAGGGAGCTCCACGCTGGCACAAGCCTGTTCCTGCCCCACATGTACTAATGTACGTACACTACAGAGGGAAGGAAGGCACAACGCCGTGACTGCGCCAGGCAAAGTCCTCCCCTGTAGACCACATGTGGGGGGACAACTCCACAGTCCTATCACCAAGCAGGCAGTGCCTGGGACACCTTCCCAGGAGAAGCTGATGTGTCCTGCTGCAAAGCTCTGGGGGAACTCAGATCCACCACACCTCCTTGCTGGGCTACGCTGAGACCCATGGCCCTGATGGCACCACAGATTCCCCATGTCCTGCCCAGGGAATGGTGCTTGTCCCCTCACTTGTCCACATCAGACCCATTTGGAGACAAGAAACACGTTTGGTAACAGGTGTCTGAAATAATTTGCTGTTGACCAGTATCCTTCCAGTCCTCTTTGTAAGAGACTCCTGTAAGACACAGGGTTACACTCTGTCAAGAAGCTTAATATTTAATTTAACTTCTAAATCTTGGCTTGTTGATGTACTTATTTAAAGCCAAACTGGAGAAACTCCATTGGAATTTGCTCCTGGTTCAGTGTTTATAGCACCATGGCCTCTGCTTCAAAGTCGAGGTTTGCAAACCACTGTGATTGTCCTTAAACAAACAAAAAATGACAGTGCATTGCATCCTTTTCTCAACTCCTGATTGCCAATAAACGAATCTGCCAGGAAAGCATTACATGTGCAGCAGAGATTTGCTAGGATCCTTTCAAGATATGGTATAGAGAACTCCAGCAGCTGATAGTGAATATTTGATTAAATTGGATGTCCCAACGTAGTCAAACATTAGGTAGAAAAGTTTTCAACTCCTTGGTGGTGCAGGGAGAGGCAGTGCATATGCACTCCCAGACAGGCCTCGAAGGAGTCAGACCGTGGTAACCCTTCCACCAGAAAGGGAAACACAGCTGGCAAAACCTGACACTGTGGGATGGGCAATGTGGGCTCCGGCCACTTTGCGTCCAGCAGATTTGTTTAGCTACCCTGTGCCTGGTTCGTGGCTGCTATTCTCTCAGGGAGCCTGTACCACCAGTGAGGAGTTGGCTATGGGTTGCTGAGCTGCTCTAGCAGCTGCAACCCATCACCACTGCCATCTTCCTCAGGGACCCCTCCTGCCCTTCCTTTTTCAAGTACCCAAAATGTAGGTGCCATTTTTGCATGATGAGGGGCAGATTAAGTGAGGACAGAAGGTTTATAGAGAAAAAGGCAGGTGGGAGCTGGTTGCTGCCACATCTTCTGCCTGCCTTGATGTTTAATAGCTGATCCTCCTGTACATTGTGTTTCCTTGACATTTTGCACCCTTCGTGGAACAAAATGCATGCTTTAGTGATTCAGATCTGGACTCATCCAACCCAAGATCTTCCCAAATGTCACAGTCAACCAGCTGCTCTGCCCAAGGGAGCTACTGCAAACCAACAGCGTGCAAGAGGAGCAGCTCACTCAATGACTGGCATCTTCTGGAAAAACAATACTTCAGAGGAATCCTTTGTGATACAGCTGAGAGCTCCAAGGAGTTTAAGCTGATGTGGAGACGATTTATGCACGCTGCTGCCCTGCGTCCACCCATGGCCAGACCCAGATACAGGAACGCCAGACAGTCGTATCTGATGGATCTCAGTTTAGATCACACCTCTGCAGATTTCCAGCCTTCCACTGCACATTTCTACTCCCTGTATTTGTCCTTCAGTGAGTGGGGGACTTCAAAGGGGCTTCTTCTGGACATTTGTCCTTCAAAGGCAAGCTTCTCCCTTAACAGATGATATTTCAAATTGCTTTAGCTTCTATCTGCACACCTCAATTGCTTTGAAACTTGCAGGAGCTCTGTAGGGCCAAGCATGGACTTAGTTGGGCATCCAGGAGTCTTTGAATCATGGGGTTCCTCAGATCCTTCCATCTACACCCAAATACATAGCTCACATTGCTACTCAAATTGTTCTGCAATCTCCATGCAAAGGTAAATCACACCCCACAGCAGTGGGTGGGTTGTAAACTGAAATGCATAGTGAGTATCGCTTGGTCAGAGGAAATTCCCCAAAAATTCCTCCACCTGCTCTCCATTCATCAGTACATCTTATATCCTAAAAAGCTCTTTATAAAAATGTTCTTGTTTTTTTTGTCCCCCCAAAACTGAGGCCCTCAGACTCTTGCAAAAAAGAGATCTTGGACTGTAGATCAGCAATTGGAATTAGCAAGAACCAGTTCTGACACATTGCAAAACATTGCGGGAGAAAGGTGTTCACATCTGTGCTTACAAAAAGCCTGTGCCACCTCTCATGCCTGGGGGGCTTTGGGGACATGATTTTACCACAGTAATACCACTGGAGCTGTGCAGTCAATGCGTGATGACCCGGGATCAAATATGAAGAGGGAACATCTTACATAAACAAAATCGTAGGTAACACAGACTAGCTGTACAACATGCTGCAAGCACCCTCTGAAGAGCAAAAAGGGCTGCAATGTTGTGCTGGTTTTGGCTGGGATAGAGTTAATTTTCTTCATAGAAGCTGGTATGGGGCTGTGTTTTGGATTTGTGCTGAAAACAGTGTTGGTAATGCAGGGATGTTTTTGTTATTGCTGAGCAGTGCTTGCACAGAGCCAGGGCCTTTTCTGCCTCTCACCCCACCCCACCAGCGAGTGGGCTGGGGGTGCACAAGGAGTCGTGAGGGGACACAGCCGGGACAGCTGACCCCAGCTGCCCAAATGGATATCCCACACCATATGGCCTCATGCTCAGCATATAAAGCTGGGGAAGAAGGAGAAAGGGAGGATGTTCAGACTGATGGTGTTTGTGTTCCCAAGTCACCGTTACATATGATGGAGCCCTGCTTTCCTGGAGATGGCTGAACACCTGCCTGCCGATGGGAAGGAGTGAATGAATTCCTTGTTTTGCTTTGCTTGCACGCACAGCTTTTGCTTTACCTATTAAACTGTCTTTATCTCAACCCATGAATATTCTCACTTTTACTCCTCCAATTCTCTCCCCCATCCCACCGGGGGGGAGTGAGCGAGCGGCTGCGTGGGGCTGAGTTGGGCTGGGATTAAACCACGACAAACATGCTGGTGACCAGATCCCTAAACTGATGCCCACCCACATGGATGCCTTGATCTGGGACACAGACACGTAGGTGGTGCTTCCAGATCCCCAGTCATGCAGAGCCAAACTGGTGCCACTGGAGCAACAATCTGATTAATTCCCAGCCTGGATAATCCACCCTCGGTAACACAGGGCTGATGACACCAGCACAGCCAGGCTGGGGAAGTCCCATGTCAGGAAGCTGTGAATGACACATTCCTGGAGATGGTTTATGTGGTGACTTAAGTCAGGGCTGACCAACGGACAGCCCCAGGGCTGGATCTGGGCCGTTTATCTGCTTTCCCAGAAAGGCCAGTCTATGCATGGGCAGATGAGAGATGGCAGTGCACGGGGAGATGGAGAAGACACTGCAAACCTGGGGTTAGATCGAGTCATACACAGTGCCTTGTAAATACAGCTGCAGTGGTTTGGGCCCTTAATACTTGAGACCTCAGCACAACAAGGAACCACTGTTTGTTCTGGGCCAAAAAGACCAGTGAGAGAGATGCTACCAGGACTATTCAGCCCTTTCCCAGCTCTGCTCCCCAGCCATTGGCTGGGCAGACAAGTGTACACTGGTCCCTGTAAAATAAAATATTACTGGTTCAAGAATGGGAAGTCCTCAAGACACAAGAGCACAGGATGATGGCACACAACACAGCAAACATGGAGGCTGTGGATCTGTGGACACCTCTCACCACTGCAATGCCTTCCATTCCCCCATACGCCTCCTTTTCTGCAGGCACTGGCTCCTCTCAAAACACCGCAGGTTATGCTGGTGAAACATCTAGGGGACGATGTAACAAGCTAGATCAGGGAGCTGATCCCAGCCAACATAGCTCCATTTCTGGTCAAATTATTTTCGGACTGGATGAGTTGCTGATCTGGCTTACCCTTCCCAAAGGAGAAGGGACATAAGTCAGTGTAGAGATGGAGGGGGCTTTCAAACTTGTGTTCGGCAAACATGCTCCCTCATCTGCCAATTTGTTTCCAAAATGGTGGGCCATTACCACCCTTGGCATCTTCTGTAACACAAATGGCTGTGGAGAGCCCCTTCCCACCTGTTACTCCTGTCCAAGAAATCCTGGCCCTGATCAGGACTTGCACACACCACACCTCTCCTCTGAGGGAGAGAGGCTTTTATGGCTGGATGCATCTGCAAAGATGAGGGCAGACACTCCCCTTGTATTTGTTCCTCACCTGGGTGTGCATCTGCATGTGAACTCTCAGGCAGGCAGGTATATGTATGTGAGCATGTGTTTATTAGCACTAAAAAATGCGTTTGTCAAAATCTCTAGAGTTAAAAAACAATCATTACGTAATTACATTAAACCATTAACCAACTGATTCATCAGTTAGAGGCTCACCAACACCTGAAACCCATCCCAGCCACTTAACAAGGCAGAAGGTGGCATAAACAAAAGCGACTCCCAGAATGTCCTGGAAGCTGATGGCCCTGTGCTCTGTCCAGGTAAGAGAAGATGATTTCTATTCCCAGCTGCTCACATCTGGAAGCTGATGGCTTCTGGGCATTATCTGCTCTGAGTTGCTGGTTTAAGGTGTTTTGATGTAGAGATATTTCATATAAGTAACTCTTCAGGTCAGTACTGTGTGGTTAGGGACTCACCCAAAATGCCTGTGCTGCCTAACTTCAATCCCTTCATGACAGTATATACTTAGACCTCATTTCTCAAGTAATACAGTTAGCAACAAACAACTTCTTTGGCAGGCTTTGAAACACTTTGTTGGCACTTCCTTCTGCTCAACAGGGTCCGTGAGCATAATGAATATGCAGAACACATAAAACTCCATGAAACAGCCTGCTCCAAGTCTCCAGAAAACATCTGTCCGTTATTACCGGAGCCGTGATCTGTAACGCTGTAGTTAAAGGCTGCACAGGAAAGCACAGAAACAAAGACAAAATGAAGTTGGGGAAGCAAGTTTAACTTTGCCATCACCTGCCTTCCGAGTGGGTAACCATGCAACACTAATATCTTTAAAAAAGAAGTCTCTGGGTTCCTTCAAAACAAAAAATAAAGCGGAAAAATCACCACTGTGCTTTTATACAGTACTGGAAAGCACCGTGTCCTATAGAGAGCACCAGTGCCGCTGTAGTCTAGGCCCATAGTAAAATAGTTTGACTAGCATGGCTCAGTGGGCGAGCCTGTGGGTTGCACTGGGACCCTGTGAGACAAAACTGCACTCAGAGGTGAAAGACACTGCTGCAGATGGAGTTATACCAGCAAATCTCTGCTTGTAACATTCACCTTGCTACCAGCTGTGTTTAGACAATGCCAGTGCATCCTTGCTGGGAGGGCACCACTGGCAGAGTAATCAACCACCTAGCTGATGCCACTGAGTAACTAACCTGAGTCACCTTGGCTGGTAAGGTCTCGCTACGTGGTAGCTTCCCATCGCTAACCCTGCAACCAGAATTGCCATCAAGCAAGGACCCTCCTCATGATGACCAGCAGCCTGCTGCACCAGGGCACATGCTGGCAGGGGCCAGTGTGCAGTGGCCCTGGAAGCACTTGGCAAAGGTCTGTGTGCACATCCTTCAATATGAATAGGAAAATCAGCACGACCTCCACAGTGGGTACCTGCGCTCCAGCCAGCCGTGTGGTCAGGCTTGGTCAGAGTGACACTGGGGGAGAGGAAGGCACTGGAGGGATGGCTCTCTCCAGACAGCTAATCTTATGCCGTCTGCAGTATCAGAGGCAGACAGGTTCCCTGCTCAGGAAGCACAGTGAATATAATGCAAGCAAATACAGTTCAAAATTAATGCTTCACATGAACATGCCACCATTCCCAGCATGCATGGGCTGGGAACAGAAATGACCTGCCTGAGGTTCCGCAGTCACCACAGACCCAATTCTCACCCCAAGGCAGTTAAGTGGGGTATTGAAAAGGGATGACCCAAGTTTTTTGCAGCCGAGTATCCCTGGAGGAATTGTGGTGCCCATACCACACTGAGGGACCCCCAGCCAGCATGCCGGGGACGCTATCCCTTGTTCCCAACCACCTTGCCCCTTGCCCTTGTTGATGCTGACATGGAAAACCAGGATGGTGTACACATCATCTGCGGGGTGGTAACACCAGGCAGCATGGTTGGACCTTGGCATCCTGTTCAGGAACAGAGTGTGCATTGGGGGGCTCCTGGCCCCCCAGCAGGGTATTTGGCAGGAAACTGGGGGTGCTGGGCTGGGGACCCTGGATGCCATCCATTCCTTTCCTCCCCAGCCCGCCCACGGTGTCTGCACCTCGGATCCCAGGGGAGAGCACCCGACCCCAAAGCCCAGACAGCGGGGAGTTGCCAACATCAGCGCCCTACGTGCTGGAGGCAGCCAGTCCCCCTCAAGCTGGGCCGTGTCGTGACAACGGGGCGCGCCGCGACCAGGGGGCGTGTTGCGAGGACGGCTCGGAGAGCCCCACCAGCAGCCGTGCCGTGCCCCGCCGGCAGCCAACCGGCCGGGGAAGC